>VXAA01006131.1:139690-172390 GCA_013399115.1 Anseranas semipalmata
GCAAATGGGGCAGGGGAAAGGAAGGAGTGAAGGGGGAACAGGCTGAGAAAAATCTGTGTGTATTGCTCTTATTCAATGTATTATTATAGTCAAGATTCATCAGCTTTGGACATTCCCGAATCTGTTTGTTTGTACATGTGCAAAACAGAAAGAAGGGAATTCACTTTTCAGAAGTGAGAACTGTCCCTGCAGGGCAAAGATTATGCAAAAACATGTTTTAACCACTGGATTTTTCAAGCAGAAAGTGGTTGTGCAATATTAGTTTCTTATTTTGGACAGCAAACTTCTCTCCATAGCCACATTTAAAAATAACTGTTTAATTAACTGGGTCTACCCAGTACATAGGGCATTGTGCATGTGTCTGTGCTGAAGAGCTCAGCCCAAACCTCTGAACTCTCGAGGGTGGTTTCATTGACTGCAATGGTATTGTCATGTGGCTGAGTGAGCAGTGCTATGAATGAGGGCTGCTACATCTCACCCAAAAGCAACAAGGGCCAGGCCACAAAATATGGTCAAAGTCAACTAAAGGACTGTGAAAGTGACTTTGACAGCTTTGGCTTTTTGTTTCCTCTTGGTGACTTCCATATCATTTTTGCTTAGTTCACATGTCCAAATGTGCTTTTCCGCCTAGGTGCTACAGTGTTGGCTGAAACTTTGAAAGTCAAAATCTAAACCTAATTTGTCGAGGTGGTTGGTCACAACAAAGGGAAGGTTATTCCACCCTCTTTCTTTTAGTGGTAAAGCTTTGCGTCCATCAGAAATCTGAGCGGATCTAAAGCAGAAACTTGTAGAAATGAGATGTATCACATAAAACATCATAGAGGCATATCTTTCTCTGACTGTTTTCCCATGGCCTCAGCCTTCTCTCACTGGCACCAATTGGATGAAGATGCTTCCAGATACTAATCATGCAGAGCAGTTGCAGCAAAAAGGAGTGAGCCCCTGTGATCTGAAGGCAGCATAAAAAGACTCTGAACGTTCTTGCCCCCTTCAGACAGTCCTGGCCGAAATGCTCTTACTCCCTAAATAACCCTTTTTTTTTTTTTTTTTTTTTTTTTTTTTCCCAAATACAACTGTATAGCACAGGCAAGAGCACATAAGAAAACAAATGCACGGTCAGTGCTCAGCTTACTTGCAAGTTCATTAAAACACCAATGTCTGGAGGCTTCTTGCCTACATAATTTTATAACAGAGAACAGACTGTTGTTGCTTTCTTTTGGGCTACTATTTTTGTTTGGTTGTTGTTCCTCAAGCATTTTGGTCTTATTTCAAAACTTGCTTCAATTAAGTGAAGAGGTTTTTTTTTTGTTTTTTGTTTTTTTTTTTTTGGTGCTTTCCAGTTTAAAAGCTCTGCTATTACTGTGAAGCTTCTAGCAGTCCTCTGGATTATGAAGCTCGTTGAGAGGGATTTTTTTTTTTTTCTGNCACATCTTTGAGGATACAGTATCATGAGAAAACTGTCACTTTGTGATGTATTAGGGTAATATATCATGAGAGCATCGTTTCTTTAGAGGATATGGGCAGTAAAAGACATGATTCTGGCCAGACAGAGCAGCAGGGGACCTTGCTTTTTTTTCTTCCCTTTTCTTTAATCTAGCCCTGTTTTTGTGTTCTACAGAAGTGAGTTTCTTCATGGGATATGACTTGTTGCAGAGTAAGTTAGGAGGCCCATTGGGCTTTTTAAACTCTTTAAGAAGCACATGGCCTCAAGGGCTGCTTTGTTCAAAGTTTTTAGAACAGGCTCAAACCCAAGACCAGCGTATTTGCCCCTATCTAAATCTCCAGTGTAAAGGCTGAGTGAGCAGACTTCAGACAGAGAAGGCAATAAAGATACAATGATATGTAACTATTGTTTATACAACATATATTTGTACATTTAGCCCATCAAAATGTGATGAAATGATTTTTACCAAATGTCAGTCCATGCATCCCTTTTAAGTAAATGTCAAATGAAGTTTTAATTTACATCAGTAGAAGAGAAATGACCATCAATCAGTATTTGGCCTGTAACAGATATTGTGAACTCATCCAAAAATAAGAATTCTGAACTGATGGACTCAGATTTTGATGCTCTTTTTTTTTTTTTTTTCCTCCTCCAGTTTTCATGGTTTTTCATTTCTCTCATTGGCAGTAAGTCTGCTGCAAAATTAAATGAGTATAGTCAATAGAACCAGGATGGCAATAATTAAAAAAAAAAAAAAAAAAAGTAGCATATTGGTAGGAGGCTCTTTTGATGGGACTAAGTTAATGTTAATTTTTGAGACAGGACAGAACAAAAACACTTTTGTTGTTGTTGTTTAAAACACAGAAAAGTGAAAAAGATGTGAATTTTAAATGCATTCATCTCATAAAGTACAAAGGTGTGGTCCCCCACAAGTACCCCAGTGTGTACTCATCCCCTGAATCCTGACTCACGGATAACTATAGGTAGTTTTCTGGATGGCAGTACAAACTGGTGGGAACTTCTGAAGACAGTCTTTTTTTGCTTCAAGACCATCATACGCTATTCTGTTGACACATGAAGAGTTTGTCTTTAACTGTCTAGTTAAAGAGATTTAATGCTAGGTGACAAAGGTGGAGGTGGAGACAGGGAGATGGAGAGCTAAGAGGTCTGGATCCTATTCTGGCTTTCCTTCTGATTTAATGTGCAGTTATGGTCATTTTGTCCGGCTGTGTCAACTTTGTCGATAAGCTCACTGAAGCAGGGATCTGCTCCTATCATGTGCCTAGGCGATGTCTGATGTTACGGGACCCCGATCCCAGCTGCAGTCTCCTCAGTTGCACTAACACAAGCAAATGTAAGAGGAAAGCGCTCTCCTTTCAGCATGTAATACAGCAGCAGGCTGCTGTCAGGGAATATCAGGACTGAAACAGGCCACAGAGGTCACTTTCCTCATGCTGGTAAACACCATTAAACACACTGAAAAAAATATCTGTTCAGCCTATAAGGGGTTGTGAGTGATGTGTCCTGAATGACTTGCACATACTAATGTGTTCCTCACAGTGGTGGGGAATACCCATTTGCAGTGAAATTTGGTGTCATCTTTCAGCAGGGCCTTAGCTTTAATCCCATTTCCTAGGGAGTGGGGAGAGCTTGAGTTCAGGAGCCAGTGGTTGGTACCACCACAGAGAGCTGCAGTCTCCTCCCTGCTCGGTGTGCTGAATAGGCTGGTGCTTTGAGTAAGGAGGGCAAATAAACTAGAGAGGTTACAGGGATGAGGGAGAGAATCAGAGGCTACCGTTTATGCTGCTCAATAAAGGAAAATGAGGCTCTGTGGACTGAACTGACATATTTTGTTCCTGATGAAATACTGTCATTTGCATCTGTCTAACAGAATTTGTGCTAAAGTCTTAGTTGTGTTGTACCATGGCCAAGGCCGCAATGCTGGAAGTACTGAAGTATATGTTTGTCTGCACTCTTGTGAGTTGTACCATTAAAATTAAAGACATGCTTAAAATTAATAGGTCTTCTGTCTCTCTACAGTGAAGTGTATGCCTTGGTTTATGTGGGTAAACAAAGAGAACTGTATCATTTTGCAGAAAATGGCCACTGTTTCGTAGGGAAATATTTTTTCCACCTTGAATTTAAAAGAACATCTAGTGTGCTAAACCACTTTCTTTATCGTACCCACAAAATTTGTTTTTGCAAGGAAAAAGTAGATAATTGGAGGGGAACAAGGGAAATGAGAAGACGTTTTCTCACCTTCCTTGATGGTGGTCTGAAATGTCTGTGAACATCTCTCCTTGGGGAGCGGTGTCTCCTCCCCGAGGCCAAACTGTGCGGTTCCTACTCGGGCAGAGAAATAGTCACTGCAGACAGCAGTCCCACAGCACTTAGCAGGGATTGCCAGTTTGCATCAGCTCCGCCAATTACAGGGAATTTTGCAAATCGTCCCTGAGACGTGAAGTTCCAGGCAAGAGTGCCAAAGGAGCAAGGGTAGTATTTCCAGAAAGTGCCTCAGGATTTGTCTAGACCATGAGTTATGCACGTGTCTGAGCCTGTTCTCGAGTTCAAGTTGGCCCAACACTGGGGTTGTCTGCACATAAGCATGGGTGCAGACATGCAGTCGAGAGCCCGTGCTCCCCAGCTTTGCTGAGGGACAGAGCCTGTGGCCAGCACTGGTCCATGCCCTTGCTCCTGTGGCTTGTATGGAGCAAGCGTGGCTCCGTGGACGCTTGTGAGGATGCCCTGGCTGCATGCGATGCCTGGCAGAGAACCAGCCGCGCGTGGGTGGTGGTGTGCGGTGTGCTTTAACTCGTGCTTCAGCCTGTCCTACACCTCGTGGTGGAGATGTTGCCTAAGTGACTTAAGTGCACCGGCCTCATTCATTTTAAATAGCTCTTTCTTCTCCTGAGGTCATACAAGCACATCTAAAAGCTGCATTCCAAATTCCCTGGGGGTAGCTTTTGCCATTGTTTGAAAATTGTTATTATTTTCGAGGATGATCCCACAGGCTTCTCCTTGCAGTAACTTCAGGACACTGAACTACTCAGGGAAGAGTACTATCAGTGAGAGTTACTAATGAGCATCCTAGAGGTACTGTGATGAATAATGGTCAAAAATGAATGTTTTCAGGATTAGCCATTAATGGTAGTTCATACTTCTACCAAATCTGTCCCTGTTGCTTTTACCATTTCTCTCTTTACAGCCTTTTTTGGTTAAATGACAATTTAGGCATCATTTTTTCCTATTCAGTATAAATACTCGATATCCTCAGGATATCAGAAATGCAGTGTGAGTCTCCTAAAAGCACTTACATAAAAAGGGAAAAAAACAAAATGAGAATTTCGGAGTGGAAATCTAGCCCCCTGAGAATCCACATCTGCAAGGTCTTCCACAGCTGACAGCCAAGCTGTGGGCTTGCAGTAGTGCTGATGGGTGCAGCCCTGAAGAAATGAAGCAGACTCCTGTTCTTTACCTCTTCCTAGCCAAATCCAGGTTGAAAAGAGCCATCCTCCTGGTGGCTGCTGTGAGCCGGCTGGAGCCCAGTGGGGAACCCTGTAGAAAGTTGGCTGCGGCTTCCAAACTGTGGTTTGGCACATGTCCTCTCTAAGATCTCTGCCAAATATTCAGATTTATTTTTAGTTTTTTTTTTCTTTTTCTTTTCATGTTGGCATTTTAT
This sequence comes from Anseranas semipalmata, assembly GCA_013399115.1. Taxonomy (NCBI): domain Eukaryota; kingdom Metazoa; phylum Chordata; class Aves; order Anseriformes; family Anseranatidae; genus Anseranas; species Anseranas semipalmata. The sequence goes on from VXAA01006131.1 coordinate 144,814, forward strand.
TTAACTGTACCACATGAGTTTAAGGCCGTTAGTTTGATATATTTTGTCACCAGACTGGGCTATTTTGTGCAGAGGTCTTTGATGGAAGGTAAAAATATGAGGTGCGTGTGGAAGGTGAACAAATTGTGTTGAGAGAGGGTTGCAGTAAAGGCAACATGAAGCAGTAACACCGGTATTAGCTCTGGTTAATGTATCTCTCCTGTATGGGAATTTGACATCACCTTTGCAAGCCAAGTTCAAGAAGAGACCTTTGCTTCCCACTGGCAAAGCGTGGGAGAGGGGAGAAACACGGGCACTCAACAAAACTTTCTGATCTTCCCCCAGACGCATTGAAAAGTGAGTTCTCCACTGTCAGGCTCTGTGAGCACAGGTGAGGGGTCCAGGGTGATGCTCCAGCACTTCCCTAAGTTTTCCTTTCCAAGGGAGCCTGAGGTTTCAGTGTGAACCCTGTACCGAGTTGTCTCTGGGGAGTTGCATCAGCTGTGGCAGCATTGTTCTGGATCAGCCTGACCTCTTTTAAAAAATACATATTTTTCCAACACTAATAAAAACCTTAGCTGAGGTCTAGTGATGTTCTCTCCCTTTCCGTGTGTGTGTGCCTGAGCACTAAATCAAAAAAAAAAAAAATCCCAGATGTGAATCTATAAACCATCTGTTTAAAATAACTATTGTGCAGGACTATAATTAAAAGTTATTTATTATGAATCTTGGGATCCTATTATGGATTTTGACTGACTCCCAGGTTTCTGATTTAGCAAATGGTTTATGTATTTATGAGCCATGTGTCTCTTCCGCACTTCTCAGTGCCAGAGTGCATGTCCTTTAAACAAAAGGAAAAAAATCCCCTACCCTCCCATAACTGTTGGCTTCTGAATGTTGCCGTCTAAGAAGTTTTCTCTTAAGAACAGCAAAAATCAAAGTATCTGAGAGTTTTCAACAACTCCAGAGACACTGTTGACAACACAGAGGGAGGTTTGGTAATACAGCTCTCATGCATGCAGCTACTTAGCAACTTTCTAAATGTATGGTTGGGACAGGCAGTGAAATGTTATGATTACTGGGGGTAGGAGGGGATGCGTTTGGAAGGAAAAGATTTGTTGCTAAAGTCCATTTGCTTTCACACTACACTTTGCCCTTACGAAATGGGAGGGAAGGAGGCAGCAAAATTGAAATAAGCAGATGGACAGTAAGCATTAAGAGCAGTGTTTTGGATGACAGGGTGAAAAAAAAAAAAAAAAGCTCCTGGTGACAATTGCTCTTTGTTTTATCCTCATACTTTTACACCCTATGGGCCTGGGAGATCTGCAGTGGATAATGCCTGACTGCAATAGACTAAACAATGATTTACCAGCCCTGTTTTATCTGCTGCTGCTGTCCTATGATGGATCAGCACAGTATTAACCCTTTCCTCCACATCTTCTGGCCTATTTTTCAACATTTTGCTTGCATAGAGAGTTAGATACCTTAGGCTGGCATCTGACACAGCTGGTTTCTGAGCCGTATGGGGCTTGCCTGCAACACCAGCTGGAGAGGAGGAACATTAACTTTGCAAATCCCACCCCGCTTCAGGACTTAGCTGCCCTTCTTATGGTGGCAAAGGATTGGCTCTGCTTACCTGGGATACACAGAGCTGTTCATGCAGGCAGGAGGCTGCAGCTTCTTCTCCAAAGGACAGAACTGATCTTGCCTTTTTCTTTATTTTTTCTTTTTTTCTTTTTAAAGAAAAGTGGGGTGAGTGTGGAACCTCCTCCCCACCTTTTTGCGCCATGCTGTAGCGACTCACTGTTGAGATGGTGATCCAGGTTTGGTGCCCACCACCTCTGGAGGCATTTCAAAGATTCATTTCCTGCTTTCTCCACAAGCATCCTCGCTGTTAGGACTGGTGGCCTTTGGGAGTGTGAGGGACAAGCCCCTCTTCTGCTGAAGCTGGGCCACTGAGCTGCAAGTCGTTCTAGGTCTACCAGCCTACAAATCTGTAGCCTACTGCTAATGATACCCTCCAAGGGGCGAGGACCCAATGGACCAGAAGTTGGACCCAATAGTCCTTGTAGATCCCTTCCAACTGGGGATATTCTATGACTTTAGGAGGCCCCTGCGAGTCAGGGAACTAAAAGAAATACGGAACTGTTTCACTCCTTGTTCCTCTCTTTACCATTATCAATAGCAATTTCTTCCTCAGGGAGTCTGATGGGCAGCTGCTCGCTGAGCCCCAGAACATGGGTTCTACCCAGCTAGGTTGGCCCAAAGGGGCACCACGTGTCACACATCCCATGGGTTCATGACATGTCCCAGCTAGGTAAATCATGTTCTCCAAAGGAGCATACAGCAAACTGGATTTTGCTTTTCCTTCAACCTCCCTTTCCCCATGCAGGAGACTGTCCTGCAGATAAAGGTAATGGGGTCACTAGGCTTATTAAATCTCTAATTGAACAAATGCTTGTGAAAGAGACTCAGATCTTAGCAGAACCCTTCAAAATACAGACTGTGTGTAGTTGATTCAGTAAAGTTGATTATGCTGTCCTTTAGCAGGCTGAAATAAGGCAAAGTCAGGGGCACCATGTTCACATAAAGAAAATCAGAATTTCACCCTGTGCTCTAAAAAGAAGTTGCTGAGCCAGTCTTGCTGACGTGGCTGCCTTGTGCCAATCCAGAACTAGAGCACTGTCATAAATTCAGCTTAACTAGCCCGTTAAATTGCATTTGTGGTTGCTCTGCAATGCTGGAGTGATGCAAAGCAGCCAGCATGTATCGGTGGCTAGCAGTGACCTGTCTCTTTACAGTATGTTCATGTTGCTGCAGCTGTACTTCAGCTGAGCAGCAATTTAGGGCTAGATTCTCATTTACTGATTTCACACAGGCTTGGCTAGTTATTCCTCATTTACACTGATAAGATTGAAGAGCCTTTACCGCTCCCATCAGATCAGGCAGTGACTTTGAAGAAAATAAACCTCTGATTTTAGACAAAGGGCCGTAGTGTAATAAAAGCTGTGTGTTATCCTTCACAGGCACCTTAAATGAGGCCACAGGGAGCAAAAGAAAAGGACTGGAAAGCATGGTTTAGTTTTATGATTTACATTTTTCTAGCCCTTTGATTTTTTGGTCTCTAATTATGTTATAAGATTGGGTGAGGTGGGTGCTTGCAACTAATAATGGCCACCTCTGTCACTTAATGAACTGAGCTACTAATTATAGGTGGAGGTCACTTCAGAGGGCTTCTTTCAGTCAGGAATTTCAAGTAGCAAAATTTGACTTAAATAACAAAAACAAAAAACAAAGTATTTGTTTTCTGCCCTTGCTTAAAGGTAAGGTTATCCAGAATGGTTGACACCACAGGGTAAAGCCAGGCTATAAATGGAATGTTTCTTCTGCTCATTGCCATACAACCTATATTGACATTTCTTAATATGATCAATGTGTTCTTTGGCCTTCATCATTACTGGCTTTTTGCCGTAGAAAGATGACACTATAATGTACAGTGATTCTACCTGCTTGTATTATTTCATTGATTCTAAGCATTTTGGGGAGAAAGAGATGAATTACAGTATTTTCTTTTATAGTACAGTAATGGCAGCCCCTTTTGAAGGACCTCTGGATAGTAAGGTAGTACTGCTAGCTAAAAATGATTTTCAATGCTGCCAGAGAGTTTTGTTTTCTCTGAGGTTGCTGTCTCTTCCTCAGCTGTCTGTCCTTATGTCAGCATGAAAAATGACTCCTGACCTGTCTAGTTCATGGGGCAACACCTCAAGAATATTTTAACAAGTGCATCATGTAGCTAGCTGTCTGTTTAAGTACGGTGGATTTCTTCAATAGGGCACATTTTCTGTACTATGATGTGTAGTGGTTATGAATTACTGTTTTAGTGGAGTTTAAACACCATTCACTTGTGCTCCTGAATAATTCAGAGGCTGTCTTCTACTGCATTCCTTCAAGGGCAGAAGGGTGTTTCCAGTCACAAAGACTTCTCCTGAAGCAAGAGAGCAGATTGCTAGGCTCACATTTTATTTTCTGAGTTGCAAGAAACCGAACAGTGGATTTTGTCTATTGACTTTCCAGTATCTTTTGTCTATTTTTTTTTTTTTTTTTCCAGAATATGGAAGTGACATGCAAAAGAGAGAAGTGTCCCATGCTTTCCAAGGAGTGTGCTCTTGTCATTAAGCAGAGAGGAGCTTGCTGTGAACGCTGCAAAGGTGTGGTTCTCTTCTTGTTATTTCTCTCTTTTTCAAAATGTTATCAGTTCAAATTTATGTTGCCAGAGACAGGACAAATTTGGAAGCTTCTCAGCTGGTCACCAAAAATTTCAAAAGGGCAGTAACCACAATTATAATCAATATATTTCAAAAGCTGGTAAAGATGCATGAATTCACATATTCATACTGTGATGATTAGTTCTTGTGCAATGGAAATTCTTTAGAAATACAACTTGATTGTACTTTGCTGGTATGTTGTCAGTCTTTTGAGTGATATCTCCTGTTCTAACTTTATCTATTGGAAATATTTTAGGTCAAAATCAAACTGCTTATAGTCACATGTCCATAAGAGTTCCTTAAACTTCTCATGAGGAACATAACAGGAATAATGCTTGCTACTAACAAAAAGCATAATAATTATCCAGACTATTTCTATTTTTCCCAGTACTAGGAACAAACCAAATTCTATTCATTTTACTAAATATTTCCTGATTCAAATAATAATATCATGGACATTTTTGTTAAAGCCAAAGTGGGCCACAATCCGAACATTATGTATCAGTTTCTTGACCAACACTGTATCTTCAAAGCTGTTTAGAATGAGCTAATTATCAGATATCCAATAATAAGTTAATTGTTTAAACATAAAAAATGTGCAAGTAGATTAAGTTGAAAAAGTCTCTCTCTTTTTTTTTTTTTTTGTACTGATTCAGTAAGTAATATGCTATAAAGCACTAATTTTGCTGAAAGACTGCTGATGCAGTCCATGAGGTGGAGAATGCCAGATTCAGACAGCTTTATTTTTTTTTTCTGTTGTTTAATTCCCCAGTGGTGATAGAGTGGTTTTGGGAGGGAGATGGGGTCGGATAAATTGTTGGGAAATGCAAGCGTTTATTGCCTTCCCAGGAGAAATACAAGTGCAGGAAAACAGATTACACTGAAATTCACATGGAAGAGACGTGATGGATATATGTTTTTCCTGGATGGCCGCAGAGGTGCGCTAACCAGTCTTTGCTTTTCTTCTGTGCTGCAACTTTTGAATATGATTGGCAAGCCCCAGTCCAAAGATTTGTCTAAAAGTCTGACACTTGAAAGAAAAGGAAATTAAATGGGAAAAAAAAGAAAAAGAAAAAAAGAAAGCATTACTGGAACGTAATTTGTAGTTACAGTTTTCACATAAATTAAGTATAGTTTATTTATTTTGTCAAATTTTGTATTTATTGTCAGATTTATAGCAAATGATGCCTAAATATTGGTTTGATTGTGCTGGAGATTAATTCTCCATTTTGATAAAGGGATGTGTAGTTGGTCCATTGCCTGAAAGTTTTATATATGTGCATATGCGTGTGTGCATTCAAGCATACAAAATGATTCTGCACTAAACAAAAGTCAGTGTTTCAAAGGTGAGGATACAGGTAGTAATGTGTATGGGCTATTATCATTAGATTGAAATTTTAATTCAGACTTCTTATAAGATTTTCTGATTATCCTGAACTGGGGTGAGTACCTACAGAACGTTACCAATAGGCCTGAGCCTGGCTTCTGGAGATTGGTATGTCTGACATCTCTAACAGGAAAAATAATAACTCTATTGAAAAAAAAAAAAGAGTTAGGAGACATGTTGGTAATTGTGATATAAGTGGGAATAACTGCTAGAGTTCTTTGAAGGGGTCAGTTAATATGTGGACGCAGAGATCCAGCTGATGTCTTCCTTTGGATTTCTAATAGGCATCCAACAAGATTCCTCACCAAAAGATCCTAAAGAAATTAAGCAACCCTGAGTTTGTAAAGAAACATTTTTTTTCTTTCTCAAAGGTAAAGCTAAATATACACTTGTATAACTACAGCAGTCCCAACACCACACATTGTCACTGGGTCGTTTTGGTGCCATAGGAAGAGACTGATGGAACCACCTTCACTCCAAGGAATTTGCTTGCTCTCCTGCCCTTCTGAATGCTGCTGAAGTTCCCATTCTGTGCAAAAATCTGGAACAAGTGTCCTCTGGGAAGTATTTGGGGAATGAAGGGTGTGAAAGCCAGCCTGGCTGAGCTGCACTTCAGCTCCCTTTGGTGTCCCAACAGCTCTCCGGCACTCCCAGCATGGAGTTCAGCTGCAGCAGGGACTTGGCCCTGCAGCGTTTGTTCTCAGTTACTATTTTGTCAGGCTGCCAGAATGCCCATAGGGAATGCAGGCAGGAAAAAGGAAACAGTGATTTTTACTGGTTGCATTTCATCTAAACCCGAACAAAATGTTGTGAAGAAAAGACACCAGAACCTGATTTTTTTTTTTTTTTTGCTTGGCTTAGTTCCCAAAGCCTTGAAAGGCTTAATCAGGCCTTATGAGCTATTGCCAGCCCCCTTTGATAGCTTCAGGTCTTCCTACCTTGTGAAGAAATGAATGAATGAGTGGCTGCTGTCATTTGAGTACAACATCAGGAGGATAACATCAAGACCAAAGGGTATGTTTCCAGAATTGGTTTGTGTAGGAAGGAAACCACCACTCATGAGTCATTTGTGACATTGCTGCCAGCGTATTTTATTCTATTATGGGGAAGGCATGAGGAGTGAGTATCAAGTCCCAGTCTTTCTGATAGCATAAAGCATTCTGGAATTAAGAAATACTGTATGCCTGCAGCGGTGCATCCAGCTGAGCTCCTGTATTTAGAGCTTTGCACACAGGAGAGCCTGAATTGTTGCTAGAGAATTTCTGCAAATGATTGCATGCTTAACATAAGTCCTTTGCTCCCTTTGGATATCTTTATGCTACTTAGATAATTTCTAGCACTTTGTTCCTTTCTGTGAATAAATCGAAAGGGAAAAAAAAAACAGCAGCAAGTATGGCTTTTGCAATCAGAAAGAAAAATAGAATGACATTCAGTGTGATGGAAACAACATGTTATCCCTAACATATTAAGAGATTTGCCTTTATTTAATATTTTAATCCTCCAGACCAGCAATGTGTTTTAACACCATTCCTGACTTTCAGCACAGAGGACCTTGGATAGTGAAGTTGGTGGGGCAGGGCACTTTTTTGCTGTGTGTTTGTGCAAAGTCTGGAACAGAGAAACCTGGGCCTGTGATTATGGCTCCCTGCTGCAAGGAGAATGCAAACAACTCAGCATAATAGTAAAAGCTTTCAGGGATATTATTTTTCTGACAGATACTTACTGTAGTTTATAAAACACACTATATACCTCTAGCATACTATTCATTTTAAAAGTATTAAAAAATTAAGCCCTCTTATTACTTTAGCATAGGATAAATAGGCCACTTTTCATCTTTCATTTTATTTAATATGTTTAACGAAAACATATGAGATCATTGAGATTATAGAAATAGATTTGGCAGCATTTTCTTATTTAGTTGGATGGAGACCTGTCACTTGGATATAGAGCTCTCTGCACCTCCAATAATAAGTTGTTTGCTCTCTGAAGAAGTGGTATTACCAGCTCAGGCCTGGATAAAATTTGCGTTTCTGAAATTGTGCACCATAGTCTCCTCTTTTATCCTAAGATTGTAAATCTTCCATGGATGTGCAAAGACAAAATCTGTAGGTTTGTTACAACAGGTATGATTTGTTGTTCTGAAGTTTCTTTCAGTTCCCATATGCAATTTTGCTTTTTCTGTGCTTGTTAACTTTTGAGAGTTACTGTTTTTTTTTTGTTTGTTTGTTTTGTTTTGTTTTTAATTAATGAAGTTAGAGGTTCACAAGCTATGCTCCATTGATCTGGAGTCTACCAGAGAATGGAGTCACAGCCCAGGCAACAGCAAGGCTAGTTCCCCAGAATATTGAATATCCAAAGCTATCGTAGTTAACTGTGTATTTCTTGGAAAGGATATCAAATATTATGCTTGAGGATTGCAGCCAATTTCAATTACCAAGGCTGGCTTGCAAAGTGAGTTAGGGCAAGGTTATGAGTTTATCACTGTTCTGGCTACTCTACTAATGCCCTGCAGGAGCCATACATTTGGCATTTAGTTCATCTGCGGAAATTCTCGGTATGAGATAGGTGATGCCAGTTTGGTGCCCTGCTGTAAGCGTAACTGGGGAAGCTTTGTGTGGGGCACTGATGGGGCACTATAACTTGCAGCCTATTGTTCTATGCCTGAAGGCAAGATCTTAGAGATAAGGGTGCAACCTAATCCATGGATGGAAGGGTATAGGCTGGGAAGATAATCATATATCATCTTACTAAAATCTTTTTCACCTTCATCTGAATAACCTAGTTTTGGCATCTGTCAGAAAATGGTTATGGAAAGAGATGGTTTGGGGACATAATTGAGTCTAACTTTTCTCTTGGCCTTTCTCACTGCCTCTCAGTCTCTTGCTAATGTGATCCAGCTCTGAGCCAGGAGGCTAGTTTCTTGAGGCTGGGGGTATAGGTTCACCTCAACATTCATTCAGTTTCTAACTTTGTATTTCAAGTAAAGGCAGGGATTTTGTAGCAGTGGCATGTAGCTGCGGAGCATAGTATCATCCGTTTATGGTGTCAGCTTTTGTTACTTCTGGTTATGTCTAAGTAAAGGTCTCTGTCTCATCACCACTTCCTTTGATTTAACTCTTCTTACAGAGGTCTTAGCACATAGATTTCGTATCCCTTCAATATTTGATATATACTGTAGCATTCAGTAGTGCCTCAAATTTTAGATTTCCTTGTTCCCTTGATTACAGTAATTCTCCATTTATGTAAGAATTTTTTATGAACTGTGTTGTCATGTTGTCATAAATACTTCTGCAGTCAAACATCACTTACCCAGACTTCTACAATCACAGAGAAGTTGTTCAGGACTCTTGTGTTAGAAAACAGTATAAGATTTCTGTGGTGATATTTGGATGCATTGATACCGTGTGTGTGGACATTGTGTCCAGGGTAGCGAAGTAGAAGGAAATGAAAGACTAGGATGGAGACTTTGCCAAGCAACTTTCCTTTTGTGTAACATTGGTCTGGAAAAACACGATAAACACTTTAGTAGACTTATGGCTGGAGCAAGATTTTCTTTTACTGTTTAATTTTGAAATTAAGGTGCACTGATTGTGAATGGTTTTGCTGGTGTGAAGAAATCAGTTATAAATGGCAGCATCATTCATGACACCCCTTGCAGCCATAAGAGGTCACAGTTCTCCATTTGCCAGGCTTGGCAAGCACACTGGGTATCAGATCAGGAATCAACAGCAGCACTAACTATATGGTATTTTGGATTGTGAGGTTCTTATGGACCCTGTAGAGTGACTTCCCCCTCCCTTCCCCACATATATTGGTGGAACACAAGAGAGACATTTGGGAAGGTGAAATTCAATTCCAGTGTGGAGCAGGGGGGCAAAAACAAAGCACTGGGGGAAGCTGATGTCTTGCTCTCTACCGCTATTTGGTCAGCGAACATGAGCTGGATTGCATCTTATGCTTGTGAACTCTGCACTCCTGGCATAGCTCATTCCTGTAGCCATTTTACTCCACTGTATTGAACGCCCCTTATACGGCCCCTGCGCCTCACATCTCTTGGGCATGATAATTGCAGTGGCTCAGCTACAAATAGGTTTGATTGTACGCAGTTACAGAGGAAAGAGCTGAATTTTCAATGTTTAGAATGAGACTTTAAAAACATGGTAGATTTTGTATATATTGTCATGCTTCAGTGTTGACAAAGGAAGACCAGGATTACTCAATATGAAGTTTAATTTTCTAGTAGATGTCAATTCTCTTATTTTGGCCAACAGTTTTAATATGACAGAATATACAAGTTATTGTTTGCTTTTTTTTTTTTTTTTTTTTTTTTTTTTTTGCTTGGCTAGAACTGGTATTTATTGTTAGCATGCCTGGATTCTCCCTGAGGACTAATTTATCAAAAACTAAATAAAACATGTCTTCTGGCTGTTTTCTTTTTCCTGATGTTTATTTTCCATGCCAATAGAGAGGTTACTTTTTAAAATAGGAAGTGGAGGGAGAGCAAGAAAAAGACTAATAGGAGAAGAAAGATGCTGAAGAAATGAGAGATGGGGAGCCAGTCTATTGTGCACCAATCTATCATTTTCTCATGGGAGAAAACGGAAATGACTCGTCTATAAAATTCTCATTAGCCTAAAATAAGCAAAAATCTCTTCTGGAATCTTATTAGACAATGTCAAATTGAGTAATAAAAGCTTGTTTTTAATGAACTCCTGAGGACACTGGTTGAGTTTTAGCACTACTAAACTGTCTTTTGCAGTCACTTTCCCTCTTTTCATGATACTGCTCTGTGCTTGGGTGTCTGGGGCAGAAAGAAGGGTCATTTAATAACGTTACAGGACCTGGAATGACAAATGGCTTCCTGATTGTCAACTTGCCCACATGCCAATAATGAAATCTGCTGTAGTTTGCGTCTTTTTTACTTCAGTCCAAGTCCACGTGAGGATGCTTATTTTTGGAATTAAATTGCTCTCTTTCAAAATAAATTAGCTAAATGTTGGTTTATAATGTTCTAAACTAGGATGTTGAAGGAAGGCATGCACAACATTGAACCAAAGTAGCTAAATTAGTAAACTTGAAGAGATTAAACTTTAGAATTAGAACTATTTTATGGTAATTTATTGTGCCAAGACTGACTCAAGTCTAGAGGATCATTTTGCCTTTATGAGGTGACTAGAAGGTAATTAGCAGCTTGCACTGCATATACAACAATTGACCAACTTCAAAGTATTTGGTCGTTTTGGTTTGATTCAGATAAGCAACTTTCAGCTTGCATGTTTATCCAGGACTTATCTGAACTATTTGGGTTGAAGTTGGTAATCGGAACAAAACCTACGACTAACTGAAAGTTAATATTTTACATTAATAAAACACTGGCTGTTCTTAAAGAAAGAAGCAGGAAAGACTAAAAAACGAGGACACACTCTTTGACTGATATGAATCACATTAGCTCCGTTAAAATTGATATAGACCAGCAATATTTAACTTCCTTCCGTAGGTGGAATCCTAAAGGTATTCCTGATGGGGTATATGTCACGAGATCAAACTTACCTATTCATGTTGGGCTGACTTGAATCTCTTACTTTTCAGTTCCTTATAACACTCACAGGCTTTTAGGTTCCCCTTCTTGAAAACCTGTCTAGCCCTTTCTTTTAATGTTTTTAAGTATGTGTTCAGGCTGAAGTAAGTGCTTGGCATTTAAGTGATTGTGCTAGGCTCTGATCTTTCTTGATTTATTATTTTCCCCTGTTCTTCCTTTGGTGGATGGAGACAGTAACTTAATGTAATAATATTTCTAAAGGGAATTAAAATGGCTTTTAGGAACTTGAAGTAAGTTCGGACATACTCTGTTGTAGAAATAGGCATCAGGGCTTTTGCTGAGGTCTTTGGACTTGAATCATCCAATGACTGCTACTTTACAAGCCAAGCATGCTGGTGGACCTTTAACCGTGGGTGAGCTAGGATGGCTCAAATGAGCTGGCACACTGGAGCAGGAGGGTTTCACTCAGCTGAATTTGGGTGAGACTTGTAGCATTGATAAATGCTTTTATCATTGGGTGGGTTAGGAAAGTCCAGTTTGCAGGTGTCAGCTGAGAGATTTGTACATTGAAAGCAAGGATCACAAGAACTAGCTGGTATGTGGGCTTTGCTTCCTTTCCATTTTGAAGAATGGGTGGTGGGCATAGCTTTGTTGCTCGCATCACGCTGTTGTGACTCCCTTACTCAACCTGCTGGCATGTGCCAAAGCTCGGGAGCAGTCTCTGTATCCCTAGCTTTTCTGAAGACTTTTCCATCCTGGTTTCCCTTTCTACGTTTCACTTTTGCCACCTGCCTTGTGTTGTGCCGCCCACCAGCACCTTGTATCACCAAAGGACGTGGCTGGTGGGCAGGTGGAACTCAGCTCTCCCCTTGCTGCTTCCAAAAAGACAACGGCTGGTGCTGCAGGACAGAGGGTTTTGTAGCATAGCTTGGGTATGCACTTCAAGCGAAAGCTGTGGGACTGCGCGGATGCACCACCTTCATGCTTTCTTAACCAGACTAATCCTTGAATTGAAAATTTCAGTTTAATATGCACATCTGTACATATATGTTAGCCCAGAGTCATTAACTTTCTTACAGAGAAAACACTTTACATTGAAGAACGTAAGTGGTGAGCAAATATGCAAGGTATTTTGTAGTCAAAAGTAGCTTCCAACCTGGACCATGGCTCTGCATGGTGCTGAAGACTCCAGACCTGTATGGTAAAACACACTTATGGATGTTCAACAACACAGCTTGTTCCATTTTGAGTACTTGGAGGGCAAGCACGTGTAAATTCTTTTGTAGAAATCTTTTTTTTTTTTTTGTTTTACAACTGTCAATACAAAATTGATATTTTGCAGAAAGGGGCTTGATGGCTTTTAGTTTACATGGATGTTTATCCCTTCTGTCATGAAAGTGGAAAGGCATAAAGGAGGGGTAGTGCTGCCGAAGTCAGCGCATCCGTGCTGAGCTGAACTGGCTGAAGAGCTCTCTCGGGGGTTCTGGTTAACAGATGGGGATAGGCTGGATGATGGGTGTTTCTGGCTTGTCTCTCACCCTGTCTCCTTCCTCTCCCTCCTCTGGAGCAGGGGCAGCTGAACAGCTCCTGAACAGGCTGCTGAATTGCTAGTGATGCACATTTTTAGGCAAATCGTCGCTGATTTTGGTTTGTTTTGAAAGGTCATAGTTTGTAAGCAGCCTGTACTATTGTGCACCAGGAACAGACATCTGGGGGGATGCTGCCAGCTCTTCCAGGGCACGATCGCACCTGTCAGTCCCAGCTCTCTGCGCTACCTCTTCTGGTAACCCCAGGGAGAGGATGGGGTGCATTTGGGATGCTGCTCTGTGGTCCTCATCAGTAGGCTTCCAGGGGATTGCCGCATTCAGCTAGACTGATGTGCTTCTGTCTCTTCCTCTAGATTGCAGTTTTGAAGGAAAGACATACAACAGCTCTATGAAATGGCACCTCCCTAGCAATCCCTGTATTACATACCAGTGCCAGGTAAGGATGTTGTAAGCACCACGGTAATTGAGTTGTGAGCTTTTCCCATAAAACTCTGAGCCTTTTTCACCCAACCTAAGTAACCAGAAATATTTTATACCCAAAGCACAAGAGGGGTTTTGCCTTTAAAGCAACTTAAATCCATTCATATGTGGCCTGCTGTAACCAGACATTCAGGAGGGTAAGTTGTACATGACCTGGGTACTGTGATACCCAAACAACGCTGAAGGAATGGTACACAGCACTCATATTTCCTGCTGTCTTGACCTTGAAATATTTCCTCTTTTCTCAGCATGCTAAGCCTTTTCTGAGATACAAATTATTATTTTAGTAATTGGATGCTTTTGTGTGTATGTGTCCACGGGTTTTACCTGGAATGTTCATCAAGAAAAACCCACAGACAAATCTGTTATTTTCTTGGGCTTCTATGCTGTTAACACAGTGGTATTTTTGGTAGCTTGTCTATCTGCAACTGTAACATTTGCAAGATTGTCCATTTTCAGGCACAAAACAAGTAATTATGTAAGTAATTTTAGTTCCTGTCTGTGAGTAGAGCTGTGATTTTTGCTGATAACTTGATCCATTTTTAGTAATAGCACTCTGGCAGCTACTAAGAATCACAACTAGTAAAAACAGGAGAGATGACTGAGTCTGAGGAGCTTCCTCAAAGAGGAGAAAATGTTTTTTCTTTCTGTGATACTTCTACTCTATGAAACCCACACATGTTTTTAAAGACAGGTACACTGAGAAGAATGAAGATGGCAGTATTCTGTATCCTTGCACTTGAGGAAAAGATACTCAAAGCTTGAATTTAGGTACTCTGACCACTACTAGCTACAAGAAATGAGCAATTCTCTATTGCCTGTTTCAGTGTCTAAATGCACATCTAGATAATCCTGTTTACCCTAGATCCATACATTTAAAACAAAAAACAGGTTTCCCTTGTCTCCAAATGCAAAGCTGCAAGTAGCAAAAAAACATAGCAACCTTTTGTGCACAGATCCTCACACCCAGGTTTGTTCAGGAGGACTTTGACTCCTTGAACAAGAAGTACAGGAAATGTTAATTTACTAATACTTATCAGGAGAAGCATCAAAGATAAGCGTCTCCCCTCTACAGAACAAGATGCTTTTATCTGCTAAGTCTTTTTTCCTCCAAGGGGAGAGGGGAGAATGCCTTGTGTCTGGTCTGTTTCCACCAAAGCTGCATGGCAGATTGCTAAGGCTAAGGATGTCTGATAAAACAGGATTCCTTCTCCTAAGAAGGTGCTTGCTTTCTTACCTGATGCATATTAAGGCAAATCCTGCATCTGGAGTCAGGGAGGCTCAAGTGGATCTTTTGGCTGTGAATTAACCTGAATCCTGATACCAGGCAGCAGCTACAGAAAGAAAAGAGGCTTTGAAATCCAGCTCTCCACAGCATGTGCCATGCTGTAATTGTAGCACTAATAATTGTGGGCTTTTGCTTCTTAAAGCAACCACAACAATAACAATGAACATGTCTGATTTGCTCTTTTGCAGGAGGGAGTGATAATAGAGTCGGAGATACAGTGTGCTGTTCATTGCAAAAACCCTTCCAAAGTCCTGGGGATGTGTTGTCCTGTGTGTCCAGGTGAGACTTTGTGGGGAGATGCTGTTCCATATGTGCAACTGTATTTGTAATGGTAACCACTATTACCTGTCAGGTTGATCTAACTCCTCCATTATACTTGACCAGTTACTAAAATGTGGGCCACTGGCACGCAATGCACTCAATTACACACGAGCATGTTTAATATTTTTTAGTAGAGGACATGCAGCCTGTGAGGACGATTGCCTGTGGTAATGGCCATGTGTTTTACATCATTTTTTTCAGAGGGTCAATCAGCTGGTTTTCCCTGGCTGATGACTGGGATTTTGTTAGGGGGAGAAGTATAAAAGTAATCCTAAAAGAGAAGATTGGCTTTTTGAACAATAGTATGAATGGGTTGCCTTTGTGAGGCACAGAGGCAAATTAACCTGGTTTTATTATTAATTTGATTTTAACAGAGATTTTGTAGGCAAGCACTGCTCCTATTGTGATATAATGGGTTTATTACATTTTAATTTGTTATCAGTTCTGCCAACATCTAATATAAACTCAGGGAGTAAGAAGGAGTAGTAAGAAAAAACAAACAGCTTAGAAAAGTCTTTCAAAGCTGCTTTTAATGGAAGACCTGACTTAGCCTTGACTTCATTAGTATAAATTCATCTGCTATAGAAGGATGCTTTCTTTCCCCAAAAAGATATTTTGGGGTTCTCAAGGCCTTTGTAAACGCTTCTGAAGTGATTTGTGTCAAAGAGGATGTATGATTTACTTTTTATATTGTCCTGTGGAAGGGTGTGTTACAGTAAAAAGGCAGTGTGCTATCCTGAGCTAAACTTATTCAAATGCTGTTTTCCAGGTTGTATATTTGAAGGGAGACATTACAATGAAGGAGAAGAATTTAGGCCTGAAGGAAATAAATGCACCAAGTGCTCTTGTATTGTAAGTATTTGCCTCTTGGCATTGTATCTCCTTGTATGAACTTCAAAAGGCACATTATTATTGTCATAACAAAAAACATAAGGAATTCAATGCTACTGTGTGTTCTTCTCTCCTCTTGGATTTCTATTGAAGATTTTTTCTGCACTAATGTATTATATCTCTCATATTTGCAGTTTATCATCTTTTTTTTTTTTTTTTTTTTTTTGTGTGTGACCACACACTATGTGCAGATAGAGCATGGTATTTGGGAGCAGGTTGAAGTGGTAAATTTTGATGCTTTTTTGTGATGTGATCATGCAGGGGACAAAATGCTTTTTGGGTTTCATCTGTTGATCAACATTTACTAGATGTTTCTTTAAACTGATCTTTTGAAAGGATTCCTTTCCATGGCAAGAGCCTTTGCTCTGAATTACTGAGTGAAAGGATGAGGGTAGTCTCCCTAGGCTGTCCCTGGCAGATTTTGGCTTGACGCTTAATGAAAAGGTCATATCCTGGATTTCATCCTTGACTAGCAACAGTATAGAGAGGAAGTAATAATTGCATCCTTTGGGTAATGAGCATAGGCTTCTCTTTCACTTCCATTAAGTTAAAAGATAATGCTGTATGAGCTGGGGCAGATAACTCTGACTTCACTGGTGTGATCTGTGAGACCAGTAAAATGCAAAGCTCAAATCACTGCTTTTGTTGCAATCGATGGGCTGGCTATCAGCAGCAAATGCGGGACTGGGGAACTTTGCATTCCAGTGGAATGCCACAGAGTTTTGTCAGTACCAGACACAGCTCTCCTGTATCATTAAAATAAAAAGAAGGGGAGAAGGATAGAATTCAAAAATGAATATGTAGTTATACACACACATTTAATGAAGCTGCTGCAGAGCATTTGGATTGTTTTGAGGGAAAGAAATCCTGCTAATCTGCAAAATTAACTTACACTAAATCATTACTGCTCCTGTGGAGAATTAGGCAGCTCAGTTTTTGTTTTTTGTTTTTTTTTTTTTTAAGTTTAATCCTGTAATAATGAAAATATGCCGTCACACTTGTCACAGTGATATATGCCCCTGGCTCCTGCTCTGCCGAATGCCTGCTGTCCAGAGTGGAGGAGCACGGTTGCCTGCATGCTCAGTGGGTCCCCCTTGCCCTTCAACTGTAGCAGTGAAGCCGCAGCTTTACATTGCAGCTTTCCCAAGTGATGCTCCTGAGGCAAAGGCAGGTCTGAGTGGTTAAGAAGTCTGTGGAGACATGCTTGAGTCTTCTGGGGCTGTGCTTTGCTCTTTCCTAAATACTAGACAGATACTGCCTATTGCCCAGTTGTTGGCATGCCAATATCTCCTCGATCAACTTTCCTTTGTTCCCTAAATAGCAAAAGCAGCTGTGCCTGGAAGAGCACAGTGGGGGACTGGTATATCTGGGGGGAGAAAAGATAAAGAAATATAGGCATACAGGGTCAGACCTGAGGGCCTTTCCTTGACAGTAACCAGTCCCAGGTACATTAGAGAAGGAAACGCATCAGCTACTGATAGTAAGAGGTTTAAAGCCTCAAGCAAGAGGCTTAATGATCCCTTCTGAGAAAGGTGGTGTGACGGTTCTGGATGTTAATGACGTCTGTATAAAACGTCCAGCTTTAAGGCTGAATCTTACAGACAGCAAAAGAAACAGTGACTGTGTGTATGCCATACCTGACTCCTCTCTCTCTGCAATTCCTTTTTTTACTACCTCTTGCCAATTTCCTTCAGAATTTGGGCCCATGTTAATTCCTACATGATTTAAATTGGAAGAAAATAATGGGCATTCTCAGGGTTGTGATAGCTGTTTTTGCCGCCTGCTTTGCATCCATGCTCTTTTGGGAATGTTTTTCATATGAATCTCTTATCTAAGCAGTTGGTGGATATGCAGGTACCAGTCTAGTCCTGTGATATGATGTGAACAAGCTTGTGTGTGATGTGCTGTAACTTGTGTAGGCTTTAATAGATTAAAGGCAGCTCCCCAACCCAGATTGGATTTTTTCTGGGATTTGAGGTTGTAACCATTTAGTGAGTATCTTGTGGAAATGTAATAGAGGAAGTGACAAAAATCATTGCCAAGGTATTTCAGGGGTAGTGGTGGTGCAGAACACTCTCACTTCATTGTGAATTCTGGATTTTACTTATGAAAAAACTTTTCTAATAGCGGACTATTCTGGACTCCATAGGCCATCGTTGTCCTCAGGGACTGCAGGCAGCGTTGAATAGGAAGAAAGTAAGGAGGGAATGCTGTGGTTTGTTTTCCCGGAGAAATGTTGGGCCATCCCACACTTACTAAATTCATTACAATAAGTAATTACTTACAAAAAGGAATTTTACAGTTGCAAAATGATGCGCTCAACACTCTGCATGTGCCAGAAAGCCAGGACTGCAGGGCCCAGTCTTCAGAAGGCTCTTTGGTTGTTCAAGTCTGTGGTATTTTCAGCTCGAAGTGCTGCCTACTAGATACTACTGAGCTCCCAAGGAATGTGAAGTGGTAGTTAAGATGTCTTTTTGATGTTGTTTTTAATGTGCATTGTTTGTGCAAATCGGGACAAAGCAGGGCTTGAGGAGCCCCGTCTCCACAGAGGCCGCTGGCCATAAAGGATTCCACGTCAGGCCTACATGCAGGTGGTTTGTTCAATCCTTGCCCACCGTGCCATCAACTTGTTAGTGTGGTTTCTGCTTAACACCACTTGTGGTCCTAGTTATTGTCTACTGAAAGCCAGACTCATTTCACGCAGGTCACTGAAACAATCCATTAGCTAATAACTTTTGGGTTGCTACCAAGCCAGGCTGCCCTCGCAGGGGTGATGCGGGGATGAAAGGCTCCGTATTCCATTACCACTTTCCTGAATGATCTACTCCTTAGGGTGACTAAGATTTCTTGCCAAAAATGAAAATGTATCACCTCTCACTCAATGCATATTGCCTGTCAGGAGTGAATGAGACGGCTTTTAATGACTCAGTTTCTCTGGGGAGACGCATTTGTGTAAGAAAGGTGGACGGGATAATAGGGATCTCCTCTCACGTCGGCTGAAACCCAGCTGCCTCACAATAATTCATCTGTCTAGCCTGGTCCTGCTTTTCTTGATAGACCCGTGGAGTGGTCTAGAGAGAGCTTGGATATTTTCCCTACCATAAGCACCTACTTAAGTGAAGGACTGGCTGCTTTAATCAAGTGTTATTTCTCAGATACTACTTTTATGAGGTCGAGAGTGTGTTTCTGCTTGCACAGTGAGAGCACTTGGCTTACATGTTTCCTTTCCTACAGCCTGCATTAAAATAGTCAGACTGTGATTATCTTAAATGTTTTCATTTTCTCTTTTGATGTAGCATGTTTGAAAAAGAAAAAAAAAAAATAGCAAGAGGGCAGGAAGGAGAGACAGAAAGGGAGGGAGGAGAGGAGGCTTGGCAGGAACATGACCTTGCGTGAGAGCGGTAACCATGGAGAAGCTTATCTTTAAATGGTAGTATCCAAACTCATAACTCGCCCCCTTTGACTGCGGGCGCACTCTCACACTGCTGTTACCCAGACCATGGGCACTGTGCGTTTTGGCATGCGAGGCATGCAGCGGTATGAAGACCTGCCACGCTGAGAGCGTGCTGTGCTATGGAGATGCCTCTGCTGAGGACTGGTCTTCCCCGAAACTCCCGGCTGTGAGCAGGGAGCAGTTTGGGAAACAATTGGGAGCCAGATTATGGCATTGCTGGGATGGCTGAGGGATGCACACATTACCAACAGGCTCAGAAATGGGGTGGGTTGCACTGTCTATCTGTCCAGCGGGGAGGCATATTGTGGGGCCGTCCTCATAGCTGCTCTTCCAAAATGATGCAAAGCGAGTGAAACCTAAAGGGCTGAAAGCAGAACACAGGGATTTGGAGAACTGAATTTAAAAGCAGCCTCGTTTCCATGTGCATGCATACACTGGGGGCTTTTGCACTCCTGCACAGAGGGACTCGATGCACACACCACTCCTGGTCTGCAGGTGTATGTGTGGGTCTGTGCAGGAAATGTCTTGCTGTTTATGTTCCTGAGTGTTAGGGTGCAAAAACTGCATAATGAAAGTTTTGCACAAAGAAAAGGAAATCACACCGAGAAAATCTGTTGCTAAATCAATGAGTAACAGACGTTGCAATGGCAATAAGTAATGAGAAACTACATATGCTAGTATTTTGGACAGTGAGGGTGGAATTCATCTTGTCTAGCTCCAGCCATTTAGAAGTAATATGTCTAGTCTGAGCTACTTATCTGAGCTCCTCTTCAGTTAATGGAGAGAGAGAGAAAGAGAGAGAGAAAGAGAGGTGGGATGGATTACCCTTGCAGATGACTATCTTTCTCCACTAACTATAGGGAGAGCCTGCATGGCTCACTTGGCCCCTGAGATGGCTGAAGATAACTGGGATGGATTCCGCCCCTGCAGTCAGCTGTGTGATGGAGCACCCTGATACTGCCTTAAAAGCTTGACTTTAACAGACATTGGGAGCTGCTGAAGTGTGTTCCCACAACAACTGACTGCAGGGGAAGTTCTCTAGCTGTGGGTACTCTGGTCTACTGGGAAACTCGTAATTAAACACGGGGAGTACGTAATTACATGTACCCTCAGTGAAGGCTGGTAGCAGAAGTTAAATCCAAATTCAAATTTCCAACCTTGGTGCAGTGACAAATGCCTGTCTTCTTGAATTTCCATTTGCTTTGATACAGCTCCAAATTACAGCAGACGCTGTCTGCCCCCAGTTTGAGGGCTAAGAAATGGAGACAGAGTTTTACTTGGGGTGGAAAAGCAAAGAGTTAGTCTCTTGGTAGGATTAGGGTTCACTTGCTCGAAGTTAGTGATGTAAGAAGTGGTTGGCTTACAGGTGGATGAAAACGGACAGCAGTAAGCATTCAGAAATGGGATATAGAAAGGTGCTCACTGTGTTTCTATGAGACTCCCGTCCTCCCAATCCCATAAATTTTTCTCCAGATATTTTTGCAAGTCCTGAAGGTTTGGTTTTCTAACCTAATGAAAATACAGTCTTCCAGGTAGGTGAGGAAGTATGGCTGTGCAGGTAGGTTTAGAAGATCAAGGGCCTGGTTATGCGCTGAACTTCAACAAGGAAAATAATGTGGCACAGACACATAGACAGTGTCCTGTTATTTGTTCTTTATCTGATTTTCTTCAGACTTAGAAAAGTATACCTACTTCCTTGGGGACTGTACACTATGTGTGCCATGTCTGAAATATTAAATCCTATTAATTTTGGAAATACCAAAATCCAAAATATAGTTTGGACATTTTCTTTAAATATTGGTTGGAAAATGCTATGATATTTTTTCTTTTTCCCATTGAAATATCTGCATAGCCATTTTAAATCTTTTTTCGATTTCTCTCAAAAATCCATTTTTTTCCCTCAAATAACAGTAACAAAGTAAAGTTAAAAATAAAATTAATCAGTTTTTCTGAACTACAAGTATAGTTTGGAGTAACAAAGCAAGTGTGCATAATTCAGTATAATTATTCAGTGTAAATGATTTGCATTCATAAGCACTTTGTATCTCTGTGGCAAGGTCTCATTTCCTCTGTCTGTGGACACTTGAATGTCATCCTACATGTCTCCCACCTGCAGAGCTTTCTAGTTTACCTGGTCCTTGTGTGTTCCCAGCTCAGGCTGTTCCTATACAGAAACCCTTTGTCATGCTTTTAATTTGGCATGGATTGAAGCAGTCTTTCTGTGCTGTGAGAGCCTGTGCCCAGTGTGGGCACATTTCCAGGACAGCAGAGATGCTGAGCAGCTTCCTAAAGATCCAGGTGACTCTTTAAGAATCATGGGCCCAGAACACACAGCTCTTTCTCATATCCCTTCCTTCCTCAAAACCTTCTGCTTATCCCTCCTGCCCTTCAGGAATCAGTTCAAATGTACCTTCCATGTTTCAGCAAGCTCCGTGGTCCTCTGGCTTTGCCTGCAGCTGTTCTCCCTTTTTCTCCATCCTTTTTACATAGGTAGCAGTACCTGGTTATTATTATTTGAGACGACATCTGTGGACACGGGTAAAAGATTAGTGCACATTGTGTTTTATGTCCTAAGGACATGATTCCTGTCCCCAAGATAAGAGAGTGTGGAAGAAGAATGTAAAGAAAGATAAAAGGGTGGCAGATTTCTAGGGGAGTTGTTCCTGTGGGAGGGTGGAAAGGCTGAGGAACTGGATGAAGAAGCTCTACCTTCATCAGGCTCAACTTGTTTAGACAGAGACTGTCTTTGCAGTTTGATGACCCAAGATGGTATTGTGATAATTAATGAATTAAGTGATACTAGAAGACATGAAAGAATTAAAACTTCCTGGGTACCTGAAGGGCTTAAGTAAATGCTGGTTAACATCCCTTCCTGACTGTGCATTGAACGAACAACCACTGTTGCAGTACAGAGAAACGGGTATAGGACTTCTTATCATTTAAATGAACTGAGTGCATACAACAGGGTGCATGTTGCATTCCTAAAGCATATGAAGAAAAAAAAAAAGTAGGCTGACCACTTTTAAGTAGTGATAATAAAAGCTTATGGCTCAAGTGTAGGTTGCTGTAGTTCTTGACAGCAAAGGAACAGAGAGCTTATGCTGTCAGGTGTCTGTTCCCTGTCTTGTTAAACTTTTCCTAATTAACAGGCTGAGATTGATTGTTCTTATTGACAAAGAAGAATTAAGTACACAGAGCTTTAACAATAATGGAGAGCTGTTAACAGGCGGCCTCTGATGAGGGGACTATTTTTTATTGGCATTGGGCTGCAATGAAGGCTGCAAACATCTCGTCTATAACTCACTCCTTGCAAAGGAAAGAAACTATCATTTAGGGAAAACACAGCAGTAAGACAGCAGAAAACAAAGAACCTGGTTAAAGTAAGCAAACAAACAAAAAGCCTTCTGGCCAGCAGGGGATGAAAGTGTTGCACGTGGTTTCAGAAGGTTTCACAAAGGTTTTATGTGAGCCCACAGTAGCACTTCTTGTAAGTGGCTTCAAATGGAGTATGCGTGTGGCATCTCGTGGGAATGCTTGTGCGCAAAATTGATTTGGGTCTAAAAGATTCCCACAAGTTGTGGTAGGAAGCAGTAAAAGCAATAGCTTGTCAATTAACGGGGTCTTTGTTTGCCAAGCATTTTATGAAGAGTCCAGGACCCTTCTGGCTGGTGTTACAATGAAGGGAAGGCTGAGAAGAGCAAGAGTGCTTGGCTTTCATGTTTGTCATCCTTTCAGTTTAAAAACCTTGGATGTCACAGGTTTGGGGGTTGTTATTGGTTAACAGTAGCTAATGATTTTAAACTTGCACACATCCCTCTGTGTCCTGAGACAAGATGTTTTTGTATGTGCAATACTGCTAAATGAGTTTGCATAAGAGACTTTAATGAACTCTGTGACAACTACTTGTTTTCTTTTGTCTGATTTTTAAGACGAAAAAATAAATTAAGATTGAGACAATACATTGATACATGTGGGGCTTCATACCCCCCCTCCCAAATACAACGTCTCTATCACTTTGGGTACCATATTTATTTACTTAATTGTGCTGTAGCCATTGATGATGTTCATATTTAACGTCTGTTGTAGAAGACATAAAGTGAAGCTTGGGATCATTAAGTCTGATTTGCTGTTGAGCTCTAGTGTGATTGCCAAATTCCATCTTGTTATCAGTCTGCCTACGTTCTCCTTGCTCTTTCCACTGCGTCCTACAGCAGGTTTTGTTTTCTGCCCTGGAAGTGCTAAGGGAGCAAGTTTCCAACCCTGCCTGATATAACTATTCACCAGCTGGGATATGCTATAATTTAACATTTCTTACAACAAACGAGTCATATACAAAGACTAGACAATGCTCCTTGGATTCCATCAACTTTTTAAATATTAACGAACATATTATTACTTTTTTTTGCCTATTTAATGACAAGAGGCAAGTGCATTGGATAGTGGAGGGGAGGAAAAAGATACCTAGCAAATTTGATTTTCAAGACTGTGACAGGCTGAAACTTTTATACAGCTTATCCTTTTAGGCTGAGAAGTGGGATAGGCAGAATAATTCAGTGAGTATCAAAATAGGCATGGGAAGCAGAAAAGAAAAAAAAAATGCTTTGAGAAATGGCAGTGATTTACTTATTCTGCCTTTAACCTGTCAGAAATAAAATGTGACCAGGAGCCAAACTACCATAACATCTTTGGCACTCAATCTGAGGGAAAGATGCAGAAATCCTTGTGGGCAACTTAGAGTTGGAGTTGCAGTAGGACTTGAGCCCCCAGCTTCTACTGTAGGTGCTTAAATATGAAAGTTGGGACCTTAAAAATGTTTTCTAGCCCTGGTGATAGAAATTGCCTGGATGTCTAACTTTCTTCCAGGAAGCCCCACTCCCATGGTACCTAAACTTTGGTCCCAAACATGACTAGAACACCATAAACTTGACAGTCCCAAGCTTCAATGAAAAAACAAGTTTTCAGCTCTCTGCCAGAAGCTTTGTAAAGAAGCATTGACATTTTCCACAGAAAGCAGACTCTTTTTTTTTTTTTTTTAAATGGGAGTTTAGTGACATTATTTGTTATTTTGTGCTAAAATCATTGAAATGGAAATTTCTTTATTGACCCTACAATGAGTATCAGAGCCAATGCAATTGAAAGTGCAAAGCCTGGATTTCCAGAAGGTTTAGAACTGATGTTTGAGGCATCTGAGCCCAAAAGGATTTGAGTAGCTTGCACGCTTTGTGTGGTTTCTTTTCCCTTTTTTTTCTTTTCCTTCTCCAGAACACAGCACCAGGAGTTTTTGCGAGTAGGACAGAAGCTAATATGCCCTTGCCAATAATATTTTTCTTCACACAAAAAAAAAAAGCAGAGCTGGCCTTAGCTCTGAGACCATAGCACTGTTCCTTTTACCATCTTCTGTCCTGCACTCAAATATTCAGCATGCTGAAAAAAAATTTGAAAATGAAACAATATATGTGAAAATAATTAATTCCAAGAAGCCTAAGGATTTTATGCTTTTCTGTGCTCAGTCTGTTCTCTGCCCCCTCTCCTAGTTGCAGCGTAACTTTTCTTCTCTTGGATGAATCTGAATAGCAATTCTTCCTAGCAATCTCAGTTGCTGATGCACTATTTGCTCTCTCACCAGCCAGCAGAGCTGCCCTGCTCTGTCTTTTGAGGTGAGTTTTTTAATTCCCCAAGGGTGCTGCAATTACCATTCCTCCCCCGTCTAGGTTTTTAGCACTGTATATAAACAACCATGGGTATGTACATGTCTGGATCCACACAGGGAGGAAAAATCCCGTGTCTACTACCTCTTTTTCTGTCCACTGCACTTTGTAGTTGACATGCACATGTAAAATCTCTTATCAGTAGTAATTGCAGAGCATCTGCCACTGTGACTTTGTCTTTTTGACTGTGAACATGGTTCTAACACAGCAAGCACTTTGTAAAGTAGCTAAATGGGAATAGGAACCATAAAAGTTGACACCTGGTGGAAACCAAGCCAGGCAGGCATTTTCTTTCCCCTTGGTGTTGTTACATTCCTTGTGGTCAGCAGTAATAGCTCTGCCTCCTGAAGTACAGGTTGCAGGGTTTTATGCTGTATTCAAATGGGCATCGCTTGAAGCTTGAGCATTTATGCTGTTCAGAGCACACATTCTCACTTCCTAAATATGCAGTGCAGCAGAGATAATAGCAAGCAATTATATAAAATGAAGAGTAAGTTACTGGATAATTTGGGGGCGAAGGGGAGGAATGGAGAACGAACATGCTTGTACATCCACAACAACAGAAATATCATGGACCTGTTTAGCATGTTTGCTGTTATTCCCCAGACTATTTTTTTTTTTTTTTTTCAGTATATCTCTGACCCTGGCAAGAGGGTAATAAGGATACTATTAATACATCTAGTGACCAAAAATTCGTTTTGCAGTTTTTGTAATGAGTGCCTGTGTTTCTATTTCTAAGTGTCTTATCAGGCTGCCTCTCATTGCTGTCAGTCTCTGGGAAACCCTTTATCTCAGTCTTTCTTCAAACTTATGGAAAGAGAAGATGGCAAAGGTCCCACACTAGACTTGGACATTGCTTGCTTGTTCCTTGCTACAGCTCCTAAGACTTTAGAGAGCAGCCCTGTATATGCTGATTATTATTTTCAGTTCCTGCATGATTTTTCATGTGGGGCAAAGGGCTTCAAACAGAGAGGATGTTCCCTTCTCAGGATGTGACAAGGTTTAGCGGAGGGGAGCCAAGTCATGCTCAGGAAGGAATTTTTTCCTTCATGACACAGTGGTTGTAAAACAACGCGTAAAACACATGGTGCTTGAAGGGGAGCAAGTATGGCTCAAACTCAGCGGGACGCTGGAGCTGCTACAGCAAGGCAAGGTGCCAGCTTGCCCATGAAAACCCAGGGATATCCAGATGGTACAGAGATAACAATCTGCAATTTCCATCTCCCCACAAATTCCTTCATCTCTCCTGCAATTTTGAACTGTTTTTCTAAATACTTGTGTTTATTAAAGTGGGGAAGCGAGCATGTGTCCTGGAAGTGGGGCAAATGAAAGCAAAGGCAACAAGTGAATTCATAATTTCTGGTGTACAGGATTTACATGGTATTTTTGCTCTTGAAAGCAAAGTAAACCAGTAATACTGGAAATAGCAGCTTTAACTCAATATCACAAACAAAAAAAAAATAATTCTAAAAGCTCATTTGAAATTCATAGTAACTTTTATCAGATGGAACATTTTCTCCTAAGGATGACACTTGCCCACAGAAGGAAAACTAAAACAAAATGTAACATACCACACATGCTCAGTCAGAATAGCCTGAAATATTCATATCTAGAATGCCAAAAAGCATATCTGTGGTTCAAATACAGAGTAAATATGAATTTAACATTTATTTATTAAATATGATTTAAGCACATAATCTCTGAGTAGTGCATAAATTTGAATGTATTAAACTCTGCTTCCCCAAATGCTGAACAGTAATTTGGACAAAATTTAGTCTTCTATAAAAGCTTGCAAAATTACTGGTTTAATAAATCAGAAGCAAAATGTTGAAAATGTGTAGGAGTGTGACAACGTGTCTTCAACAGCCAGAACTCCAGGATGAGGATGTCAGCCCTATGAAATATTATCAAGCAGTATTTCTTTTTAGTCTGTTGACAGAAAGGAAAATGTTTGAGGATTCAGGGCTTCAAAATTTCAGTAAAGAAAAGAAAGCATTGAAAAGAACAGGATGGAAATCCTGTAGTTTATCATTGTGCTCTTAGTTTTGGCTTTCAGATCCAAAATATAAACGGCTTTAAATAAGACAGTGCTGGATACCACCAGCTTGTACTCAAGTTAGGAAGTCTTCCCAACATTGGCTTTGAATCTCTGGCCCTAGGGAAGAAGTTTGTTCTGTCCCTTTTAAACCCAACTTCACATAGACTCAGTGTCTCCTCCTTTACCTGAATTAAACAAGGCTGAACTTAAAAGGTTACATATAGTAAAATTCATGTGGTTTTCTGTGATAAAATTGAGATAACTTTGCTAATAAAAATGGAATCCAGGTGCAGGTTGGCTGGTATAAAAATGAGAAACTTGTTGTGTCCACTGCAAAATTTTGTCACCTACTGCTAGAACTCTGTCAAAACAGCAGCTTGATGCCTTTGAAGAATGGTCTGTGCTATCTATAAATTTTGAAAAACAAAGGTGTTTTCCATGTAATCCAGCAGGTCATGTGATTTCCTGGTTTAATTAGGTTAATTTCAGTGGTGTTAATTCAGGGATAGACTAAGTCCTGCATTCATAACTTACTGTTTTGATACTCAAGAGCAAATAATGGCAAACTTTACAGAAATATCTTGCGTAACAGCTCAGAGGCTGAACAGGAAATTCAGTCTAGATGGATTGTCTTGCCACATTGCAAAAAAAAAAAAAAAAAGTAATATAATTCTGGGGTG
>VXAA01006131.1:172794-193854 GCA_013399115.1 Anseranas semipalmata
AAACAAACAAAAAAACAAAACCATACTGAATCCCTTCACAATATTCAAAAGTTGGCGGGAAGAGGTCATGACCCAGCATCATCTCTATTTCTTCTCCAGTCTCGCGAAGCAAATACACCTCTGCGGTAGTTCATCGAACACAGAAGGACAGAATCCTGCTGTTGTTCTGAGATCACAGCCCTTTTTAAGTGGTCATCTTAAAAGTAACTTGGGAATACATACGTAATCGTACATTCTTTTTTTAAAAGAGGCCGGAAGGGCCCATAAAGTGAAAATGCAATCACAGAGCTATTTTTTTTCTTCACTGAAGACTGAATTGTTAAAATTACAGACTTTCTTGATGTCCTGATTTAGCAAGGTTATGCCAGCAGTGCCTTTGTGTGCTCAGTAGCAGTCAGGTGTAAAATGAAATCTGTCACATCAATGTGTATGCACAATCCAAGACCAAAAAGTAGGCAGAGTATCAGGAAGGAAAATAGCCATTAAATAGCCCTACTGATTTCGGTGGAACCACTCAAAATTGTGCTTCTAAATACAAGTGCTTAGTTAAGGGAGAGTAATGAAAATAAAACCCCCAAAGAAGTCCACATGTAGCAGACCTAAGGTGCTAGGTAGTGGAGGGTTTTATTCTTAACTGTGATCAAGTCTGTCAGAAGAATATTTTCTTTCCTCCTTCCAGGAGAAAATGTGTATGCAAAAATTGAAAAGTAATTCTGGGCAGTACAAAAGGAGCAGTTACCCCGTGTGCAGTTAACTATACCGACAGGTGCTGTGAAGTACTACAAGAAGCCTGACTGTCCCCACTTTTAGAAACTGCTAAGTAGAAAAATCACCCATTATGACTAACTGGACAATTAATCTTGATAACAAACGTTTAATGAGAACCATATTTGGAGATTTCATCAACTCAATTTCTGCATAGAGTGAAAATCCAATTTAATTCCCTGGAACTTAAAGGTACTTGACGTTTTTGTGTTTGAGCTAACTTCTTAGCTGATGATGTTACCGTTTATGCATTTGTACCCAGATGTTTGAGTAATGCCTTTTAATAGTTCTATTCTTTGCTTTCACTTCTCCCTGTAATCATTTCTCTTGTAATGAAACTCAGAGGTCAGTAGGGTAAAACTCTTGGATTTGATTTCTGGTGACAGAGCAGTTTTTGAAATAAACTTTTATGTATATAGATTGATAAAAAATTGCAATACTGGAATGACAGGCATTAATATATGGCTTCTGGGCTTCAGCCTAATTAAAATGAAAGGAGAATACGAAGGAAGGAAATCTAAACAGTTGCTCACCGCTGGGGAGTTAAAAAAGGCAGTATTGAGTTGGATTCCAGTCAGTTGCAAGTTCAAGTCATTATTTATTATCAAAATAAAGATAAATGAAATCACCAGTTGTTAGCTTATAATGTGTAAAAGCACTGAAATATCTCTGCAAGCACGACAAACTCCCAAGCAGCCGTGGCAGCTAGCATGGCTGAACCTAGCCTGGAACAGCTAATGTGGTGCAACCTCTCTCCTGAAGAGTAGCCCATCCGTGGCTGACCTTCTTTTTGGCTAACTTGGCTTGCAAGGAGTGCCCACACAGTGAAGTGAACTTATCACTGCACAGGATGACTGGGGTATTGAGCAGAGTTCCTTAATTTGGAGGTGGTGGTTGGTAGGTAGCCACAGTCCTGCAGAGGTGAGCTGGTCAGTGTTCAAATTGCCACTGAAGCCAGCAGGTAGGGACAAATTTAAGCTGTGTGTTAAATTTAGTAACACTTGCTCTTTTGCGAGGCTGGGAAAAAAAGAAGGAAGAGAGTAAAGGACTGGAGCGTTTTGTTCGTTGCCACCCTTGTAAACAGAAAATAGGTTCTCAGGTGGCAGGCCGCCACTAGGCCGTCCTCTTTTAGATCTAAGGAGCAGCAGGGCCCACAGACAACCAGTCCCTTATTCTTTTAATTTACCTAGCAGGAAGTCCCCCCCTCCCTTGGTTAAATACTTAAGAGGCCCTGTGCAAAGTGCTAAGACAGTTTAGAAGGACACACAATCTATGTCCCAGTAATTCCCATTCCCATTTTATTTCCCTCATGTCTGAAGGAAAAGGCCGAGGGGTGGTAGGCAGGGAGATGAGCTTGAGCCCCCAGCCAGCGTGTCCTGGCAGTGATGGAGGCCAGCATCATCCAGCCCCCGTGGGTACAAGCATGGCCTGTAGGTCGAGGGAAGGGAGTGTTCCTCTCTACTTGTCACTTGTTAGACCACATGTGCATACTGCATCCAGTTTGGGCCCTCGAATATGTGAAGGATATCAGTGATCTGGAGCAAATTCAGGGCAGGCCCCCACGGTGGCTGGGGCTGGAGCTCCTGCCCCATAAGCAGAGGCTGAGGAAGGGGGATGGTTCACTCAGGGGAAGAGGTGGCTTCAGAAGGGGCCTGGCAGTTGCCCCCCAGCATCTGTAGGGAGGTTACTGAGAAGACAGGGCCAGACTCTTCATAGAGTTGCATGGTGGGAGGGTGAGAGACAAAGAGCATAATTTGAAACACTGGATGTTCAGACTGGATTTAGTGAAAAACCTTTTCCCCCTGAGAACAGTCCTGCATGGGAGCAGGTGTCCAGGATGTTGTGCAGGCTCCATTCTTGAAGTTTTTGCAGACCTGTCTGGACACAGCCCTGGCAACCTTGGTCCAAGCTTTGAGCAGGAAGTCAGAGTACAGACCCCCATGGTCCCTTCCCACCTGGATGATTCTGTGGTTCTGATTATTTTGATGGTATAATATGATCACTCAGATACCTATCCCTTAGTTTCTTTGAGCATCCCCTTCAATTATTCAGTTGCAGCTCTTTAAACTGCCTGGCTTAATCCCCAACTTTTTTTTTTTTTTTTTTTTTTTTTTTTGAGCACGGATGCCCTTGGTAGGACATCCATAGTTTTCACATTCAGACAGATTGGAGGTGCATGCTTGGCTATATGGTGGGATATCTAAAGAGGAGTCTCAGTTGTCTATCAGGACAACTAGGATGCAAAATGGTCACCCAAAATGTCTTGGCGTGCTGTTTGTATGAATCATGCCTTGTAACATGAAAGGCTGTCCCATTCCAAGGTCTGAATTTTTGTGTATCATTTTTATAAGAAAATTTTCCTACTTTAAGACTTCCCTCAGTTTTCTAGTACTGTTCCAGCAGATGCCTTAGATATTTTCAAACATACCACTGTTCACTTGACAAAGAAGAAATGCTATAGCATTGTATCCCAGGAGGTACTCCAGCTTTTCAAGAGTAACTCTCTGAGTGACTCTAACTGGCTGCATGGTCAATACTCCAAGTTATGGGTAATAATCAAAATGCATTTTTATTGGCTGTCATGTGAAGGGAGAGAATATAATAATGTAAGACAATAGATAAAATACAGATGTATTTAAAGTGAAAATTACAGGAAAATCTGTTATTTGACACTAAGCATAACTGCATAGCTAGTAAAATGTTTCATGGACTTGCAAATGGAGAATTTTTATTCCTTTTTCCCTTTCTTTTATTTCCCTCTCCTTTCTTTCCTTTCCCCCCTAGTAGAGAATGATATACTAATACCTCAGAAGAAGCTAGCCACCTGAGTTTCTGTTGGGGGCAATCCTAACTGCCATGTACTTGACTTCTTATGGGGAGGTTTTCTGCCTTCACACAAGAGGATTGTTTTCATCACTGACTCACTCAAAATTAACTAAATTAAAAATATATATATATCTTGGCCTACTCAGCCAGTGTCATGGTGTTCTAGATGGTATTTGATTGTTCACTACACATCATTTTTACAGATGCCTTTCTGTTGTGCATGTTGCTGTACTAAGCTGGTCAAGTGCTTTGTATCCTGTATTTATGAATCCTCAGTTTGCTTGCTCAGACATAAGGATCTATAGATTGAGGCAGAAGAATGGTTCATCTGGGCAAGTGACTTGCTTCCAGCAGTAGCTATAAGGAGATGTTCATTTAATATTCCTAGTACTACAATGTATAAAGTTTTACCACTATTTCTTCAGAAGATTATGAGAGATGCTGAGGTCAGGAATGTGCTAATTAAAAGGTACAGTAGAAATATCAATGATAATATCTTGGAGAGGACAGACTGACTTCATCCTTGCAGCATTACGTCGAGCCCTATCACATAGTTGAAGAAGCCAGAGGGCCCTCCAGAAGCAGGTGGGCAAGACCGAGGCATTTTAGCTTTGACTATAGTTAGAAGAAGCGTCACAGGCTTTGCTCTAGGCCTTTCTGCTCCTCTCAGAGCATGCAGGAGAAAACAGAGGGATGGAGGAAGGCCGGTGCCATCTCAGATAGCAGAAGCTAGGGAGTCTGTCTTCAGGAAATGAGGGAGACTGGCTTAACTTAAGAGAAGTGGAAGCTGCCTGAGATGTTGGGGCTGAAGAGATCTGAAGATCTTCTTGAAGAGCTGAAGGAGATCACTTGTGATTCAGAAGAAGCTTAATCATGCCTTTGGATTATCTTTTTGTATCTTTACTCCACTACTGCAAGTCTGTGTTTTTAAGTGCACTCACTCTTCTAACCTTTGTTTACTCTAGCTGATGGGGCTGGTTCTGAGTGATGTGGCATGCATTTGCTGTACCGTGGGGGAACCTTTAACTGAGATAATGGGATGCTCACAGCTCTTCAGCATGTTACTGCATGGTAGCCGAAGCATGGCAGTGTCTGTCTCTGCAGCAGCTTCTTGGGTCACTTATGGAGATGATACTCCAAAAAAATGGAGAGGAAGAAACATCTTCCAATGACAGCAATAACTGAGAAAACTCTGGCATGTGGCAAGCTTTGTAAAGCACTAAATGCAAAGAGAGAATGTGACATACAGATGTCAGGCTAGTGTTAAATATCTGCAAATGAAAACTGGACAAAGATGACAAGTTCTGTGAAATTGCATTCTGTGAGCAGAACATTGCCTCGAGTTGAAGTAAATACTCTAGCAGGTATGCTGGTTGCAAGAGGAACAGGATTAAAAGTTGCATCTGAATTTTCTTGAGTCTAACTATGGATGGTAAATCACATTATTTGTTGCTGTTGAAAATGAGATAAATGTTTTCATGTTACTTTAGTGATAGCCCTAATGAAGAAGAATTTTAGGAAGTAGGGAAATGTCCATATGACTTCAACTACAGCTATATCCCTGGACTGGTAACACCTTCTCTGGAGAAAATGGGCATGTGGCCAACCAAGCTTAAGTATGAGCTCACCTTCCACTGGGACTGCCCGTCCTGCTTTCCTGAAAAGCATCTGCATGCAGGGCTTATTCACAGTGCTTTTTCCTTGGTTGTGGCTTGTCCTGTTGGAGACAGAAGAGGAAGCTTGATCTGGCTTCACACCTTATCCTTTCTCCCCACATGAAGGCAGGCAAAAAGCCAGAAGGAGAGCAGCTAAATACATTTCATGCTGAAACACTTAATATCTACACGTTTTCCCAGAGAGCATGGCTTTTCCCTTTTCTTGCATGATATTTTCATGATGCTGAACATTGTCCATTAATCTGATATCCTTGAGAACTGTCAAAAATAGAACACTCATGTGAGCTACAGGATTTATTTACCTTACCCTAAAACACGGAAAATTCTCAAAACACAGGAAATGTATTAGAAGAACAAATCATTATACTAAGGAATTCAGTAAAAGAATGGTTACTTTTTTTTCCTACTGTTCCTTCTGCAATACAGACCGTCAGGAGCAATAGCAGAGATGTATTTAGCCAAGCATGGAAAAAGCAGAGCATGAATGTATTTATCTATCTCTGTTGGTGGAAGACACATCATTTCTGTGTAATTTGCAATAGCGGAAGGGGAATTGAGAGGTGCCGTGAGCTATGATGTACTGAGATGGAGGGGAGGAAGAATGGGCAGGAGACGAGCAGGCAGAAGAACGTTTGCTTAGGAAGCTGAACAGAATTTGCTCGAAGAAAAAAATGAAGCAGCCACATAGAGAAATGGCTTCTTGTGTTCTCAGGCAGGAATTCCCTCTCTAAACACAGTTCTTTGAAAACTTTGTTGGCTAGTAACAGCAAGACAGCCTCTCATTGATGTCATGAGAATAAGAGAACTTAAAGACATCACCAGTAGGAATGTGCGAGTTGGAATAAAATAAGAGTTGATTGCACCTTGGAGTGAAATAAACTACTGTGAGAGACAGGCAGTGTTAGCAGTGATTTCATGCTGGGTGAAGCCAGCAGTGCCTGGGAGGCATGAGAACAGGATATTTCCAGACCAGAAAGATTCCTGATAAACTCTGGGTGGTAAGTGTTCCCGCCTGACACTGCTCTCACCATAGAAACACTATAACATGGTTTGCATTCTTGGGCGGGATTGGCCCAAGACTCAGATCTGCTTTTGGGTTCTGAATTTCCTAAATTTGGAATTCCCTGGGTCTTAACAAACATCCTTCAACTGTAGTAGCATTTCCTTCGGCATGATGCATGGGTCAGCACAGATGGGGTGTACACGACACCGTTAGCTAGATCTAAGAGGCTTGCCAAAACCTCGTCAGTGCTTCAGAGAGGGCCCCAGACAGTTAATAAACAATGGCTTTACCTGCCTATGGGAGAGCTGCTTTACAACTTATTTAATTACTAGATGGAAAAAAAGTTCTGCTTTAAGAACCATGTGTCATGTTCTTAAGAGAAGAAAGTTGTGTGAGGGAATTGCATCATTATTATCCAACATATACATTTGACTGGTAATGCTAAAATGTTCTAGAGAGTATTCTCCTCCGTGCGGTTTCCTTTCCTTGTTTTACTGTGGCTCATTTACACTAAAACTTGCAATAAAAAAAATGAGGTATTTCTGATGCTGCAGTATACTCCAGTTAGCTTTGGTATCCAAGTCGATCTAGCCATGGCAACACAGACCATTGCATGGGCTAATTTACATTGGAGAAAAACTTAGCCGTGGACAAGGTAGTTTCTTGGTGAGTGAGCAGTTACTTGTGTTGTCTGCAAATGAGCCTGTGGGAGAGAGCGTTTTCCTTTCCTTTGTGAGTGGAGACCTGGGCAATAGACAGATGTTCACTTCACCGACAGCTGTGCTGGTTAAGATGTTACCATCCCCAGATGTTTGATATTCCCATCTTGCATACATTACTGTCTCCTGAGCTCCACCAGTGGAAGCAATCCAGTAAGCACTTGCTAAATGGGTTTCAGGCAAAGGCAGCAGTATAAGCTCAAGCAGCTGATGTAGATGGCTTGAGATAACCTGCCTGTCTTTGCCTCAAGCTCATGCAACCCTTTTGCTTGGCAAAACTCGGAGTACGGGGTAACCTTCAGTTGGCAACGATTAGATCTGGAAGGCAACCATCAGCTGGTGGCCTCAGAGCCACAGCTGCCTCCCTTATTCACACCTACCCCTTCTCTTCTGTTGGTCAAGAATGAGGTAAACATTGTTTTAAACCATCTTTATGGTCCTTACATTTTTGAACGTAAGGAACATTTTTGAATGTAAGGAGGCCTTGTTCAGGTAATGAAACTAACTCAGGGCTTCTCTGTCTTGTTGCCTATTTCTTAGGCCCCTCCATGAGATCAAAGTTATGTCCTCATTCGTTCCTTACTTCCAGCACGCAAGGCAAACCTGGCTTGGAAACCTTAAACTGGCCCAGTGCTGGGTATGGAGGATCTCGTGGCAGTGATCGGACCCTGGGGGGCTGTTTTCGCTTGCTGTATTTGATGTTGTGGGGAATCAGTGCTGAGAACTCTGTACCTCCGTGATGTGTGATCCAAACTTACTTGTGTTTGGTTTCCCTCGGAGTAAGTGGATAGCTGCTTACTGGAAAAGATCAGCCAGAAGTCTGCTAGATTCTGCTTCATCATTGTAGGTGTTTGAAGATGCCCAGAAGAAATCTCCTGTATAGGCAAGTAGTTTCCTAATTAAACCTACAGATTTCAGCCACCACCATGATGCTGCGTAATGTTCTTGCCTAAATCAGCTCCTGGGGAAGCAGACAGCTGAGCGACAGAAAACAAAGGTCCAGGGTGGCATAGGAGCGGGAAGATTTGGCCAAGGGGCTGGCTCGAGGAGCTGCGTGTGGCTCTGTTCCCAGCTGTCCTTTTGCTGAGGCCACGTTGGAAAGTTCCCTGGGAGCCCACCGGGGAGAGCCCTGCAGAGATGTTCCTGCATGAAATGCTGCTACGGGCTGTTGCTTGGGCTCAGTGCTGAACAAACAGCTTCACAGCATATTTAGTGCAATCAAGAGGGGAAGGAAACACAGGAGAGGGGGATTGGATCTGTGACATGAGATTTAAATGGCAATATGCAGAAGAAAAATGTTTCTGTGGAAAACACAAATCCCAAAAGATGGGGAGGGAGAGAGAAAAGGCTGCAAGTGAGCAGAAGGGAGAGAATCAGGGCCTTCAGTTGTGGAAGTCGTGTTGTCTGATGAATCTCAGCTTTTAAGTGCCCACCTGGTGCTAGTGCAGCCCTGTGTTCCTGCTTGGATGGCCGTGCCCGCAAACAATTCTTTATCAGGGGATGTGACCCGTGAGAGCTTTGTGTTGCATCTGTATTTCTCCGAGCCACACTCTTGGGCCTATGTATGAGAAGCAAAATTTCTTCTTCCAGGTTTGCAATGGGGAGGGCCTTTGGCTTCCCAAGAGGGATCACAGAAATGAAAGGGTTCATTAAAAATTCTCCTTTCAACTAAAAGAAAGGCAGCAAGGATGAATCAGAGAGGAATTTTTGCGCGTGCTGGAGATTCCTAACAAACAAGTGCCACACAGGCTGGCTGTTCAGCAAAAAATTCCCAACAGCATGTCTCAGTTCAACTCTTTACATTTTTAAATTTCAAGTCCAAAAAAATTGCTGGTTTTCCATCCTTTTCATTCCATTTACTTCACTTCCATTTGATGAACTGCTCTGTATAAGAACTATTTTTAACCAGTCTTGGTTGATTGGAAACATGGAGAAGTGGAGGTTGCAGATTTTGTTTTAGCATTACTGGTGGGAGAAAGAAAAGGGAAGAACTGTGTCTTTTTACTTTGAAATTTCACACGTGAAATGCTGCTTTAATACTATGTTAACTGTCGATTTTATGGTGTTCTTGCCTCTTCTGATTTTTGATGGAGAAGGGCTTTAGTAATTCTCTTCAACATATACTGCAGGCGATTTTTTTTCTTGGTTTGCTGCATTTAAAAATAGCTACAAATACTGGATTTCTGTTTCATTGTATGACACTAATAGCACTCTGAAACCCTGTTTGCAATTAAAAAGTTTCACTCTGGGGAAAAAAAGTGCTTTTTCTCTCTTTCTTGTCATAAATTTGCAAATGGGACAAATGCATGGTGCAATCTGCAAAGAATTTACACTAAAATAGAAGAATCCCTCTTTATAAGTGTCTGACATCTGTACATTTTTTTCTCTCCCTCCCTCTCTTTCACTCGTTTAGGAGCAAAGAGTGAATAATTACCTCAGGAAAAGAATCCATTAAAATCACTTGTGTCAAATTCAGCCTTGTTATAAGCACTTGCTATTTCACTGTGTTCAAATTGCCTTTGTTAGAGTGGCATTTCCTTATGTTGTGTGTGAATTTGGCCATAATACTTTAATTGACCGCTCTGGAAAGCTCCTGAACTCTTCTTGAGAATTCCCTGCTTTAGGAAATATCCTGTCCGAGGTCTTGCTTATGCAGAGTCCATTGTATCTATATAAGAGTTGTGGTGCTTTTGAAAAATCCAAGTTAAATTTTGTCAGCTTTACAGTAAACCTGGAAAGAATGAAATAAAAAGAAATGTAATTCAGACCTGTCTTGACTTAATGAGATTATTATGAAATAGACCGATTCTTTTAGGATTTCCTGAAAAGGAAAAAAAAAAAAAAGTAAACAGGAAAAAATAGAAAAAACAAACATAGTGTCTATCAAGTTAGGAGTGTGTATAAAAATTGCACATGAGGAGTCCAGAGTCTGCCTCAGATACAGTAGTTGCCTCATACTCTACAGTGATAACGTGACTGATCATCCTTCTTTGCTTCCTCTTGGAAAGGGAGAGGAAAGAGAGAGTGGTAATATATCTTCTGTTGCTAATGCTGATATGTGATCTAACGGGATTTGAGCCAACACGGAGAGCTCTTTGAAACCAGCAGTAAAATTAATTAAGAAAGTTTGAGAGGGCTATGGGTGGAAGGGATAATACAGAGAGGATTTCATTTAGCTTTGAAGAAGAGCCCTTCCTAAGCAAGTGTTTCACATTTGGGAGGAGGGCTGGGGGAGGATGGAATTGCAAAATAATCCCTTTTTCTTTACATTTATTTTGGTTGCTCTAGATTGTTTAAAACAGAAGTGAATTGTGGGGGATGGTCTCACAAACACACACACAAACTAATCATAGTATTTTCTAGACAAAATGATGGATTTTCTTCTGTGTCTTCACTTAAAAGACAATCCTCTTGCCCCTCCTTAAATGTCAAGGGAAGAGTAGGCAGCATTTTGAGGGATGCTCCCAGATGAATTACTCTTCATCCTTATTTTGCTTCTTTTGTTTCATTTATGTCTAAGGCAGAAACTATGTCATGCCTGTGTCAAACCAAGAGCCCTACGCTGCCTGTCCTAGGATACAGCTCTTGCTAACGCCACCTGGAGAACTTGGCACTTGGAAGGTGGTGGCTATCCTCAACCTCTGAAAATCTCTGCTACGCTTTACTTTCCTGAAAAGCAGAGTGGAATTCTGAGTAGATTTGGTTTGTTTTCCATGTTGCATAAGTCCTAATTAGTGCAGGGGAAGACAGTTTGCACTTGCAGATTACCATCTGGACATCCTTACTGCATGATTTAGAGGTCTTGGCAGAAATGGAAGTCCCCAAACCAAGAATGACCTCTTTATCTAATCTTCTCAAAATACATTCTTTTGCAAATCCTAACCAGGATTTAAATGTGTACAGGATTTGGCAGAGTTATGCTGACACTTGCAAAAAATTCAAGCATATCTTCTTCTGTAATCTGAATATTCATGAGAGAAAAAGCATTTTCTCCTAATGAAATAATGAATTTATTTTGAAAATAAGATCCCTGTAAAGTCTTTGGACTACGAAGAAAATGGAGTTGCTAGTCAGACTCCCCCCACCCTTTTTTTTAATTAATGTTTGATTGATTCTAAAAAGTAAGGGTTCAGGAATAGTAAGCATAGCCAATAACAGAAGTGCTTGTCGCCAACAGAAAAAAAAAAAAAAAAAAGAAAAATAGAAATCCCATAGCAATGGTTATGCTAATATCATTTTAACTTTGAGACAGAATTGCAGAGACCCCATGCAGGCTTACTTGGCTACTTCTGCCTTCTTCAGTCCTCTGTTTCTGTCATCCATTGCTATTTTTAGACCCATCTGCAAAAATCTGTTTTTGCCAAAGAGCAAAGGCAGGATAACTTGCAGAAAGTATGTAAGCAAACAAAGAAATCGTAGAGCTTACAGGACAGTTACATGCACGGTTTTGTCAAGCTGCTTCCCATTCATTCCCCTGACTTCGTCTCTGCATTACCTTTCTAGATAATAAAGCCACTCAGGCAAGAACTTGGTCTTCTGGCTTTTTGTGTACGCTTAAATCCCATAGCACATGGTTCATACTTATATAAGTACATTACTTTCTCTTACAGCAGAAGATCTTCACTCCCCCACTCCAAGGAAAACTGGGAAAATTTTGCTGTGTCATTGAGCAACAGTGCTTTCTTTGTACATGCACCTGTACTAGATGTTGGCAGTTTCAAGTTCTCAGCTCACAGTCTGCCCTTTCTGGGATACACTACCTCAGGCACAGTACCATGCTAAGAGGGCAGTGTGGCCGGCAGGCAAGCCATGGGTGATCTCTCATCTCTAATCTGCTTAAAATGTGAAATGAGGAGATTTGTCGGAACCTTTCTGTGCAAGCATGCTGGAGAGGTCTTACCATCCCTGAAACGTCTGGGGTAACAATCTGAGAACATTCTGAAGCACAGACAGCAGGCTATGGAGAACAGCTGCCATTCAGGGTAGGACAGCTTTTGGTTTTTTGACATGGGCATTTTCTGTGCAGTTGGGTAGCCCACCTGGCTGCTAGCTGTTGTACCAGAAAGGTATGGGTCCCCAATGGAAAATTCTTTGTCATGTTGGGAATGTCTTGAATATAATGTATGGAGATGTCTTGGGTATTCACAGTGTCTCAGGTGGCAAGGGCTAGTGACATGTATGTGAATTTTACTCAGAGGGTCTTCTTAGCTAGTGTGGTCCATTCTTCCAGCTCTAATTTGCCCTAAATGGTCATTTGCTCTAATTGGAAGACAGTTTGTCTTGAATTGCTGATGGTTAGCAATCACCATCTATTTGCCTCAATACATTTGTTCATAGTCTGGTTGTACATAATTATCCTTGAGCAACATTTTCTTTTGGCTTACATCTCTCTGAGAGGCAATCTGAATACCACAGAGCTCATCTGTCATGTAGGGTAAAGCCTAGGAGGTCTTCTCTGTGTGTATGTAGTGAGTAAGCCACAGGGCTTCATCTACTGCATATACTAACAGTACTATGTAGATGATTAAAAGCACAACAATTACTGTATTAAATACATGAAAAGGAAGAATAGCATGCTAGCTCTGTGAGCTAGAAGGCTGTTTTTTTTTCTTGAATTCTGTAGAGAGTTTTGCTTTGTGTTTTGTATTTTTTTTTTCTCTCTAGTAACCTCAGTAGCTACATACAGTACTTTTGTATGGTATCTCTTAATTTTAGCAAATATTGATTCACAGAGGTGGAGCAGTCAGGTGGAAAGTTCCTGGAGGGGAAGTGAAAGCCTTCCTCATCCCGTGAGGAAAGGGTCGTGGAAAGCAGCAGCTCTGTATGTCTAATCAGACCTAACACGTGTAGCACCAGTGACATGCTAATAAAACTGTCAGGTCTCAGGATCAGTAATTTACACCCATGTTTTTAGATTCTCTGTAAGAAAAAAGAAACTCTCCTTGTGGATGAAAAATGATGTGTGAATCTGTAAGGCTGGGCTGAAAAGAAGCAGATGCTGACATTTCTAGAGTTAATATTTTTGCCTTAAAAACACATCTGTCATCAGCCTCCACTTATAAGAGCAGAGGAGCACTTATCTAAATAAACATGGCAGCTGTTTTATATGATGGGCCTGTTTTTTAAATAATAAAAAATATTGTATCATTTGAAAGGTATAGCCTCCATTACTGTTAACTTATAATAGTAGGTTGGAGCGTTTAGCTGTTCTCTGCTTTAAAATATTTCACATTATCAAAAAACCTCCCTGAAAGGCCTGCACGAGTAGAGTGAAAGTTAGTAACTGGAAGTGTATGCAGCTGAGAACACTGAAAATGCTGAAAACTTGCTGAGGAGAGAGTTCTGGATTGTAATCTCAGGAGCATGTTAAAAAAATGAAGAGCAGGGAAAAAAAAGGCAAGAATGTTTGGAGAACTAAGTTGTCAGAGTTCTCAGCCTGTGGGATAAGGGATACAATATAAATAATTCACATTTTTTGAAATGTCTCTGTCTGCTAGTTAACTTTTTTACAAATCCTATGCCTAGAAATGTATGATTCTGTTTCCTATGGGAATCTTCAATGAATCGCTTTACTTTGATTTTAAGACCAGTTTGTATCATCAGACAAGTACAAAGGAGGCTTAACATGGCCAAGGAGAGACCTACACTTGCAACCCAAACCACATTTTATTTACTTGCTTATAATCTCTGTTAGGATTACTAATGGCTTTTGATGACGAGAGAGTAAGCCAAGTGTATGTGTTGTAATTTGTATTTGCAATTCCATGTGGTGTGACCCCCTTTGTTAGTCTTAGTGCAATGTATTTTCTGAAATGCAAAATGCAGAAAGACTTTGCTGTGTGAGAAGTCCCAGAATATGAAAAGTTCTTCCTTTGGGGTATGCACCCCCTTCGTTAGGCTCCAGAAACATAATCCTTCTTTCTATACAACCTAATGGCTTTGGATAAATATTTTCATTTTTGACTGCTTGGTGGTATTGCTTTATCAAGAGGATCATGGAGTGCCTCAGGTTGAGCCTCTTTCCTGAAGTGCTTTAGTTAGTGGGATGTTATTGGAAAGGTACATACATGTATTTCCAACTCCATTGGCAGTGTTTTTCAACAAAGTTGGCCCTGGTTATTGTACTGTGCCTTGAACATACTCTGCATGGCCTTGCAAAGTAGTTAGATATGAGACTATCCAGCCTGTGAATGTCACATGAGCTTATGGAGATAAGTGCCAAGCTGCTTGGCTTGCTGTACTGGTGCTGATCCAGAGCAAGAACAGCAGCAGACCTTCAGACAGGTGCAAGAACTGGCCTGGCCAAAATACAGCCAGCCCTGGAGTGCTAGGTGCCTAAATGGTTAAGCCCGTATTTTTGTAGGTTCTACATCATGCCTGAGCTGTCCCTGAGGAACCTATGTTCTTTATAGGTCTGGGCATCAGCCTTTTAGAGATGCATTGCTGCCGATGAGAAGTCAGTAATTAGCAACAGGATCCCACCCGTAAACTAACAGTAGTAGCTGGATATGAACTTTATTGGGAAAAATTTGGAAGAGAAGTCAGGGGAGACTTGAGTTTTTGTCATGGTCC
The DNA here is from genome assembly GCA_013399115.1 of Anseranas semipalmata. Taxonomy (NCBI): domain Eukaryota; kingdom Metazoa; phylum Chordata; class Aves; order Anseriformes; family Anseranatidae; genus Anseranas; species Anseranas semipalmata. The sequence goes on from VXAA01006131.1 coordinate 187,356, forward strand.
ATGCAGGGGTGTAAAGGAGGAGGGGACTTCTTAGGGTTTCATCCACCCCCTCCCTGTGCACGTGCAGATGGTTTGCAAGCTAGGGAGGAGGAAGGCACTGTGATTCCCCTACCAGTCTTGCTAGCCAGGACTGGGAAATGTCAGGATTTGCTGCTGATGCTTCTGTAAATCATTACCCCTGGAGGAAGGAGGAAGTGGTAGAGAAACTGTGACAAGTGTAAATGATTCCTAATCAAAGTGCTTCCCAAGGCTATTCCTGGAGACCCTCAGATTCCTCAGCACCCCTTGCTCAGGCTTGTGTTTAGGACTAAAATGTGTTATTTTCCCTTGATCACACTGGAGTAAAGCCAAGCCATATCTCTGTGGAGGGACACCTCTAGTTTAGTACGAAATGGTGGAATGGTGCACTGTGAAGATAGGAATGTTACAATGGATAAGTCCCACTGACCTGTGGGGAGTCTCATCCCACACCACTTCAGGTAGACTGAAGCTATTCCTGTGACCGTTTCGCTGTTTCATAACCCGCTGGTTTCATAAAGGTGGTATTGTTTTCCTAAAATTAATTTCCAAGAAATCCTCTGAAGGAGCTGCAGTTTAGCACTTTTTCCTGCTGGTCTGTGTAACACTTTAAAGTGTATTTTTTAACTCTCTTTGCTGAGTGCTGGGGACAAACAGGATCTCCTGTTAATAAAAACCTTTGATGGATGCATTAAGGAAGCAGTGCGTATGTAATCCTATATTTCCTGAGGTTACCTCAGCAGTACATGTGGAGCACAACATTTAAGGAGTGTACGTGCATGTATAAAGGTCTTATAAAATTCCAGAAGTAGTGTCCTTACTGTTACTACAACAGTATAATTTATTTTACCATGGATGTCCTACAGACAGCAGTGTGCTTTATCATCAAACCTTCAGGCAAGGGCATCCATAAATTGTAGCAACAGCCAGTGAAGGATTAAGTCTCAGCCTCTTCACTACCTCATTGCCCTGAACCACTGAAGGAGATTTGTTCTCTTTGCTTGTGAATGGAGCAGTGACTTGTTGTGAGTTATTCTGGCAGTTTTTGAGCTAGTAACTTTTCCAAATTCAGGTGTATACATACCATCCTCTAAATTGTGTGGTTTTTTCCTCTTTGAAGAATAACCCCAGTTGGGTTTATTCATGACCTTGTTGAGACATTTGTACCTCCAAAAAACGAATCTTCAAACCCTGAAGTAAAATGAACTTCATATTGTCTACAAGAAAGTATCCACACTGCTAAAAATAAAGCCTTTATTTTGTGTCAAAATGTCAAGTGTCAAAATTTGGGCATTTTGAGATGTAATTCACTCTAATCTTGCAATTTAGTTCTGCAGATAACTGAAGGTGCATTATTTAGAACTAATGCTCTAAGGCAAAGCTATGTGGATACATCTGTAGAGTTTCTTGTAGTGACCAAGTATTTTAAAGAATGATGATGAAGTGAGAGTCAGAGTTGTCACCTTTCTCAGGACCACAATGGTACTAGTATTCTGCGTGTGCAAGGAACACGCACAGGATGCTGGAGGGATTTAATAACTGCATATCTCTGCAAACACATTGTGCTGAAGGAAAAGCTGTTCTCAGAGTGGAGGCCAGTGCTGTGCTGAAATGTGGGAATGGGAAGTGGGGGGTGAAGGTAGTAGTGATAGCTGCCAAAGTGTGGGGCTTACAGCGGCACCATTTTCTGTAGGACATAGCAAGAACAGCTTGTAAGGCAGTATCAAAAAGCTTATGCTGCACATACACAAAATAAAGGAAAACCTTTGTGCAAATTCATCTTAGGAAAAGCAAGTGCTATTTATTTAAATACATTGTGGCAGTGAATATCATTTTGCAAGCATCGGGTTAGGACTTTGAAACATTATGCAAATACAGCGATACACGACTGCACACCCACTGGACTGTGCTTCATGTGTTCTTGGTGCCAATGAAAACAAAGCAGCCTCCAACTGATTCAGGGGAAAAGTCATGGCTGCAAGAAGCCAGGACCTGGTTTACAGAGCTACTGCTCTGCTTCTAATAACTGAAGTTAGGAAAGTCCCTTGGATTTAACCCTAACTTTCTTATTATCTGGGATGGGAGGTGAATAAGCTGAAGAAGCTTGTTAGTGGTTTTTAATAGTTTTTCTGGCCACAGACAGTTTCCAGGATAACATATTTTATTGCAATTTTTCATAGAAACAGTTCTTTTCAGAAGAGAAAAAAATAATCATGTGGCTCACAGCAAAGCTTCCATATTCACTGGAGACCTCTGGTGTAACAGCTGAATTAATCACAAATAGCTGAACTCTCTCCTGCAGTGGCATGCCAGAATTGTTTCCTTGCCAATGGCTTTGGTTCCCTTCTGCTGTCCCCACGAAGCTGCTGCTTTCTGCCCCCAAGGTGCTGCAGAGCTCTGCCCCTTTCCGCAGCGTGGGGCTGCAGCCCTGACCCATTCCTACCTAAGTGGTTATCTTGGCTCATTTTTCAGCGTTTTCCTGAAAATCAATGGAAGGACTCCCACTGATTTGTATGGTCTTTGATTCAGTCCTTGCCTATATCCCACCTTAAAATTCACCTCTTGCACCAAATGTATGCTCATTTAACCTCCTGCTCTGTAGAAAGGCATGCTGCTGCAGGGAGTGTTGTGCAGTGCAACATCCCTAGCCCCCATTTTCTCTAGCAGCCTTCAGAGAGATGACTTTGCACTATTTGAATGTGTCCTATGCAGCAACTGGCAGGGAGTTTAGAGAGTGAAGCACATCCTGTGGGAAGATGTATGGTTCACAGGAGACACCAAGACATGTCGGCAGGGTTTGTGAAGTGGTACCCCTGGTTGTGGCATTTCTATTAAGTCACTCTATTAACGAAGAGCTAGTTTCAGTTTCACAGGTCTGAAGCCTTCTTGATACTACTACCCAGCATGAGATATATAAGGTGCAGTGACAGCTATCAGTTTAATGAGACCTGCAGCAAAGAAAGAGAGTTTGATTAGTAAGTGTGTGACATGGCAGCAAGTGATGGAGGTGATATGAAAGGATTTGGACTAGAGGAAAAGCTGTATTTCAGATGCTGGCAAATCATCTCCATGCTGGAAGCAAACACTGACCTGCTATCTAACACTAAGCATTGTGGGAAGAGTTGGGAAAAGGATGATAACTTTCTAGATACTCACTGGGAAAAAAAGTTCTGAGCAGTAAATTATAACTGTTGCTGGGAGTAATGCCTGGGGTAAGTAAACAGCCCACGAAAGTATTTGAGGTGCACTGTGAATCCAGATATCTCTGAGCTGTAGAGAGATAGCAAGTTGATTTTTCTTTTTTTCTTTTCTTTTCTTTCTTTTTTTTTTTTAAACTCACTATCAACTAGCAGAAGAAGGAATAGGCAGTTATATTACGGAGTTGAAAACTCTGGCTTCTGCATGTAACTTTAGAGATATTAAAAAGTACCTAATGAAAGACAGAATCATTTATGAGACACATAATTTCAGCTTGCAGGAGAGATTTGTTGAGAAAAACAGATCTACCCCTGGAAAAAAGACTGTTGAACTGTTGAGGAGAAGGATCAATAAAAAAACAGATCCAAAAGTAGAATGAGTGTATGGGCTTCAGCTGGAAGAATCCAGCACTCAGAGTAGTTGCAGGCTAGTCTGGAACACAGGTGTCATGAATCCATGTAGGTACTGGAGAAAAAAAGAGGAAAGTAAGGAAGAAAAATACCTCACCTGATGGGAATGGTGCAGTAGGTATGGGACACAGACCCGCCTTATGTCCCATTGCCCCTGCTAACCTAGACATAGAGCAAAAGTAAGGAAGCTCTGTCTCTGTAGATGTGCAGCCCTTGCTCCTCTATCTGTCCTGACTGCAATAATCTGAGCTCTCCTCCAGCATCTCCATGACACGAGCACCGAGCAAAAGGCATCAGGTCTGGGAGATGCTGCCTAGATGGCCAGCTGCTGCCTGACACTTTGGGGTGCTTTCTTGTGTCCCTTCTGGAAAGCAACTGGGGGCTCTGTACTCTCTGCAGCTATCTGTTTTTAACAAAACTTGTAGGAACTTAACGTCCTTGAGATTTTAATGTCCCTGAGTTTTGCTATTTTATCTCTATGTACCTTTTTCAGAGGAATCCCTTGGTTGTTTGTGGTTGCAGCTGATCAGGGATTCACAAGCTACAGGTGTGCCTGGTTTGTGCTTGCATAAACCTTCTTTCCTTTGGAAATCAGGCTGAAAGGGGAAAAGTACACACCATGATTAAACCTTTCAAGGCTTCCAAGTGAAGAGGGACTATTTACAACATTACTTTAAACAGAGCCAAAACTCTTCAATGTGTAAACCCTGGAGGGGACAGGGCTGCTGGCAGCTCAGCTGCTAGACTCTGCAACTATGCTGTTGGGTCAGTGAGCGATTTGATTTCAGCCAGATTGTGAAGCCAGATGCAACTTAATCCCAACAACACTTCTGCACAGTGCTATTAGGCTGCAGAAATACGACCAAGTGCTGGTTGTGCTGAGTCCCCCGGCCGAGAGCAGGGTGCTGCGTGAACGTCCCTGAGGAGCCCTTCAGCAGTTCCAGGAACTGTGGAATTTTAGGAGCGGTATCTCTGCCTTTGTATACTTAAAGAAAGCTACTGTGCAAACCAAGATTTCATTCTCCAGAACGTTCCCATTTCACCCAAGGCAGTAGACACCCTGGTCCTCCACCTCCTCACACCGGAGAGTCAGTGCAAATCGTGTTTTGAAACTTGAAAGCCTGATTTCGGAGTGGAGAGCCATACCCCAGAACAGCATAACAGCATACTTCACCCTGTAAGAGGATGCTGTGATATTTCAAGTATGTATTTGCAAACAAACACAGCACACCACTTCCCTCTGAAAAAGAGATTTTTTTTTTCTTTGTCTAAGCAATCCCAGAAAATGTGGCTCTCAAGTAGATAGCAAGACTGAATTGGCTTGGCACTTACACGAGTCCCTTTGTACACATGGTATTTGGTTGATGGAAAGCATGACAGTATTTTAGAGGCTTCATCCTGCCCTAAATAATTTACTAATGGATAATTTAGATAATTCCTCAGCAGCTGGATACAACCACATACAGATTAATTTCTAGAAGAGGAAAGCTGTTCAGTTCTAGGTTTTAGGTCAAGATGTTGCAACTATGTGACACTTTGCAATCACACTTGCAATTCGCTAGGAGCTCGGGGACCTGAGTTTATGTTAGTTGGAGACAACTAATTGAACTTTATAATTAATATAGCTTGTTGATGACACAGGCAGGACACTTAACTACTTGTATCATAAGGCTGCACATAAAGGGGGAGGTGGTAGAAATCCTCTAGGCTTCCCTTGGCTAAGTTGAGGAATGCATTTGCAATCAGATTCAGAGAAAACAGACAGAAAAGGTAGTTTAAGAATTGTGCCTTTACTTTGTCCAGTAATTTGCCGTAGCAATTTATTCATAAGAATCTTTCCTCTTGCTGTTTCTAATCTGTATGGGTTTTAGCTATTTAAGACATTTAACACAATATTTTATATCTGTGCTCATTTGCATGATCAGGTATTAAACTGAAGGAGGGCTCTTCAGAGCACTTGCTGCACATGCAGTTCTTAGGACACCACTTTAGACTGTCACTAGAACCATTTTCTAAAGCTTTCCTATAGCAGCAATACCACAGACAATAGGGTTTTAACCTCTAGATCCAGAGTTTTAAAATCTAGCACACACAAGGCAGTATAAATACCTTTTGTTCTAAACAGAAGGTCAAGATCTCCCTATTCTGAATTTTATCCAACACTTTCTAAAGAGGCATTTTTAAAATCCTTGTCTAGACAACATATCAAGCTGCAGGGATGTGGGAAGCTCTGGCTTGTCTGTCTGTCTGTTTGCTGTACTGATTGATGTGCCCTTTGTTTTTGTGCTAAGAACTGTTTTGGTACTTTGTGCATTTCCGAAATAGCTTCCTCCTCCAGTGACCTTTCCAGGGAATTGTCACTGTGCACAACATGGCTGTTGCAGGGACCCTCATGTACTGTGTAAGGATGAAGGTACTCCCAGAGGCTGTCTGCCACACACTGCACCAGCGTTCTTACAAGAACAGGAGTGTCATTTGATTTGGGAGATAGCACCTATTTTATTTCCAAATAAAAGCTACGCTCCAGATATGGCATCCTCTCACTTCTGTGCCTGAAGGCTACCTACATGCCACATCAGGGACTGTAGACCTGGTTGTAAACCTAAGGCAGGGGTTTACAAGCGTGTGGTTCCAGACATTTGCAATGTATCAAGACATTTGCATAGTACGTTTCTGACCTGTTTTATTTATTTAGTACATATTTGGGAGGTTGTGAAAGTCTTTATTATCACACAGTATGTAATACATCAAACAGAGGTCCTGTCTGTACTGTATGAATTGTATGCAAGCCAATACATTATACGATTCATATAGGAAGGCTTCTACACAGCAGCAATTATGGCATAGTGAAATAGGAGTACTGGTATGTCGTC
>VXAA01006131.1:193936-287519 GCA_013399115.1 Anseranas semipalmata
TTTTTTTTTTCCAGAATGGTAATACCAATCACTATCTGAATCTCAAATGGTACACCTATCTCTTTATCAGCAGATTTCTATTCATTGCTTTAATACCATAGATGTCACAAAAATGGTAGTGTCTCTCACAGTGTCTATTCATGGTTGCTATAGTCACATACAAAATGCGAGAATGGTTGAAGACAGTCATCCAGTTGCGTGTTTATTTGGCTTCTCTTGCCAATGGCATGGGACAGACTTGCTCAGTGCTGACTGTGCTTCACTTCCAAAGGTATTTTTCATGCTGGTGGAGCAAAATCTTTTTTCAAAGCTGGAGACAATCTTGAACATCTTAGTTCTTATGGCAACAACCCTTGTTGAAGCATCTGACCTTGCTTTCAATATCTGGAATATGTGTCCTGGAGTTGAAAGAAATGTAATTTTGTTATTTCTTTATAAATTATTTCTTTTATTTTGTAAGGATAGCCTCACTGGTGGCAAGTGAAACCATTCACAATTCTTCTAAAATGAAAGTGAAGAGTAAATGTCTTACAACCCACTTTGATTGAATCCTAGTGCCAGCAAATAGACACAGTCTTCTGCAAAATCGATAGAAATTTTTCTTTTGTTGGAGGATTTGCAGAGTCTTTCAAGCACAAGATGAAGACAGGGCAAAACTAGGGAGGAATCTTTTTAGATGATTTATAGCTTCACTGTTACATAGTGATAAAGCCTGAAAATGAAATGTAAAATTATATACCCACAAGAAACATGGCTCTTGATAATGCTGAAGTTAACATTTAATATTAAATAACATTTATATAAAATATTATTAAGTTTAGACATGCTTATTATCAGTAACAAACAAATTGGGAGCTGTCATGACCTCTGTCATGAGAAAGCCTCTGCCCTCCTGATATTTCATGAGTGCTTTCAAAATCCGGTTATGAGAAGGGCAGCTCTGCTAAGAGAACAGAATATCCTGAATTGGAAGGGACCCACAAGGACCACTGAGCCCAATTCCTGGTTCCACACAGGACTACCTAAAAATTAAACTATATGTCTGAGAGTGTTGTCCGAAGTGGTGGTCACTGTTCTTGCCCTCATTGTAGGTGAAGCCCAAGGCTCTTGGAGATTAATGGCAGTAGGCTCTCCAACCTTGGAGAGTTTTTGGACAGACAGTTTTTTTCTGCAGACATATTTCTCTCCATCAGTCCTAGCACACAAGCTACATGCACACCATGCACTAGGCATGCGTGTAGCCTGCCCAGAAACTGCCCTCTCTCCTTCATCCCGTGTCCCCACTGGGGTTAGCCACAGCCTGGCTGCATGCGTCTCGGCTCCGCTAAGTTTCTTGTGTCCTTATTGAACAGCGAAGTATCATAGTCAAGGTCGAGGGCTAGGAGAAGCAGATAGAAGGATATCTAGAATGGCTCCATGGTTTTTTTTAGGAAAGGAAAGACTAAGGCAGTTGTCTTTCTCAAAGGGGCCTCTCATGGAAGAGTTAGAAAGTGCTGGTCCATTTTTCCCTCTTTTCCATGTCTGTGAGAAGGCTGCTGAGGCAAGACAATACCTCAGCCCATACTGCCCTCCAAGCTGATTCCAGGGATCCCCCTGCTTTGTTTTGCAGATACGAGATGGCAGCAGGGGTTATAGTGGTATTGTTTGCTTCCACCCTGGAAAATGAACCTTTTCACCGTAGACTGCAGATTTCTTATGAAACCTGTTATCTCCAGAGAACTGTGGGCTGCAGCAGCATCCGCCTATTAAGGGTTCGTGTAACTACTGCTCAAGAATTTATTTGCCTAGCTCTTGCATAGCATTTCTCACAGGAAGCAGATATCACTTGTACTTTATTGGTCTGCGATGGCTTCCAGTTCAGGTTTGGTTTTACTTGGAGGTGTTGCTTTGGACCTGAAATGTTCTGGCTGCCTGGGAGATGTTACACTTAGCAGGAAAATGTGAACTAGAAGCTGTAGATGTAGCTGGGAGGTGGAGGAGGCAAGGTGTTTGCTATGCAGTTCCCATCCTGGTTTAGGTCATCCAGAGACAATCTTTTTGCTCTCAGGAGTTATTCGTTCCCTTTTTCTTGAACTTTTGTTATACTATGTTTTCTACATGGCTGTATTTCATGCTGTGTAAAGCACTGGCAACATTATGCAATCCTGCTTTGGAAGCTAGTATTCTGAATACTTTGTGACTTTTGAACTGTAATAACTGAAGCTATATACTTTTAAGAAAATAGAGTCTGGTAGAAATACTGTGTCACTTTTGACATTTCCTTATAGTGTTCGATGAGCTATCTCTCAGCTCCGTAGGGCAAGTAGAATTATTCTTTCTTTAAGTGAAACAGGCCGATTTGTTTCAGGCTCTTTTTGAACGTGTACCTTATGGTGATTTTTGAACATGGAAGAGCCTATCTGGGAGAGAAGTGAGCTACAAAGCAACTTTGCTATTAAAATTCTAGCAGAATTGCAACTGGAATCAGGTGTAACAGTGGACTAAAAATAGGGACACAACTGGACTTAGGCAAAAGTGCAGAGGAGGCACCGGTGCAAAGGGTAGAAAAAAGGAGCTGTACATAAAAGGCAGAAATGAAAATATAGTTCATATTTTTCTTTCACTGGTTATCCAGGGCATTTTGTATATATATAAAAAAAAAATAAAAAATATCTATGCAGCAGACTGCAAAGGCAATATCTCAATTTGTGCTAAGGCTGAGCTTTGATTCGGTCCTTCAGAGAAGCAAGACTCCAGAACAGTTCTGTAGAGGCATAGGGTATGTGACTGTCAAATACAGAAGCAAGGTTGCAAGAAAGGATCTCTCATCACCATGTGTCGCAGCATTGCTTTGTCTTCTGTGGTTGTATCCCTGATCCTGTCACCAGACTGGCTGAGGCCTCTATGCCCTACTTTGCTGTTCACTGAATTATCACAAAAGTTTGAACTTTGTCTTCTCTTGGCCTTTTTCCCTGGGCAGAATGACGGGAGACCTTCTTTGATATTTATTCTCTCATTCTGCACCTGTGTCTCTTCTCACACAGCTATTCCCTGAGCATCATAAGGAACATCAGTGAGGAATTCATTTCATTTTGTCAAGTTTCTGGTCTGACCCTTAATTTAGAGCAGTCATTTCAGTCTACAATAACCTCTGTGTTCCTACATGCTGCAGTGTAAGAATTACGAGCAGTGCTTAGCCATGTGCATTCAGGATGCTTTGGTAGCCTCATGGGACAGGTAGACTCCAGTGCCTGAAGACGTATTATAGAATGGGGGTACAGTCAGTATGTTATTTGCTGTATAATGGTGTATATGTGGGTCTGCCCATATGTAAAAGCTTTTACGTGATTCACTGAGGCTATTAGGAGTGGAATGGCATATCATCATTTCAGGCACAGAGCCCTTCAAAATGAACAGGTTTTTCCATCTTTCCCCAGGGATCCTCAAGAGGCATCCAGCATATACGTCTGAGGAGACTGTTCGTAAGTCTTCCATCATAGCATCCAGGAACACAAAGCTTATTGTTAGGGTGAGTGCAGCTCTGAGTGGTAAATGAGGCAGGGTAGTTAGATGAAAAGCACTGTCTTCTCCTGCTAAGGCAAAGGTGAGCTGATTTTTAAAGTGTAACAACCTGGCCATCTCTCAAGAGCATATGGAGCACGTTTAATTAGAGGGTCCAGAGTTAAATGCAGTAGTCTGAAAGCATGGTGAAGTGTTCATGCAACAGAGCAGAGTGAGAACAAAGATCTCTTTTGACTCATTGCAGTTAATCTTATACATACATTCTGTGCTTTTGTCTTTGCTGTTCTTTTTACCTCTCTGTTTTCCCTGATATTTGTTAGTTCACAAAGACATATCCAGCCCAGGTTGTTTGTTTTTGTTTTTTCTCTTTTTCTTTTTTCTTTTTTTTTTTGCCACATTAATTCTGAAAATTTCATATACCCCTTTGATTTTCAGTCCTCTGAAGAAAGCAGACTTTCTGGGTTTGCATAGCTGGATTGGGAGGCTAACAAAAATGTGCTTTCTTAAATGATTTTGGCTTATTTGGCATCTGAGGTCATGGCCATAGTGGAAGAACACCTGCTCTCATCTTGCTTCAGCATTTAATCCCTGTCCCAGACAAGCATAGAAGGGCATGGCACAGGAGGTGAAAAATAATGTAAAAAATTGCTCAGTAACTTTTTTGAACATTTGGAAAGGTTCATGGATAGTGATTTTATTCTCCTTGTTTGTTTGTTTGTTTGTTTGTTTCATATCCACACCAAGAAATCAGATAGAAAGACACTGTTTCTTCAACTATCACATTCATTGCTTAAGAGAAAGAAAAAATGTGAATAATCCAAGGTCTCTGCAAGCAATGGGGAAAGTGTTGAAGGACAGTTGTACACATTCCACGGATGCCTGATGCAAGAAGAAATTTCTGTTGGCAAAACTGCTTTGGCTAAGGCTTTTCAAGCCTTGTTACCAGTCTGTGTGGGTCTGTGCATGTCTACTTGACTTTTTTTTTTTTTTTTTTTTTCTAACTGAGCCTATTTCCTTCAGGGTGGCAGGACACAGTGCATCCAGGAAGTCTGCCCCATTCTCTCGTGTCCCCAGCACCTCAGTCACATTCCTGCTGGACAGTGTTGTCCCAAATGCTTAGGTGAGTGTTTACCTTCCTGGGAATTTTGTAATTAAAGTAATTTATTTCTGCACTGCATGTCTTACGTTTCACAATACTGCTAAATTCTGAGAGGTGAAAGAAACAGTTTTGCTCAGTGGAGTGTCTAATTTACAGGCTTAAAGAGGTACTCACAGTCCATGTGTAGGGTTGTGATGGATGGTAGCAAGCAGCTGCAGAAGAGCATTTGAGCATAGGCCAGTTGGCTTGCTTACAGAGACAAACATAGAGATGTTTTCCACCTTCGTTACAATGTTTTGTGAAGGAGGTTGAGGTGGGAGGAAATGTTTCATTGGAATTTGCCACAAAAGAGAAGGCCTTGCCCTCTCAGATTTTTATTTGAGTGTTCATTTGCATTCTTGGCTTTGAGGAAATGCAGGTCAAAGGAAACTTCTAGGTTGAAGTTGCATTCTTAGAAGCTGTTGTCAGAGAGGCCAGGGACCCAAGAGTCTGCCTTACTGTTGCCTGCTTAAGGTGGAATCACAGTTTCAGGCAGAATATTTTCAATTACATCTTTCCAACACATTTCAAAGGAGTAAGTCAGAGGTCTCTGAGAAGGGCTAGTTCTTCCAAGTCATGCCAAGAAGTGCAGTGGCTTTTGATTATTGTCCTTATTTTGCTTGTGTCATTTCCACCGACACACAGGTTAACGTTCCTCAGTGTGTGACCCTCTAGTTCATAAACAAGGATCACTTACATTTTACCACATAAATTAGGTTTAACTTGGTCTATGAGGTTATAAGTGGGTTTTTGCAAATTTTCAGAACTGATAATTCCCAGTTCTTCAACAGAAACTTTTTGTCATTTTGGCTATATACTTACTACTATCTGAAGCCTGTTTCTAGGGCTGGGTTAGGGGTACAGAGGGCTCTGGCCTTGAAGGCAGTGAGACACAGAGAGTTCCAGTTTCTCAGAATACTTAACATTTCTGACTGCTTGAAACAAACCTGAATTTGCTTATTTATTTATTTACTATTTAAGAAGTGCTATAAATAAATATCTGGAACATCTAGCCACAGCACTGGAGAGTAATACAGTAGAGGAATGAAATAGAGAGGAGAACTGTCCAAACACTGAGCTTCTGAGCTTCTATTTTGGCTGAGGACATTTTTCCTTTCCTTCTGCAAACTCCCCTTGTCCTCTCCACCTTGTGCTTTCCTCAATTGAACCTCCCCCTCCTGGTCTGAGCAATCAAAAGCCAGCTTTGATTTTTGGCTGCTTCATGGGGATTTTTGTACAAATTCTTTTTTCTGACTTAGAAATGTCTGTAAATGAGTTAGCTAATACTAATGATTTCAATTTTATGCAGTCATCACTCTGAAGCATTTCAGATACCTGTGAATAGGTAATGTCTTTTCACAGCGACATGTTGAAAGTTGTAGAGCCAAGGTAGAGCCAAGGGATCTGTAGCAAATAGCACAGCAGTAAGGAAAGAGAAATATTTTCAGGGATGCTGAGGCATGGTTTTTAAAGTATCATGTGGAGGACCTCCCTGCAATTGAATTCCTGATACTCAGCATATATAGCTTAGAAGAAAGCAGTTGACTCCACTGAGACGTGAAATATTAGTTTAACTAGTGGTTATGAACCAGCAAAGCTGACCATTAAGCCAGTATCTCTGCCACCACATCTTTTTAAGGGGTAGATCTTTTGTCAGTGTTTTTTTTACCAACTATTTGAACTGGGTTGGCCACCCAGAATTGCTCTGGGTGGTTTGCAAGGCCTGGCAAGACAGCGTGAGAGAGAGCTGGACTTTTGTTCACTTGCTGATGTAAGTTATGTGATGGAAGTCCTGGCCCTACATAGAGCATCAGAAGTGTTGTTACAGATGGGGGTATGGCTCAGCTTTTCCTGTAAGTGGTCCATGGATGCGGAACAGTTCCTTTTAGGGCTACTGAACGTCCTCAGCTGATTTCATGTGTCAGTCCTACAAGAAATTAAGCCTTTGCAAAAGGATGCACATTCAGTAAAAGAAAGGTTGGTTGTGCAAGCACAGATTAGTCCAAGATAGCTAATTTACATGAGAGAGAAGTTTAAATTGTGTCTAACTGAACAACAGCAATTATTTCTTAACTTTTTTTTTTAATAGTTATTTTCACATTAAGATTTGTAAAAACTCAAGGATAATCCAATGGATTTTACTATGTGTTTATCCTTCTGTTCACTTATTTCTTGGAGGAAACTGGAAGCCTTTTCTTTTCAGCTGTTCTACTTCTATCAAGACTTATTGAAAAAGGAAGGGATTACAAATTGGAACACAGGGACAAACTTCAGCGATCCCAGCTGCCAAGACTTGGCAGTTTGAGAGCTAAACTATTGGCCTAGTATAGTACTTGGTGACTTGTATGTACTTATAGTGCCCATTCACTACCTTGAAATTGATGCCTATTTAACATTAGACCTCAGAAATGATAAGCTGGGAGACTGGCAGCCACTTGTAAAAGAACTTATTAGTTAGCTGCCACCAAAAGCAAACAGAGGGAGGTATTCAAAAGCAGAAAGATAAGTATAGTGATTTTGTACAGAGTTTTTGTAATGAGCTCATGTTTATGTATCATAATGCTCTCTTATTTAAAGTAACTTACTTTGAAAGAGGCTGAGGAATAGGAGAAGCTTGTAGAACCACAGTGTGTGTTGCACCTTTGATCTCAAAGTGCTTGCAGGATTGCAGGACGTCGGGAAGGATTTGATACTGATGCTACCTTCCCCGTATACTGCTCTAAACCTTGCCTTGCTCTCAAGAAACCCAAATTTCTTATAGGTTATGGAAAGTCATTTTTTTTGTGCTGCCCCGTTCTGTTTGTAAACTATGCAAATACCTGTATTTCTTACAACCATGCCTGAACATGGTACACTAAACTTTTTTAATGAGACTAGACAACACATATGATTTTTTTGCATCAGTGTCACTGAACTGGTTTAGTTAGGCTGCTGTGAACCCCTGAGGCAGATGTGTTAAAACTAGTTTAGCCTGCTTTATTTGATAAGTTATTACCTTAAGTTAAAGACTGTTTAAATTAGTTTAAACGTACCCTAAGAGTTTGTAGTGCTTACTTTTTATTTGTGTAGCTACACTGTGCACTTAATGATGAGAAGAAGAAGAAAGATTTTTCCAATATAAACAAGCCATAAATCATATTTATATTCCCTCCCAGTAAAATTTGTACAGATGAATGTGTGCTAGAAGAACAGTGAACTGTTAAAAGTACATATTTTTTCACACCAAAATGGAAACACACAGCAAATGACACATTGCAGATGAATTTGGTCTGGTGACAATAAGCCCTGCTATTTTTGTTGACAATATGGCTTCTTTTCAACCACATTCTGTTTCTATTATTGTTTATTTATATTCAGGACAGAGAAAAGTGTTTGACCTCCCATTTGGAAGCTGCCTCTTTCACAGCAATGTGTATGATAATGGGTCCTCATTTATTTATGACAACTGCACAATGTGTACATGCAAGGTAAGTACATATGCTTTGGTATTGTGTGCTGCTGGTTGTCTGGCTTGGCAGTAATTTGTAGGGCTGTGGAACTGTAAGCCCTGATACTGTTCTGCTTTGGCATCGTGTGTGGTCCTTGAGAGTCAGTTCTGAAGAGCACTTGCCGTTGTGCTGCAAGTTCAGAAAGCTACTGACTGCCTCAGTTGAGACATGATGCCTGCCTGTGTGATGCAAAATAAAGTTACTCAGATTATGTGACCCTCTTTGAGTTCTCATTACACTGGAAGAGGAGTTAACTCACTACATGGTAAGTTTACACATTGCTGCTGTATGTCAGTGATTATTTTAGTTGCTCTAGCATGACTGTGATCATATACACTTTTGCACCTATGCACAGAAAATGTAAAGTGTCACCAAATCAGAGTTAAGATTTTGCAGGCAAGCAGAGTGCTATCTGGGCTCTGTTTTAACAGACCATGAAAGATTCCCTTAATCCAGTAAATTATTTTTATTTTCTCTGAGCTGACCTATTCACAGAAGTTGGGCTCTAACTTGGTTGCAATGGCTGAGCAAGCAGAAATGTTATGATAAGGATACATAGAAGCAGAAGCACCTTGGTGGTGATTTCATGAGTTCCTTTTGTCCTTTTACCCAGGATTCAACAGTGATATGTAAGAAGAGGTGCTTACTTCCTGGAGAATGCAATAAAAACAAAGACCACTGCTGCAAGGAATGTATCTCCTATATCTCTCCCGAGGAAGTGAAAGTGTGCAAGTCTGGCAATAAGATATTCCAGGTAAAGTTTCAGGCGTGGCTCAAGAACAGATGCCATTGTAACAGCTGTACAGCATGCTTACTGTAAATCAGTGGTATGGCTTGCTTTTTAGCAGAATCCTCACCATCCTGGTTGATGATGGAACAGCTATGAGGCAAAGCATAGCAAAATATGCCATCTGCTGTATTTTTTCTGAGTCTCTGTAAATTCTGCTGATACACAGCAGTTAAGATTAGTTCCTACTTGATGTGGTGTGATGTGGTGTCTCTCTCTCTGTATATGGAGATTCAAGCTGCTGTTTCATGACAAGTTATGCACTTTTTAGTAAGACATACACTGTTTTTCCAAGCAAATGCTGATATTCATAGATAAAGTATTTTTGAATGGTACGTATCTTTATCTGCTGAGCCAAAGAGTCTCTTCCACAGCTGAGCAATAGGAGCTGTGCAAAGTTCGTCTTGGCTGAAAGTTGTTCATCTAGATTTACTACATTTCACAGCTCTGCTAAGGACAGCACCCCTGACATCTCATATTGGGATAGCCATGTAATAACTGTTACTACTGCACTCTCACCCAATGTTTTCAAAAAGGGATTCCCTGCAGAACACTTCTCATGTCACTGAGACCCTGTATGTTTTTCCAAGTGGTGCGTTTTTTTTTTTTAACACTGTGTCAAAAAAAGATTCTGTCACCTTAAGGGCCATCTGTGAATTAAGAGACCCTTGAAGCAGATCAAATGTTAAATCCCATGTGAATACTCGGTTTGCTCAGCCAGAATTGCTTCCCATTTATTCCATTTTTTGTGTACGTAGCTGAAGTGTTTATTCTGGAAATTACATGTGAACTTACTGTACGCTGAGACTATACTGGATCTGATTGGAACCTTCACACTGGTGCTATTGTGCTTCAGGAACAAACGCCTGCTTCTTAGGCACCCAAATAAAATATTCTGCTTCTTGTGAAGATTTTATCATATTACTAAGCATTATATGGATTAAAAAAAAAAAAAATAAAGAGGCAGTACATCCATTTCTGACCTTATGTGCGAAAAGGTAAATCCAGTGTAGCTCTGTTGAAGTTAATGGTCTAAGACTGATAGAACGGGCACAGGTTCACTGGGAGTCTGGGCAGTCTTCCTCTTAGATCAGAGCTATGTCCCCTCCTGTACAAAAATGTCTGTGAAACAAAAACCAGGGGAGCTGCATGCAGTTAGTTGTGATATATTCTGGTACCATAGCAGATGCTTGGAGAGTGATCATTAGAGGTGCACAAGAATGTGTGCTGCCTCAAAACCACCAGGCAATCTTAACATGGCGGGTACATAGAGGATGGGGGAGAGACAGCCTTTAACCACGCATGCTGAACTGAATAAGTTAGGCTCTTTGGCATTCCAGTTATAGTCTGTTTTTCTCTCTGGTCAGAACGTCGTGTTGAGGTGGGCACATAATTGTTCACAGCTGTCTGGTTGGACTGCCTGTTCTCTGTTCCTGTCAGGTCTATCCTCACCCTTCCTTCACAGCAGTCCGGTAAACAGAAAACATGCACATTTTGTCTCTAAGCGGGCTAGCACAAGACTGTAAGTGGGTGAGACAGAATGTTTTAGGAACCACATTTGGCAGATGCAACACTATGTAGAAATGATCCAGGGCAGTTCCACAAGCAGTCTTTCCCAAGTAAGTGGGGATAAGACCATATTTTGCTCTGCACTTAATACTTCAAAAGCCACAGACTGCCTTACCTGCTATGCTTTTGAGAAGTTCAGAGCTGTATCTCTCCTAAACATTTTCAGATGTTTAGCAGATCAAGTGTCTGTGAAAGTGCTGTAAGTAATCTAAATTAGAATTCATTATTCAACCATTCCTGCCCTAAGCCAAAATGATGCTGCATCTGGGAATAAATTCACTATATGCTGACATCTTAATCAAATGCTTTCACATGTAACAACTTAAAGATGTCACTCAACCCAATGAATCAGGTTTTTCTAATTATGTCAGCTTAAATGAAAATTTGTGATAGGTGTGATCACATCTCAGACACATACTGGAGAGAAAACAATGCAAATGATCAGGACACTGATGGAAAATGCAAATATGATTTGGTTAGCTTTAGAAAAATGAGTTTTTGACCTGGAAGGCTGAGGGGAAGAAAACCCCACTGAATTTGATCTTTGTCTTTAATACAACTGGGTGTGGATAGACACCTCAAAATAATTTAGACTAAACAATGACACAATGCCAACAGGGAAAGCTATCCTTTCTTGTGCAATGATACATTGCTGAAATAGCTTCCTGTTGCCACCCCAGCTGATACTATATCATGTTCCCTCTTGCAGGATGGAGAGATGTGGTCCTCTGTGAACTGCACCATCTGTGCTTGTGTGAAAGGCAAGACAGAGTGTCGCAAGAAGCAGTGCATTCCAGTCAGCAGCTGTCCTCATGTGAGTTTTTTAAAAGACCATGGCTTTCTTCTCTTTTTTTCACCACCATTATCTTTGTCAGTGTTTCTTAGAAGGGTGTACATGGCAGTGGGGCATGCAGACTGGAAAGGAGGGATCCTTTGGCATGTTAATTTAGGTTGGTGTTTTCCGAGTGTGCTATTGCTACTCTGAATAAAGGCTTCTTGCCTCTGTCCTTGCTCTGTGCTCCTTTTCTCCTCCTTTCTCTGTCCCAAGTATCTGCACTAGAACATCTCTTTCACATACATTTAATAGCTTTTGAAGAGTGTTGAGATGACCATGTTGATACATGCAGATTGTTAAGGCAAGCCACAAGAGGTTGTTGTGCTTGCTTTTCTTAGTGCATATGAGGCATGATACTTGGTTAGACATGTAAATTAGGTAAAACAAAGTAAATAATTTCAATCAAACTATGCCACTTCCTCTGAGATTGCAGCCTAAGTATTTTTTGTTTGAAAGTCTGAAATGAACACAGAGCGTCGTGCAATTATAACTTAATTGCTTTAAAAATTAGCATAACATGAAACCTTGAACTAAAGTCAGCCTTTGTTTCTTGGATTTCTGTCACTGACAAATTACTTTGTTTTAATGGCCCAAGCTTTCAGAAGAGGGAGCTCTAAATAGCACCTCGTGTAGGGGCAGGTCTTTGAACAGAGCTGCAGACGAGAGAGCCAAGTCGTTAGCATTACACCTTCTCAGTGTTTCCTTCTCCGTCCTGGAAGCGAGCGGGGAAAATATGAGTCACAGACACCTAGGTATAAAATTTTAAATGACAAACTCTAGTTTGTAAAATTTTATATGTGTGAACTTTTGACAGCCAGAAGCTGTGATAGAATAGAGAGCTTGTACCTTGGTGCTCCTGTTTCTGCTGTGCCAGTGGGCTGCAGGAGTGATGTTTGCATCCTCAGAAGACGGGACAGCCTTTACCTGTCATTCTGGCATTCACTGAAGAATGCAGTTCTGTTAATGGGCCTCATATGAGATGTTGCACAGATCTTAGGAAGTGTGATAAAAAGGAGCTCTTCTTCTGGGAGCCTGCTGAGGCGCATGGTAATCAGGCTTGCTCGCTTTGAGCCATTCACAGGATAAGCAGGAGGTAAGAGTCTGGACCCTTCAGGTCTTCTCAAATTCTTTGGAGTTGAACCTGGCACACACTGCATCTCATGTATATTTTCCCTATGCTGATGCGTTTCAAACAATTAAGATGCTTCTGAGATGAAATATCTAATTTTGCTTGATATAATTCTTACGTGAAATACACCACTTCAGCAATACCCGTATATATATAAATTTGAGCATTGAGGTGATCAGCTAAAGTGGCTTCTATAAATGAATGATTTGCCTTGTTTTTCATGGACAGTCAGTGAAAATAGTGGTGGGTAAAAATTCACCATCTGCAGTCCTGTGGGACCATAACTGACTGACATACAAACTGGCTGATGTACCAACTGACTGGCTGTTACATGATCTGCTCCAAGGTTAATGCACACTTCTAAACTGCCCTAAACCTCTGAATTGAGTCCTCAGGCAAGGTCCAGCTTCTCAGGCCTGAAAAGACCAGCTTTGTTATCCTGCAGCAACCTTCCCTCTAGCATCTAACCAGTCAGCCTGCTCCCTGTCTTAAAATGCCACTGTCATAAAATGCCATAGCAAGCTGCATGTGAACCCATCCTCCTCCACAGGTACAAGCAATGTTTCTGCTCTTTCAACCAAGATTAGAAGGACAAGAAGGAGAAAGAATGTAAACTCTAGAGTGAGATTTATTTTCCTATTCCAAATGGGTACCACCTTAAGTAATTTTAAAACAAATAATGATGCTAATGGATTTAAATCTTTCACTTTTCATCTGTGCTGCACTCTCTTTGATGAGATATTCTGTCACAAATCTATAAACATTAATTAAACACACCACATTATTCAGGTTATATTAGTGATTCTGATACTGAAAGTCTGGATATCATGCATAGAGTTACGCTGCTGTCTCTGAAAACTGTAGGGGTATGAACTCCATTTCTTTTCTCTCTTCCCGTTATTTCTTGCAGTAAGCAGTCTCTATTGACTATTGAAGACTGCTGTGGAATAAAATGCTGTTTACTGTCCCTTAGGGTGCCAAACCATATAAAATTATCTCATTAAAATTGTGTTATGATACATACAATTGAATGTGAAAGGAATGAAGATTCACAGGCAACTTACAATATTGTTCCTTGACTTAAATGCTTTACCATGCAGTCTTAATACACTTTGCACAAAGTTTTTTTTTTTTTTGTGTGTGTGTGTGTGTATGTGATGAGTTATTATTTAATTTATCAATACAGATTTTGGCCAATTATTTCTTGAAAGGATAAGTTTCAAAGTGGCAGTTCTGCAGAAATTTCCAATACTGTGCAACCATTTGTATTATTCAATCTATTGGTGGCAGGCTGCCATATTTTCAGAGACTGTTTCTGCCATTTCTTTCATTTTCTTCGTAGGGCTAGGCACATTTTTCCATTCCTTTTATTATTCTCTTTTTGGAGCATTTAATTCTGTATCAGTAATTACAGGAAGTGTTTTTCTTAGCTTCTTTTCATCTGCAGTGGGGGCAATATATCTCTGGCAAATTCAATCCCTCCTGTCATATTTATAGTAAAATCAGTCCTTGTTGAGCTTCTGGTGAGCCCTGTGGCTTGTGGTTCCTGTTTCTGGCTTTCTGACAGTTGACTCCATGTTCATATTCCCTCTCTGTTACCTGGAGCGTCAGCCTGCAAGGTGTGGTACATGCTGGCCCCCATCCAGCAACGCTGTTAAGCATGTGTCCAGTCCTGCTGAAGGCCCTCCATGTCTGCTTAAACACACGCTTAAATACTTTATAGAAAGGGAGTAATCTCAACACTTGGCAAGACTGCATTTCAGAGGTTCCTTAGACCTTTTCTTACCTAATTTGCTATTCCCTTACCCTAGCCCTGCTCCAGCCTCCTCCTTTCTTTGTGCCGTCTCCCTTCCAATTATCCATCATTATCATTTTCCTCTTTCTCTCTTCTCCTTATGCCTTTGCATTCTCCACTAATAATGCCAGCCTGTGGTAATGATCACTGGTCATGGACATCTCTTTTTGTACTTCTAGAAGAGAGCCTGGTGAATTTTACACCACACAGCCTTTTCTGAGCTCCAAGGCTGTGCAAAAGTTAATAGAATTAAATTCATGGCATATGACGACATTTGCAGAGTTTGATTTTGTGGGTAAATTTTGAACCCGTGAACTTGAAGTGAGTTGAAAATTTATTCAGAACACGTTCTCCCATCTCTAGCACAGACAGCATTTAATGTTATACACATCTGTTATTATTACAAACAAAAAGTTGCTGTTTTTACTCTCGTGCCAAATGAGGCACAAAAAAACAACAGCTGTTGCTATTGCACAACCAAACAACCCCCTCAATTAGTCTTGCCTTAAAAAAAAAAAAAAGTTAAAAAAAACCCTCAGACATAAAATTGAAAACCTCATAAAAAAAAGAAGAAAAATCCCAGAAAATAAATAGACTCAAATGTGGTCTGCTTATAAATATTCATAGGGAAAAATGGGATCACATCACTTAGCCCACTCCTAAGGGAACCCTCAATGTTAACGAACTCTTGCAGCACATGTTAGCAATAATGGGTTTCCTTATTCTACAAGACAAAAACAGGATCTCAGGCCAACATGGTGGCTCAAGTAACCAGCCTCAGCAGGCTGCCTTGGAGATTCCAATTTCACTTGAATTCTCGCCACTTCCAGCTTAGCTGATGATTTCAACTCATATTGAAACAGAGAGGTAAGGCTATGGCGTGCACTGTGTGGCATTCAGATGCATGTCTCCCATTAGTGCAAATAAGGGCTGCCCAGCTCCATATTTCTGTGCAGTTTTAATGGTTCCTCCTTAAAGGGGTTTTATCCTAGCAGGTGCTTGATAGGTCTTTCTTGCAGCCTGGTCCTCAGTTGTTCTCTTTGCTCTGGGGCCTGGTGATCACATGAATGTCTAAGCATTGCCCATATGCCAGTGAAACTCAAATCCAGCTCCTTTCTCAGGTCCAGGCGTGCCTCAAATCCATTCTCTTTATGTACAGTTGCACGTTCAAGCACAAGCTTACACTGAACTTTTATGCCCTTGTGACAGTGAGATCAAGCACACTCGTCACCTGGAGTTCATTTCTCCCCATGCACAATGTCAAAGTTTGGCAGTGGTGTTGGCAGAAAGCAATGCAGATAGCAATAGGGCTTGCTGTCTATGCCCTGCTCTCCACTTAGACAGGCCACCCATTCCTGTCTGTCTTCCCAAGCTTTTCTCCACTGCTGAGTATGTTTGGAGCAAAGAATATCACAGCTCCATTTGCTCACTCTTTCTGGCCTCTCCTTGCTCGCCTGCTTGGGGGGGAACAGGAGCAGTGGTTACACAAAGGGAACTTTCTCTATGTTCAACTACTATTGGACTGAAGAGTTGGTGCTGGGGAGCAGTGCAGCTCCATATGCTTCTTCCTTCCCTGTACAGGAATGTGGGTGAGCTCCAATATCACCATAAGTTCTGTTATAACCCCTGCCAGTTTTTGCTTGGAAAAACACATCGTTCAGTCTGAAATTTTCCAGGCCTATCCTCTGACTTGACGGTTAGCTTTTGGGAATTTAAGTAAAATCAGAGAGAACATCTTTTAATTTGAGGAAAACTGAAAAGGAGCATGAATGTATGTACACAGAGGCATGATTCCTACCCCTAGCCAGCCTTGTATAAGACACAACTATAAATAAAATTGGCGTGGGCAGAGTGGTAAATGAAGGCTCGAGCCTTTTGTCTATGTTACTATGATTAGACCAAATTGTTTGCTTTTAGATGTTGCACGTCCTTGGATTTATGCCCATTTGCTTCATCAGGCAACTTGGTCCATGACTGGTAATATGATCTGGTAAGAGGTACCACAAGATTTAGCCATGAAAGAAATCTGGCCTAACTAGATCTCTACCAGTGCCTCCTTCCTTCCTTCATTTCTGTAGGAAAATGAATGATCTGGGGGCACGGGAGAGTGTAGGTGTGTGTGGAGGATATGCATAGGAAATGTATGTATTTTGGGAGGTGGGGGAAAAGGTAGTGATCTTGGTAACCAAATGACTAGTCTGCTTTTAGATATCTGTGAATATGAGTCCAAAGTTCGCTCACACTCTCTAAAGAGAAAAGTGGTAACAGAGAACCCTTTTAGTATTTCATTTCTTATAAGACTGCCAGGAAGCTCTTTGAATAGTTCTGTCTGTTTTTAGCACCTGATATTTGAAGCTGTAACCAGGGCATTGAGTTCAAACACAACTTGAACTATTTTCAAAGGCTTATCCAGCCTTACAACATAACACAGTCATCGCTCCAAAAACTCTTTCATTAAATCAGACTGTCTTTCTCCCAATTAGGGTAAAATCCTGAACAGAAAAGGATGCTGTCCTATTTGCACTGAAAGTAAGTTCTTTCTTCACATTTTTTAAATTCTTTTTTATTCTTTCAGAGAAAATAAATATAGTGGAAATAAGTTTGCTTTTCTGCCTTCTTTTTAGAGGTGGTTAAAGGGCAGGTAGCTATTGCTGGCTACAGAGTTTGTCTCCTATAAGTCTGTGAATTTTAAATAAAATGTCCAAAAAAGGGATTTGATTTCATTTTTTTCCCAAATGACACTATTTGTACTAAATCTGAAGTGTTGCTCTTTGCCGGACATAGTTGGCCTGTGAAATTTGTAGGTAAAAAGATAAGCAATACGTATAGAGTTATACTTTTTAGGACTGGGTGACCTTTATATCTGTAAATAACAGCCCAGCTATGCAAGAGAGAGGAAGCATAATCAAAGTGTATATATAATCCAATTCTTTTGCGGGTGATTTGTGAGAGTTAAAAANTCTCAGGCGCAGTCTGGGGCAGCAATGGAAAGTACAGTAGAAAGCTGGTCTTCTGTCTGTGTAATGTTTAGCTCCAGCAACACCTTTTAATTCCTTTATTTTTCCCTTTAGGAACGATTATCTTACGATCAGCAAAGCACTTATGCAAGTACTTGTCTTTAAGCTTGTCCTGTTTAAGTCAACAGGGAGACCTGTTTTCACTGAAGTTATCAGCACACGTTTACGTGTTTCCTTCAGAACACGTTTAAGTATTTTACCGAATAGGGACAGACTGCTAAAATGGGGCTTTATGATTTATAGGAGAACTACTGAAAAAAGGAACAGGTTTTTAAGGAGAATGTTTCCTGTTCTTTTGTCTAAAGTCAAATTGTTTTTGCTGATCAGCTCAATTTTGGGTGCTCTTGGATTGCACAAATTCTATGTACTAAATACCTTTTTTTCCACTTTGCTCCTCAATTATTTCTGAATGTATAACTTGTAATAAAATAAATCTAGTTTGCAAATCTTCAGTATCAAAATGAAATGAAATACAAATTACAAGATCAGAAAGGCTTGAAATAAAGAATACCAAGCAGAGGGAGAAATGAAAGAGGATTCAACTGACTAGCAGTTGATTTTGTGTATGCTTAGTTTCAAGGGTGAAGAAATTTTCATAGCCCTCTGCTCAAACATGACTTGTCATTGGTTTCATGAATTTATTGATCTCTGTCTTGCCTCTGATCTTATGTTTCAGTCTCATTTAGCCTTTCTCATGTGTTCTTTTGTAACATGAGTAGTTTACTATGAAAGGGAGGTAAATAGTGGGGCCGTCCATTCCCTCAAAGCTCAAAGATGCTCTATTGTAAGGGGTTAAAAAGAAGACAGTATGATGACTCCTTCAGAAATGCTGTTAGAGAATGATGACTTCTGATAACTGTTTTATGGGGAAAGGGGGCAAAAACATGTTTGTTCAAAGTAAAAACAACTCATCTAGGAACTAGGTAACCTTAGAGTCAGAACTTCTTGATGGTATAAGAACAGAATGCTCATGACTGTAAAACGTATGAAATTAAGGGCAGAGTGTCACCAGCCAGCAGAATATGTGAAATTTGCATTCCTGCTATGAATGAAGTGGCAGATGTTTGATCTTACTTACAGAGCAGTCATTTTTGCTATGAACAAGTGTGCAGAGAGAAGAATCCTAGAGAAATTGTGGGAATTTGGACTCTGATTCAGCAGCCATTAGAGCATCTCCCCCATTCACCTGCATGGATCCAGGCTGTGTGAGGAAACAGTAATCCTTCCTGACATCTGGAAAATCTCTAGTACAGAGAAATGGACGTGTCTGTAGTTTCATGGAGTCTTGACAGTTGGAGGTCTGCAGGCCAACGTCCTGCTCAAAATGGTGTCAGCACTGGTTTCAGACCATGATATTCAGCCAGTTTTTTAGAACTTCCAGGAATGGAGATGCCACAGCCTCTCTGGGCAGCCTGTTCCAAAGTTTGACCATCTCATGATAAAATTTTATTTTCTATGTCAAGTTGGAATCTCCCTTATTCCAAATTATGACCATTGTTGCTTGTCCTTCTGCCATGGAGCTCCATAAAGAGTCTGGCTACATCTTCTCAGTAACCTCCTTGTAGGTACTGGAAGACTGCTCTTAGGTCTTCCAAAGCTTTCAGGCTACTAAACAACTCTGTTCCCTTAGCATCTCCTTATGGGTCTTGTCTACGTTGCACTGTCTCTGTGTAAGGTTGGGAGGCACTTTGTGCTGTCCTGCAGTGGCGTCCTCCTCTGTTGCACGTGAAATGGAGCCTTTTTTGGAGAGGTGTCTCACTATAGACTCATCAGTATTTGGAGGAAGACTAAGGCTGAGCTGATTCTAAGACTGTATGATTAAAAGGTCATTCCCATCTTCTGTCAGGTAATGTAACCAAAGAGTTTAAATACCCACTGTAATACAGCAGTGGTAGTCAATAGTGTTACTACAGTTGCCATTTGCAAGGAACTAATTCCACCTTTGTACCAGAAGTGCTGTAAATCTCATCACAACATTTTGACAGGCAAAAGGTAAAATCATGAGTATTTCAGCGATGATCACCATCTCAGTCCACTCATTAGAAACTTTTCCAATGCAGCCCATTTCTGATAAGATGCATATGCACAGCCCTTTCCCTCACCCACCCACTCATGCTGATTCTCTCTCCACATATTAACACACCAGACATTTTTGGCGGTCCAGCAGATATTAATTTTCCAAAGTAAAAACAACATAGGAGGTACAAGAACATACTGTACACAGGAGAGCTTTGAGTACAGTTTAAATGCAGCCAATTTCTACGAAGTGGGTCAAAAACAGTCATGTTGTTAAAGGATACACTTTAAACTGAAAAAAAAAAAAATCAAAGGATTACTTTTCAAAGCGGTTTGTTGCAGAGAGAAAATGTACCTCGTCTCCTAAAGGGCTAGAGAGTCCCTTTTGTCTACTGTTGCTGAAGTTAACTATGGTTAGTTTTGGCATGTTGCTGTTTAAGCTCCATGGCTGGTGTACAGTTATCACTAATTAAACACAGTGGTCATACCAGTGGAAAATTCAACAGTTTAGTTTATCCTGCTGTAAAAATGTAATGAAATGTACTCTTTCGGGCTTGATTTAGAAAAATCACCACTGACGTCAATTCCATAAATTAGTAATCCTGTGTTAGACCAAGTTCATTTTCATATTAAAAAAAGAAAACACTAAACCTGAGTTCAAATAATATTAACAGATGGCTCTCAACTCTAGACAAAGATGGGAATTTCCAGTGAAGACTACATCTTTGTTCTTGACAATGAAGAATTTATAGCCTTTACTGAAATTACAGCATGCAGTATGAAAGCTTCCTACTGTGACCACGTAGATATATTTTATTCATGATCAGTAATCCTAACACAGTCATACCTAAGTAATTGTGAGGCTTTATGGACAAAGTTTTTTTCAAAGCGTACTGCAGTCATCTAGGTCTAGCAGTACACAAGATTAATTTTGCAGTAAAGACCATTTTTTGGGGCAGCAATTTTTGTGCATCACCAATCATTCAGAAGCTTTTTTTAATTGACAAACTGACATATGGAGCTAAACCAAAATCAAGAACATTTGGACCCAGCCACCCAACCTTAGGACTAAAAGGTTGGTACTTCCACCTGTTCCTGCATGCAGATCCTTTTATTTTTATTTTTATTTATTTTTTAATATAGAAATACTAACAAATTGATGACTCTTCAAAACAAAACAAAAAAATAAAATAATAAAAAAAAGATGGGGTTATGCTTTGTAGGTACGTATGAAAGCAGGGTTCAGGACTAACGGACCATGTAGATCTCTGTTGGTCCTGTTTCTTGTGTTATTTCCTTGCCATGGAGAAATACATCAACAAAAAGACTGCAATTGTTTATTCATAATGGAATGCAGTTCATGATTTACCTCCTCAGCCATTTCAGCTGTGATGGTCTACTGTATAAATATGTATTTGGACAAATTGGAATAGCTATTTTATTTATTAAATAGACCATAAAGGCTCTTGTGGAGTTTTTGACACCACACCTTGTAATGTGTATTATATCAAGCTGCACTATGCCGCAGTTATGAGGAAAGTACTCTATGGCTATGCATTTTTTTAAAAGAAAAACTAATGAAATTCTATTATGCATGTTCTGTAGCTAGTTTTCAAAAGTTAATAATGTGTTCTGTTTGATTTAGGGCTTAATTCAGCATATGGGCTAATTGCATTCAAAGTTTCATTTTATTTTTAAAAAGCTGGGATCTTTTTGAATTATAGATGTGCAACCAGAACACCCTTAACTGGTAAACCTCTATTTTTTCCTCCCTCTCCTTACTTAGAAAGTGTCCAAAACAATTTTAGTTATAATTTAAAGTGTATTTTTCTTGGCCACTCTTAACTAGCTACAAGCCCAGAAGAGTGTGACCAGACATCTGGACATCTTGGACTTCAATTGACTTCTCTGATGTCCTGAAAAAATAAAACAAGCTATTCCATGAGCACCAGAGCTAACAGAGCCTGGTTTCCTATGGATTTGTGTCCCATTTCCTTTATATCCCAACAAATAATAAACCCTGCTAGAGACAATATATCCTGTGGCTGCTCTGGAGCTACAAGTGTGCTAATTGGCCAGCCAATATGCTCATGCTCTTTGGCCAGTCAATATGCGTGTGCTGACTGTCTGTCTGCCCTCCACCAAACTTTACACATATTTAGCCTAAATGCTGTCTTGGGAGTGGGGGCATTGACTGGAAGGCATAAAGGTACTTTTTGGCAATCACCTATTTAAATAAGTGATTCTTACCTTTACTCAGCATGCTACTTACTTGAACTTGGTTGTCTTTGAGACTTTTATCCCTCTGTCAAATTTGGTTCAAATTGGCCCAAAAGGGTTGTGATTCCATCAACTGTTCTTTTCTCCTTAGGAGAGCATGTTAAAACTCAAGGAATTCTAAAATGATCTTTTCCTTGCTGTTGCTTTTTCAGCTTCCTTTCTTGTACAGATAAATGTGTTTTCAACCCCTGTGCTCCTTGTCTACATTAACCTTCCCAGTTAGCTTTTCTAATGAAAGTCAGTATTTCACTTGAATTGGGCACATGATTTGTAATATGCAAGGAGAGCTGGCCAAGGGTTCCATAGTATTCACTTTAGCACCTAAATACTATTATTATGAGTTTGCAAGTAAGCTATAGATCCTTAGGTGGGAACTAAGCAAACTGCATGACTCACACATGAAAACTGTCAAATGTAAAAGCATGAAGTCCATACTTAGTTGTTTAAAAAACAAATGTGAAAACTGCCTTGTTCCTAGAAGTTTTTACGAAAGCCAGAAGCTTTGAAAACTGAATTGGGAGCCTAAATGCAGGATTTCCAAAAGAGGTTTAGAGGTGTTTGCAGCCAGCTACCAATAATGTTTAATCGGAGTTGAGTGCCTTAACTGCCTAAGGTGCTTTGGAAATCACAGCTTCCTGAACATAGCTCTGGGGCTCTCCTTTTAGAAATCTATATCTTTCAGGGACAGAGAGGGAACATGAGTGTATTTGCCTTCATACAGAAGCGTATGTGTAGATGAGCAAAAGAAGGTATCAAAGATGATAAATGCCAGGTTCAAAATAAGCAAGAGGCAGTGGTTTTTCATGCACTTTGCCCAAGGATTTTGTGGATGCTAAAAATATTTCTGGGCTCAAAAGGAGACTGGACAAATTCATGGAGAAGTCTATCAAATGTTACTAAACAAAGACAAACCATGTCTAGCTCAGAAAGTCCCTAAGCTGAAAATAGTTGGAGGCTGTCAGAGTCTTAGGGGAAAGCATCATATATAATTGCCCTCTTCTAACTCTGCCCTCAACAGCTGATAGAGACAAGAGTATCTGCAATAAGTTGGCAAGAATTTACTGTAGGAAAAGAGGGGAGGATATGCACCCACGACCCTCTGCCTCATTAACACAAGCTAGCAAAACTCACACTCCTGTGTTGCAGAGCTTAGCTTTGGAGATGCATTGATACCTCTCCATCCATTATGTCTCAACAGAGAAGCAAGTCACACATGATACTAAATAGAGAACGAGTGCTTCCAATAGATTTCAAAAACAGGCAAGCAGAAAGGCTGTTTTGTTTCAAAAGAAAAAAAAAAAAAGGAAGCAAAAAAAAAGAAAAAGGAAGCAAAAACAAGGGAAGCAAACCGTAAAACATGATGTGATATGTGATTGAAACCCTCCCAAAAGGAAATAAACAACAACCCAAAATCTAAAAGTGGCTGGAACGCTTTTCATGTTGCCTGACTTTTGCAGTCTTGTTACACCCTGTATTTAAGGTTTCTTTTGAGGCCAGCCAGTTCTTCTTACTGGCAGTGCCTGAGTTATCACACTCACTCTTACAGGGCGTGTTTTTTTTTTTTTTTTAAGAAACTCACAATTTTAGCAAGTTTTTCAAGAGTGTTTTACACAGAGATATCAGAGAATCAATTATTCAGGCTATTTTAGGTAGACTTTCCCTCCACAGTTTTTTTTAGCTATTAAAGAAAATAGCAATGTTTGGATCAGACATTCAGCTATCCACTCCAAAATACATTCTTTTTTATTTTAACTGCACTGCATCAAGTTGACATATGACGTGACACGATGTAACATAACATAAAACAACATTACTCTGCATAACACATTGGAAATTAAAAATAAATATTTCCTTTGGATCCCATTGGTACTATCAATTTTACTTGCACATCTCTGAATTATGTTTGTTCCTCTCATGTCTTGCCTCTTAGCCACTTTCTTAGGTGAAGAACTGCCCTCCCTCTCCCAGCATGTTGGGTAATAACATGTATAACGTCTCCACATTCTTGGCCTCTAGAAATGCAGACAAGAAACAGTTCTTGTCTCTGAAATCTTCACTGGTGTTTGAGCTGATTTTCTTTTGATAGTTTCCTTGTTTTCAGAAAAGTTTTTCTTATGTTTAAAGCAAAATTAAAACCTGAAAAAATGAAATAGGAGCTGAGCAGGTAATAAAATGTATCTTAATATTCATCATGCAGATAATTACATGATTACATAAGCCAATCAGAAACATATTAGTATGATTTAGTGGCAGTAAAGTCAGATGGTCTCCATACAAAATCTACATATTTTCTTCCTGTTGGTAAAAGTTACATTGGTGATTAGAAAGTCTATGGTTCCTTTCATTTGAAGATTGCAAATTTACAGAGAAATATCAACCAATTCATTGTTTTATAGACTTTAGAAAGCAGTTATTGATTTCCTCATTGGTACCAATGGGAAAAGGAGACTCACAAAAGTGCACATTTTTAAAAGCACTCTCTTATCTAAGCATTTTGATTTTCTGGCTCTGCTTAAAGTCCTTAGGCCCTGATTTCCAGAGGTGTTGGTCAAATCTGGCTCATTTTGAACTGGAGCTGTCAGTGTGATGTCTTTGAGAAATCACAGCTCTTGGTCCCTAGTTGTCAAACATGGTAAAGAGGCATGGTAATGATGCCAAGAATAGTTGTTGGCTTAACTGAAGACTTAACGAGAAAGCACGGATGTGGCAAGTTAGAGGTAAAGTACAAATCTTACCCAGGTACCAGCTCTGTGATGGTGCTGCACACAGTGAGGAAGACTGGGGTTAGACTTTAAGATGTTACAGTAAAGGCACCTGAGAGCTGCAGGAGAAGGCTCCGGAGTTTCTGTTATCACTGCTCTATAACAGCAGGTTAGATAAAGGTCTATCAGGAATAACATAGGTATAGGTGATTCTGCGTTACAGCTGGAAAAGGGAAAGGTAACGTCTCCTGGGGACCCCTTCAGCCCCATCTTCTATAGGTATCCCTGGATGGACTCTCCTGAAGCTAGTGAACACGCCAGAAACATTACAGCTGCTTTAGCATAGCACTTTGCCTAGGCTAAAGAGCCCTGCTGAGAAAGGTGTATTGCTTAGTCAGAGCCATGTTACACTCCACAACAGAAATTCTCTGTCTCTTCTCCATAACATCCCTGCCTCCTTCTTTCTTTGTAGGCTTGAATTTGCCTTTTTTTAGCTGCCTTTTCAGAGGAGTATTGTTAGTGGGATAATTTTTTTCAGCTAACAAATTGTATTCCCTGTTACTCTCCACTCCTTTAGGTTGTTAGTTTTTTGTTTTTGTTTTTATTTTTATTTTGTTTGTTTGTTTTTGGTGGATGCTGTTCTCAGCTCTCTGATTACTGAGTCAAATTTTGTTATTGCATCAAGCTCTCCCCCTAAAACAGGCATCATCTTTCAAAAGCAGCCTAAGCCCATGAGTATTCAGCTGGCAGCAACAGCATACATTTCTCTGTCCTGAGACTCCTTCTTCCAGGAACAGCAGCAATGAGATGTGGTTAGGACCTATTGTTATACCCAAAGGCTGAAATGCAAATAAGTTTGCTGCTCTCCTTGGTTGCTAAGCAATTCAGTCAATTGCTGGGTAACTGCAGGGTAACTGGGCATCATTGACATGAATGTGGACAAGTTCTGCCTTTGAGAACTGTGGCTTCTCCATCCAGCATACAGCTGCAAACATCAGTAAGACATCTCCCTCTATTTGTAACAATGCAAATGACTGGTAGAGATACCATGCCCTTAGATAGCCATTGCATCATGCTATTCATGTACTACTGGCTTTAAGTTGGTAACATGGTAACAATAACTACCAAAAGTCAGCTGTGTATAAACAACATTTGTGATAGTCTGTAATATTTAAAAAGGACATGTATAGTAAATAGTGATCAAATTTCATCAGTGATAGGGTTTTCAGCTACTAAATGCTGGTACTACAGAGAATTTGGGAAAAAATATAGGTGTATCTATTTTATATATGTACAATATTTGTATGTATGCCTATGTAAAATACGGACAGAACCAGGTCCTACTGAAATGGTTTGATAGCTTTCAATTTTGGGAAATCACCCCTGCATAACTGTGGACATTCAAACTAAACCTCAGAAATGCACATGTGGTGTTTTGAATTCTGCTTCTGTGAATGGATTAGACTTTGCTCCCACAACAAAACTTAAGGGTGGAAGTTCATCCCAGGTGAATTTAACTGTCTGAGAGGAATGCCTCTAGTCTAATCTACTTGTTTGAGCTCCCAGCAGAGAGCAGGCAGCAGAAAGAGACAGGCTCCTCCAGAGAGCAACTCCCCAGATATTAAAAGAGATGTCTAAAACTGGTGACATGAAAGACTTTCTAGCTGTGTCTGTTTCTCTGTGTCAGTGAGAGGGAGACTGGGTGAATTGCTTAGAGAAGATGCTTCATGCTTCATGCTTCAAAAGCTGGAGCAAGGTTGGAAGGTTCCCATCACACATGTTCAGGGATAGGTACACTCTGCAAGGCCCAGGGCTCTGCCTGCTCTGACATCATGAGTGAGGCTTGCATCTTCTGGAGGTGAAATAATTTAAACAATCTCACAGGTGTTGTAACAATCTAAGTTGTTCGGGTGGCATGTTATGTTTAAGGGACAGACTCATAAGTTGGAAGATTTGTCTTTGGTATGTAGCTACAGGTTAGCCTTCCCGTGCTGACCCAAGGATTGATTTGCATTTAGTCCATGTCTGCTTTGGGAAGGGCTTCTACTAAAACCATGAGGCTTCTATCCTTCAGAAAAATATATTCCCATGGGTCCTAAGCAAAATCTGCCCTATAGGGCAGGTAGATTAGGTGAGAGCAGCATCCACTAAGTTCTTATCAACTGCTTTTTTCAAACTTTGATTGATCCTGATATGGCGCTTTTGTTTCTCACTCACCTGCAGAGCCTGGAGTTTGCACTGTGTTTGGAGACCCTCACTACAACACTTTTGATGGACGGACATTTAACTTTCAGGGAACATGTCAGTACGTTTTGACAAAAGACTGCTCCTCCTCTGCCTCGCCCTTTCAGGTGCTGGTAAAAAACGATGCCCGTCGGACCCGTTCTTTCTCCTGGACAAAGTCAGTGGACCTTGTGTTGGGCAGAAGCACTATCAGCCTCCAGCAGCACCTCACAGTGAAGTGGAACGGGACCCGCATCTCACTACCTTGCGAGACACCTCAATTTCAGATCGATTTGGATGGTTATTTGCTGAAAGTGACAACCAAAGCAGGTAGGGCAAGTGTGTATGTATGTGTGTCTTATCTCTGAAGAACTTCTCAAGTGCAATGTGAACAGCAGTCAGTATAAAAGCATGACAGTGGCAATAAATATATTTCATAATTCTTTAGAGATCTGAGGAACCCAAGTGCTTGATAACTCTTTCAAAATCCCTGCAGCCTACAAGCAGACAGAAATCCAGCTGTGAGTTTGAAGTCTTTGCAGAACAATTCCTAGACTATGTTTCATTCTGCAGCTGACAATTAACTTGCTGCATAGACAATTGTGCCATGATTTTCACTTCCAGTAACTCTAATGGTTTGTGCAGGGTCATTGTTTGATAGTTATGGATAAGAACAGAGAAGAAATCAGTTCTTAAACATTCATTTTATGCTTCAGTTGCAGCAACATAACTTACAGTCTAAGTGGGCAATATGTGTAAAATCGTAGTTATTGATGGCTGGAACGGGTTTAGGTTGTCAAATTATGGAAACATTTCACTGAAGCTACCCAGCAAAATGGACGTCATGGTTTAAAAAATGAGGCTTAATTTTCTGTTTAATGCCATCTTTTTTGTGTTTACTTTGTGTTTGAGTAAGAGTTTGTCTGTGTGGAACAGAGTCCACAGCACCAGAAACAAAAAGAAATCAGGAACTTCAGAGAATCTGGCACCTTTTTTTGCAGGAAAAGGGAGGGGAGATAGCAGATTCTCAGGTCTTTAAAGTCCTAGAAAATTCATTAATTGTCAAAATGCTAAACCAAAGGACTTACATTTGTTTTGATAAACTGTTTTGAGACTATAGTATGCTTGCATAGATAAATATTGAGTGGAAGCTAAGAATTTTCTCATTAGCATGTGTTAGGTACCACTGTAGTCCTGGGAGATTTCACTTACACAGTGAAGTACTGTTTCGGTGAGAATACACTTTACTGTTAATTCAATTAAATGCCATGTGCAGTGAAACCAGTCTTTCTTATGGACTGATATGGTCACAGGGGTGAAGCATAGTCATACACATTATCTAGCATCAATTTTTTTTTTTTTTTAAGGGGGACACTAGCACCCACTGTTGAACTGAGAATTTAGACACCTGTTCATATATCCTCTGGAAATGTAAGTCTGTATAATGTGGATCCCAGCTCTAGGCTCATTCCTAAAAGTGGCAATGCAGATTTTTGTGGCCGTCTGTAAAATGCACACAAGTTGACCATTATTCACAACTTCTAATTAAAAGCATCTTGAGGGTTTCTCTTTGCAGCCAGCTGAATGCTATGAATTCTGGTGATGTGGATTTCATTAGCCAACCACAGGCCAAGGAAAGATTTTCAGTTGAAGATGAATGACAGCTAATCCTGCTGGTATTTCATTTGTCTCTGGTGCAAGCCTAATAAATGACTACACACATCCTCGTCCATGTGTTGGCAAAGGGAGTGCAAACATGGCATATGACAACATACCAAACAGTGTGTAATCACTGCAAATTATAGTCTAAATAATTCCTTCCCTTAACAGAGAAGGATTAGGTTTCTCTTGCTGAAGGCAGCACAATAGGCCAAGTCCTTCATTCCTCAGCACAGAAGGCCTGGAAAGCAGCAGAGAACAACGTGACTCCATTTTGCTGGGACAGGATAAGCAGCAGAGAGGCTGTAGAGAGGAAGAAAGTGCTGAGTAGAAGCGGTTTAAAGACAAAATTTCTGTTCCACAGGAAATTCTGAATGCCAAAGGGGAAAAAATAGAGAATTCTCTCTGTTTCAGAGTGGAACGTGGATTTTTTAAAATTTATGCTTTCCCAATGTAGGGGGGGAAAAGAGGTGAAGGGAGGAAATAACGAAAAATAAGTAAAGTCACTGACCTAGAAGCAAAATTCAAAGTAAAATTGGGCTGGGAAGTGCAGAGTCTGGTGCTTACACCTCAGGCAGCATTCCCATGCCTTTTGGTTTTCCCTTTACAGAGCTGGGAGCTGAGCCCTGGGTAAAACAGGGGAGCCCAAAGCTTTAGGAAGCCTTGTGGTCCCTGGCTACAAGGCAATCTGCATGGCAGGGCTGCCCTGGAGTTGCATATCCTGAGAGTCCAGGCTTCCAGACAGCCCACCAGGCGAGCTGGCAGGAAAACAGCTTGGAGCCCTGCCTGGGTTGTGTTGGAGGTTCATTGAATCTGATATGTCTCCCTGAAGCATTTCAGTTCTGATGAATTGGCATTTTCCAGTGAAAACCTGTTTTGTTGCTGAATTCCTTACCAGCTGTAGCCCCGGATGCCATGCAGCAGCAATTCTGGCACCCTGCACTTGCAGGTACTTCTGGTACTACTGGTTGGGATGGTGTTGAATCCTTGTCTAAAATTTGCGTGTTAAGAAGCCAAGAGCGCTAAGGGTCACAGGGCTGGTGTTATTTCATCTGTCTGTCTAGTGCAAGAGGGGTTTTTGTTTGTTTATTTTCTGCGCTGATCTTTTGCACGTATCCACTTTGCTGAGGTTTTCTGTACCATGTTGGCCCTAAATCTTTAGGGAAGAGTGCTCTGCCAGTTCTCGAGGATGCCTTTACCATGAAAAATCATGCAGAACAATTGATGGGAGTTCCCAGCATGTGAAACTCAGTGTGTGATGTGCATAAATCCAGAAGGATTTCTTCTAAATGCAGTAGAGCACATAGTGTGCCAAGTTAAGAAATCAAGTAACAAGTTGGTTAAGCATCCTTCAAAGAAAGGGGAAAATTGGAAAGCCCTAAAAAGTAACTCTGAGAATGTTCCTTTTCTGCACATCCCCAGATGGGACAGATGCTGCATCCTTTGGCTTCAAGTCTCATGAAATTACTCGGATTCTGATTCTCGTCCAAGTGAATGGGAAACTCATCCATTCAGAGGGGGAAGGAGAGGGGGTTACAGGCACCAAGAAACTCTTCCAAACAATTTCTGTCTGCCAAGGAGACCATTTCAAACATTGCTCCATAGTATAATCCTGTCTGTCACAGCTCTAGTTGGTTTACAGAAACCAACTGAATTTTCTGCATGTGAACAAACAAAAAGGCACACACTGCACGGTGTGATCAGGCGCTGACAAAATTATCATGCGTGTTAGATTAAATACACTTCCTTGTTACCCCAAAATGGGAGAAGCTCTGCTATGGACAGAAACCTCTAGGCTGTTCATCAAAGCTAGAAATCTTGTTAGTAAAGCTAAAGACAACATGGCACTATGAACTTACAAAGTTACACTTGCATCTGAGCAATTACAGCAGGATATAGTGTAATTAAACAATATCCAACTAGAGGAAAGTATGTCCATTTGTGGTAGTTAAGTTGTAACTCTCTTGAATCAAATCCAGTAATCAAATCAGGAATCTCTAGATTTGAAAGTGTGCATTTTTATACACTGAGGCAAAAAGTCAGAATTTTATGTTATTCAAGTCTGCATATCTAGAGTTTGCAGAGCAATGCATAACAAGAAGATTAATTTACCTCTCACCAAGGACACACAAGTATTCAGGATAATTTTAGAGTTAGCCTTTCGTAACAAACATGAGTGGTGTCACTGAAAGCCAGCAAGTCATGACTTGAGAAAAAAAAATTTAAAGGAAAATTAGGATTAAATCATTAACTTTCAACAGCTTTCATGATTCTGCTTAAAGTCAGCAGTTTCTGAGGGAGCTCATTTGGGGAACAAGTTGAACACCACCTTAAAAAATTGAGTTAGTTTCTGAAGAGAACTGTCTGAGGACTTGTATGTGGATACTTCAAACTTTGAGAAAGTTTATGATTCTCAAGCCTGAAGTAATCTTAGTTTATAAGTTAATGGCAAGTTTTTTCTAAATGCCAGCACGGCAGTATTAATCTGGTGTCTGCAAATCAAGATGTTTTGTTTTGTTCAATGCTCTCAGAAGCAAAGACAGCTGGAATTTGAATTTGTCCAGCAATGATAATGTATGAAGCAGATTAAAAGGCAGCTTTCCTCCTTGCCACTGTGCTGGCCTCATTAACAATTGTAGTCTTGCACAATTTCTCAGTCAGCTGGGTGTAAAATGCCTTTGGAAGAGGTGACAGTGGCCCTATCCATGCTGGGTTTAAGAGACAATTTGGAACTGCTTTCAGGCATAGTCATAGTATGCATTAGTATTATCATTGCATACCTGTAACGATAATAAAACATGATGAAATAGACTGTGGTGACTGGATGACACAGAATTATC
The DNA here is from genome assembly GCA_013399115.1 of Anseranas semipalmata. Lineage (NCBI taxonomy): Eukaryota > Metazoa > Chordata > Aves > Anseriformes > Anseranatidae > Anseranas > Anseranas semipalmata. The sequence goes on from VXAA01006131.1 coordinate 224,916, forward strand.
TGCAAAACCTTGCTGGATAAATCTTGCTTGGTGACAGGGTGTAAATCACTCAAGGGCAGTACCGTACATCTGGATGACAAAGCACCCCTTCTATAGCCATCATTGCCATTTGGGCCTCACCCTGTTCCTCTGCAGTGCGGGTAGGAATTGTCATAGGAGACAATGGGATGTGTTGCTAAAGGAAGAGTTCCAGCTTTGAACTGAGTCACTGGTATGTTAATTACTTGCATGAGCCCAGGGCAGGATTTGGATCGCACAGTGACAAGCACTGATTTACTAGAGGAAAGGGTGGTGTTAAGCCAGCCCACACAGCAAATGTAGGAAACTGGAGCAAAGCCCTGCTCCTGCACCACAGAGTGGTGCTGTTTGGTGTTCTTGGCCAGGCGGGGAGGAGAGGGTAAAATCTGGATTATCCTGTTTAAAAGCATGTTCCTGTGTTTATCCTTAACTAACCACTGCACACGGGTACTTTAGGGGAATAAATTAACATCAGCAAAGTGGTTTGTGATCTTCAGATGGAGGGCACCGCAGAGATGTGAAGTATTAGCATTCAATGAACACTGGAAATAATTAAAAGAAAGGCCATTTTTGGATGGAAGTTAAGCAGCAGTGCTTCTTGGTGTTGTTTTTATCCCATATGATACCAAAATTGCATTCTTTTATGAGATACATATTTACTCCTCAGAGGATGGAATTCATGTAATGTAAATTCACGTACGTAAAAAGTAGAAGTTTAGTCTCTGTGTGATCTCTGTGCCCTCTATAGTGTCACTGGAAACAGAAAGGCATTCAGAAGGTAGTTTATTCCCACTGCATTAGACGTGTTGTGATCCCTGAGATGCTTATTTTTGTCCATCAGAGAGAGGGCCCAGACAGCTGACTTAAGCTAGACATCTAGCTTTTAGATGGGTAAAGACATAAAATAGATTTCACCCACAGAAAGCAATTTTGATTTTGATGCACTGAAAGTATGAAACCTTACTGTAAAACAAATTGGAGCAGAGCACTTGCATCCCAGCCTCTAGATAAATGTTCAATATCTACCATCATTCCTCAGTGTTGCTGACTTGTGAAGACAACTTCAAAAGGTTGGTAATTAACAACTTTTGAAAGAACCATTTGAACCCATTTCAGAATGCCTTCTTACAGAAGTTTTACCCATCTGACATCTCTGCTGTCATCTTTTTATCTCTTCTTATCCACACGAAGTACTGTTTTTGGAACAGTTGTATTTGCCCAAATGAGTTATCAGCTCTTTAGGCAAGAAAAAGAAGGATGTTTCCTAAGAAGTAGTCACCGACAGGGTCCTATGGGGCATGGACACACTTGTATGCCCATGACCTGTGCAATGGGTGACAGAGGCTGAAATTCTGGCCCTCCTGAAATCTGCTAGAAATTTGCCATAGCAAATTCAATTTGCAGAGTTTCACAAGAGCCCTCTTTCAATGTCAAGAGTAGTTCTGCCTTGGACCCAGACTGGACACTTGGATTTTTTTTAGGATAACCCCTTTCAATAGCAAGGAGGAACAGAAGTAGACAGAGACAGGCATGAGTATGTTGTAATCAAATGTGATTTAAGAAACGCTATACTTGCCAGAGGTACATACTGGGAGATATATAGAAATCTAACAACATTATCAGGAGGAAACCAATGGCTTTGTCCCATGAACACTGTTTCGTAAATATAAGGCACAGCTTGTTATCTTCAATTTCTTCTTCTTTCTCTTTCTTTCTTTCTCTCTCTCTCTCTCTCTTTAATGTGTATTTTTTTCTCATCTCTTTCTTTATTAGGCTTGGAAATCTCATGGGATGGAGACAGTTTTGTGGAAGTCATGGCTGCACCACATCTGAAAGGCAAACTCTGTGGTCTGTGTGGTAACTACAACGGGCATAAGCGAGATGACCTGATTGGGGGGGATGGAAATTTTAAGTTTGACGTGGACGATTTTGCCGAATCTTGGCGTGTGGAGTCCAATGAGTTCTGCGGTCGCCCACAGAGGAAACCTGTGCCTGAGCTCTGCCATGGGACAGTCAGGGTGAAACTCCGGGCTCACCGGGAGTGCCAGAAGCTCAAAGCCTGGGAATTTCAGAGCTGTCATTCGACGGTGGATTACACAACTTTTTACCAGTAAGTGTGGCTTCCTGAGGAGGGAGAAAAAAAATTACTGTGCAAGGAGAAAAAACACACAGAATTAGCCCAGTTTCAGTAGTGTTTGAGTGCATGCTTTGAGCTATTTGTACTAAGAATTAATATACAGGGTTAGAGTTATGCTTAGTATGTTAAGAAGTACTTTTCCGAGTCAGGGATAAGCTAATACAGACCTAAGCAGCTAACAGGGAGAAAGGCGGAGTTGTGATCACCTAGAGAAAAAAAATGCTTTTGGAGACTGAGAAAAGAGGGGGAAGATAACAAAAGACTTCAAAACATTTTGGTAAGCTCTTTCTAATTTCAAAGGCAGCCGTAAAGCTCCGACTGACTTTAATTGCTCTTGCTTGTGGTCCAGAGAATCCTGAAAGGTTTTTGAAAATGACTTTATTAAAGCGGGGATATTAAGTGCTATTTCTGCCTCTTGAATGGTGTAGTTTGTGGGTGTGAGAGTTTGAAAGGGTAGAGTTAACAAAATGTTCAGAGCATGCCCATCTTGCTCTGGGAACAAAGGAAGACAGAAGAGGATCTAGAAGCCTTGTCTGAGTGAATTATTTAAGATTTTTTGTCTTTAAAATGCTTCCAGTATAAACCACAGAGACATCATTTCTGTTCGTTAATTGGCATGAGTTTATTTGCCCCTCACTTAGTAAATAAAATTGGCTTTTCATTTGATTGCCTGACATAAAAGATAAAAGCGAGCCCAGTCACAGTCGTGTGATGGCGGACGGAGCTGCCTGCTCTCTGTGCTCCCAGCTTTCCCCACTCATGCACATCTGCTGAACTATTGGGCTTATTAGAAAAAGCTTTCTAAAATGATTCAATTTCCCTTATGAATTGCCTTTCCTCTTCTTCTATAATGAGGCAGAAAGACTTTTATCTACCCCAGCAGAATATGGCTGGGTACTGGGAAATGCTAAAAGAAGTCTCACAGTTTGGCTTGTTGTCTCTGTGCTTCTGCATTTAGTTTCCCATAGTTAATCCCAGGCTAGGAGCCTGGCAAAGAGTGAAAATTATACTGCGGGCAGGTTATAATACTTTGTCTTTTCCAATGTCTGGGGGCACAGCAGAGACTGCTAGAGATGCTAACACATGCACACAGGGTCTGTTGGATGCATTTCAGCAGCATTCCCATCTCACTTCCATCGTCCTCTGAAGGTAAGTGATGACAATGCAAATGGAAAACAGGCACAGAGAGATTTGTTTCATTCTGCAGTTGATTTTTTTGTCCCTTTTTAAAAGTAGTTTGTGATTAATTTACTGCAACACACTTCCTGACACCACAGCAGAAAATGATTTATATTTTGGCTAGAGCAGCCAGAAAAAAAATCTCTACATGCTTGCACACAAGAATTACCATACAGCATTTCTGTTTCTTTACATTCTTGTCTCCTATTTGTCCTGGAAAGACAATGACATCAAGCAAGTATTTAATTAGATTATGTCCTTTTGGAGAAAAGTTTATTTTTCCCTAAGGAAACTTTACTTTGAAATGACCATCATATCCTGTCAGAAGTAGCTGTTCATTTGCTTCCATTTACATATCACCAGTTAGAATGCTCAGATCCAAATATGGGAGTCATAGACAAAATATAAGTGAAAAATAAATAATGGGACTTAATACAATGCTGCTGCTTGTTAGAAACAGGCAAAGTTGTAGCAAAGAATTTTTTCAATGATCACGGCCATTTTTCATACTAGGAAATTCCTACAAGCAGGTAATAATTGTGGGACACACATTCAAGAAAACTCTGTGAATCTTTCTAATATAAATCTTTACATATATACGTATATATGTGTGTATATATATATATCAAATATGACTTCTTATGAGATCTGCATTTTTCATGAACGTTTTTCAAAGAGACCACTGTTGGTGATGTAATTCTGCAGAAAATCTTAATTACCATTGAAAGAAATTTAAATTAACATTTACAGATTTTTACTGAGATCTTTTAGAAAAGCATACATAATCAATATGTTTTAATTTCAGGTTAGGTTTAACTAAAATCTTCCCAATTCTTCTTTTCTGGCTATGAACAATCTTCTAGCAATTAAGGCAGTGAAAAAAGCAGAAAGCTAGGGTCAGTTTTTTTCATTTTTCTTCTCTGAATTGAATAGCTTCTCATTTTTTATTCTCCAATATTTCATATTATGGAATTTTTCCATTTGAAATACTGCATTCTCAAGAGTTAATCTTTCTTGATCATTCTTGCCTATATTATCAACATTGCCTCATTTTCACTATGCTGCTCTGTTAGTGACCTGCTGCTAATAAGAATTCTCAGAAATAGAAATAAACTCAGCAGGAACATTATGAATTAGGGTGTGTTTTCTCTAAATACCAAAAAAGGCAGTGAGCGATGTATTGCAAACATTTGTCTGACATTGTGTTACTGATGAGATTTCTGTGAAGACATCTCAAATTCATTTAAAGTCTCATTCTTTTTACAGCTGTAGTTTCTCCTTTTGTTAGCCATCCAAAAAACATATACAGCAAGATTGCCATGATTGTTAGGTGAAAAGGACATGGTTAATGCTTGAAAGAGTAAAGATCTAGTTGCATGGTTGTGGGGTGAAGAACAGCTAAGTCCTGAGTTTCACCTTGATAGATCTTTGACATCTTACAAAAAATGGTTGTGCACCTTGCCCTTCACCTTTTTTTGATATTGTAACTTTGGTGACTTGTGTCTCTGCAAAGTGTGTGGAAGAATAAAGCACAATGTAACCATAAAAGAAAGGATTTTGAAATAGTCCAGACTGCAAACTAACATAAAATTGCATCTAATTTTATACCACTCTATTAATTCTTTGTTTTGTAACTAGACACGTTTTATGGGCTTTTAATTGCGGTTTGTTTTGTTTAGTTTTGGGTTGGTATTTTTTGTTTGTTTTTAATGCATTGCTAGTTGTTCAGTACTCATGAGCAAGACTCTAAAAATAGCTCTTAGGACTGAACTTTATGGAGGCAAGTTCGTATAAGCAGGGAAAAAAAAATTGAGTTTCCCAGAGATTTGGGTAAAGCCTGAGTGAAGAGGAGATTAAGCAGTGACAGTGGCATTGCCTCTTGCCTATTTTAATAAAATGGCTACGCACCCTGGATTACTCCTTGCCAGAAAAAAAAAAAAAAAAAAAAAAGTTACTAAGGTTACTCAGTATCAGGATTTTAGAGGGGGAAATTTTGTCATGCATGCAGTAAAGCTTGCACTCAGACTCTTGAAGCTGCTATTTAGTATAAGCAGCAATAATAATAGGTGATACCACCTGAACTTCTCATGCTGCTGTTAACAGAAAATACTCATATACATTATTAAGAATTATTGTGGTACTGTTTAATCTTTTGGATGAGGACTTAGGGGCTTGGGGGATTCGAGGAAGGAGAGGAGGTCTTTCTGTGCTCACTGATCCCTACCCCATGGCTAATCTTGTTCTGCATCTTTGAGCTGCGCTGGAGCAGGGGCATGGAGGTGACTCCAGCCCTGGTGAGGCTGGGGAGCAGCTCCCCGGTGTGCCCCAACCACGGCCAATGCCTCCTGGGAGCCTCGCTGGGAGGCACAGGAGCAGGCAGCACCCAAAAGAGGATGCAGGTTTGGGAGTGATAGAGGCACAGCAGCACCGCTTGGTACAGGAGCAGGCTGGGCTGCAGGAAGCGGCATGAAGGGAGGCACAGGGCTAATACCCCTGGTAATACCTGTCCTCATTAGCATCTGTGTTTCTAGTAGTTTTTTTCAGTAGTTTGGTATCACTGTTAGACCTGGAAAGTGACATCAACATGATATCCGTGTATCACTCATCTCTAATATGCATACACAGCAGCTGAGTTCATAAATGACTAAGCCATTGCTTAAGACTCCAACTACTGCCATAACTTTCGAAAAATATTTAATGTCTTGCTTTTGCCATGCAGTAGATTTCCCTATTTGAGATTGTAAAAATTGTGTTTGAGACAAGTCTTTTTATTATTATTACTCTTACTGTTATGTTTTTGTTATTGTTGGTATTATTACATTTTTAACAGTCAGTAGCATACCAAATAATTAGTTACTCTTTTTCTCTTTTGCAGTTGTTGTAAGAGGTGTTTTTTTTCTCTCAAACACCTGAATTTAATCATATTCAATATTTTATGATGAGCAGTAATTAACATAATAATAGCTTCATTTGCTTGAATCAGTTAATCAGATGCATTCAGAAACTGCAAATCTACTCCACTGCAACTCTTGTCTTAAATATTCCTTGTGAGTGTGCTGATATTACTCCACCTTAGCTCTTGGTGAATCAGTTAGTGAGTTTCTTTTTCAGTTAACTGATTAACTTTACACAATTGACTTTTCAGTCTTGCAGTTTTTCTCAAAATTTCCATTTAACTAGAGAAAATGTTATTGTTTAGCGTCAGTGCTTAAGTTGCTATGTTGTGTAATCCATCAGCTCCCTTTACTAAGTTTGACAGACGTGCCATGAATGGTTGCAGAGCATGCGAGCTGCAGCATCACTAAATTAATTACAAGCTCTATTTAAAAGATGGGGACCAAGGGTTTGTGGCTTTGAAGCAGAAGGTTTTAAGTTTTTTTCTCCTGTTAACAATGATGTCCTACAGCTGTAAAATTCATGTGGTTATGCCCCTATGTTCACTCAGCGGGACGGTGCAAAAGAAATGTCGGCTGAAGAATGACTTCAGAAAGGCCCGCTTCAAGTGTTCAAAGAGTGGGTGGAATTAGGAGCTCTGTAGTCCTCTGTTTTCTGCCAAGGGTGCATATTGCAAAATTCTCCCTGCGAGGTTTTCTGGTCCTGGCTGTGTATGTGGGCACAGCAGTTGCCTGTGCTGCTCCAGCTGAGGCCGGGCTGCTCCGGGGCTCATCTGTGGTGTAAACAAAGTGTGGCTATAGCCCTGACTGCTCACCGGGGCTGCTCCGCCCCTGTTCCTGCCCCTGCACCAGCCTCCACATCTGTATCTTCACCCACAGTGGCAGAGCTGGGCTCTCCCCCCCTTCAAGACAAGCTAGTGGTGTTGGCCCGAAAGAAGGACCGATGGCACGAAGCTGTGGATGGCCCCCGTGCAGACCCAGTGCAGAGCAAGGTCTCTTGCTCCCACTCGCCCTTGTGCTAAGGTAGCGATGTTCCTGCTCCCGTCTGACCTCCTTTCTAAGGCTGGCTCTGAGCCTGGGTACTAACAGCAGTGTAACCACAGCAGAGGGGAGCTCAGGATGAAACGATTTACTCGGCTTCTCGGGCAAATTGTCACTGAGCAGCTGTGCAGCCCAGGGAGCTTCTGGTTTGGAAGGAATTTAAAAATATTTGAAATTATAATTGTATTTTTTTAAGCAAGTCTTCACCAGGACTTGAGTTTCCCATGAGCTGGATGCTCTCCTTCTCTGTCTGCTCTGTTCAGCATCTTTGAGTCTTTCATCCATTTGAAGTTACCCACTGGAGCTTTAGCTGCTTGCATTATTAAGTGCTTAATAATTCAGGCTTTCTGCACAGAAATACTCTGCTTTATGTCACTCTACTTACACAAGGTGATCCTTTGCAGATCTACATTAGAGAAGAGTGCAAAGGACTAAGCCTGAATGTGCAGGCAATGGGAGAGGTGGCGTTCCCAAGCCTTACAAAAGTACTTGTGCTTGGGAATGCATTCTCCACACCTATCTAGCTGGGCTGCCTTTACTTTGTGCCCTTAAAAGAATTGACATTACTCCCAAAACCTCTTCTAAATGTCAGCCATTGAGTCACACCTGTGCATCTTGTATAACACTGTGATGAGATCACTGACATGCAGGTAAAAGGCAACACGACTTACAGTGCTAGTGACTGGCAGCCCTAACAAATGGGAGAAAACAGTCTTTGTGGTGTCTGATGCACTTCGGGATATCTAACAGCAAGTATCAAACTTTGCTACCCATATGCTCATGTTAAGGGATACTGCAAAAATACCACAGTACGTATATATATATATAAATCTGTAGATCACCACTGTTCTAAGCCTCCTTCTTGAAGTATTTTTCATATGAAATAGCCAAGAGCGAGTACAAGCTGCCAGAAAAATACTGCTTAGTTTTAAGGATTAGAAGCTTGGATTTGGACAAATAGGTTGAATGGTCAGGAAAGATAAATCTGAACCCAAGCTGAGCTCAATTATCTGTGGATCATGATTCCTCTTCATCTTCCCCCCACACCCCTGCCCCTGGTGGGGTATTTTTCACGTAACCAAGTCCCATCCACTTGTGTCTGTTTAGAAAAGTACCTCAGGAATTTGGGGCTAGAAAACATTCTTCTCTTTGTATCAGTGGTTATTACAGCTGTAAAATGTTGAAGCGGTTCCAGAGGATTCACAGATGTCTCCTTTCCTGTTGAGGTATTGGGAGCGGGCGGGGGGGGGAGGATCAGGGTGGAGAGGGCTCCAAAATCTAACAAGACTGTGGTGCTGGACCAACATCATTTACCTGGGACCATCTATGGCTTGCTTCCAACCAAGAAATGCATGCTTCCCCGATGACCCACTTTGTGCTTCCCTATATGGAAAGTTAATGATTTTTTTTTTTTTTAAACAAGGAAAGATTTTTATAGGAAAACCAGATGAAGCAACATACTATTCTGTGATTAAAACTCAGAGAAGTTTCCTTTGCTTCAAAGGATGGCATGTCTAAAATGTGTTTGTTTTGCTTACCTAATTACACGATCACAACCCTACCTGACGCTGTCCTTTTACACTGAATGAGATGTTATTTTCTACTGATTACAAGTGCAATATGAGGCTTCTTTCTGCTCTTTGCCGGGAAAGAGCTCAGTTTGTGATTATCGTGCATGCAGATATATAGACACTTATTACAAAAACCTGCTTCTGCCTAGTAAAACTTCTTTTTTTTTGGTTTATTACCTGGCTCAATGAAATTCAAGTCAGGTGTTTCATAACAAAATACTGTCTTCTACATTGCCCTCTGTCTGACAGATGTGAGACTCTGTATGTGAAAATGTAAGGTCAATTTGACTATGACAGAAGTGATCGTGAAGGATGGTAGGAAGTATGGGGAAGGAAGGAGAGCGGGAGACATCTAACAGAACAAGCAGGATGCCATAAATGCACTTCTCATTCATCAATATGGATTGCATTTGCCGAACTTGTTGTTTGGGGTTACTTTTAATAGAGGTTTGACTATTTTGCAGTGTATTTTTTTAATATTTTATTTGTTTTTGTTGTTGTTGTTGTTGGTGGTGGTGGTGGTGGTTTTGGTCCACAGTGCCTTGGAGTTCTGGGCTAAAATCCTGGTTCATTGAAGCCAATGGGAATTTTGCTACATTTGAGTGACAAGAATTCATCATTGTGACTGTCCCTGTACCATGCAGATTTATTATGCTGATCTATGCATTAGTAGTCCTGGGTTAGTCTTTCCACCATCTGCTGTACCACAGATAATTTAAAAGATTCAGCTGGTTCACAGACAGAGGGCGCTTTTCGTTACTGGAGTAGACAAAGCAAAATGCATTCAGATTGGGATTCCCAGATCCTGTTTGCCTGCCACTTTTTTGCTGAGTGAAATCTAAGGGGTGGCTTTGCAAAGCAGACAACATAATTTGCCTGGCCCCAGGCAACTGAGAGGTCCCTCCTATGTCTCACTAATTTGAGGTCAATCACAGTTCTTTGTTCTTGACTATAAGATATTTATAGAAAAACCCTGCAACTCTTGGGCCTGCCGTCCTTCACATTTTTCAAAGCTTATCTGATAAGCTTTTAAACACATCCCAGGCATAACTTCTTTAATATAGAGTTCCCAACCCCCAGTGTCCTTATTGAAGTGCCACTGTATCACAGTAAGCATGAGTGTGCCTTAGGACTATTACTTTTTGGCAAAATACAAGCACATCCCTATTGCATAAATATTTTTGGAAAGAACCCTTTCACTTTCTGGAAAATATGCCTGATGTCTCAGTAATATAATACAATGCATTATTTTTAAAAAGAAGAGGAGAGCAGGTGTGGGGAGGAACTGGTAGAAAAGCACTGTGATATCCTCCCTTGTGAAAATGTTTTAAAAGACTCCACCTGCCAGTTAGCGCAACTTGATCCATTCCCAAAACAAAAATACTTGCTACTCTGAAGTATTCTTTTTAACTGCAAAAATAAATCCCATTTTTGGAGGGATGCTATGCAGAAAAGTTGTCAGCATCATCAGAGGAAATCACTCTATGTCTATCAGATACCACAGAATTTTAACTACAGCTGCTACAAAGTACAAGACCTCTGTTCGATCTCATTTTAATTAGCTTCTAAGACATGTTCACAGTAAGACTTTCTTTGCTAGTTGGTTTTTATTTAATTTTAGCTTTTTATGTTTTAAGTTTGTTGCAGTATTGATTTTTAAATAAAATCTAAAGATGCTATTTCCATGAATAAATAATTCAGGAAACCAACCCATCACATCTCATATTCTGCCTTGGGCAGAAGCTAATAATTGTTGCAAGGAAGAGGAAACCCACCCATACTGTAGCTGGCCAACTGTGCCATGTCTTATATGGTGGAGAAATCCCTTTCAGGCCCCTGAGATGATCGGTTTACATCTCATAGCATGAAATTTTAATTACCTTTCCTTTAACATGCATAACTGCGAAGCTACTATATTTCAGCTCCTATTTTAAGCCACCTGCAGTATATCCTGCCTAATTAGACACACAGCAAAGATGAACGAGGGTGTTTATAAGCAGGCAAATGAGATGAATTTGTGGGAAACGTTTTAAAAATAAGCTTAACCTAATCCTTCTGTTATTCTTATGAGTTCATTTATGCTTCTGGCAGGATAACCAGACAAAGCAGGACGTGAGCCGTGACCAACACAAAAAAACTTTTCTGTAGAAAGTTTGCCTTAGGAAGGTTTCAACAACCCAGAGTAGCTTATCGTGCCTGCTTTTGCTGTGGTGGAGAGCTGACTTGCCACTTGTGAGAGGTCTGTTCTGGAGACTTTATATGGGTTAACTGAAACTTAACTGAAAGCTTTCTGGTGGTTGTTTTTTAGTAGCTGAAGCTTTTTCCTTCAGTTTTGCTGTTGTTTCCTAAATCTCACAGGGCATCCAAGAAATCTGTTCCGTGTCTTAGAGATCTCTGGGGACTTTTGCATTATGTGAGCTTTTTGGTAGCCATCTATGGCATTAAGTAACAATCTGTAGTGAAGATCTCACTGTCTAACCCTGTAAGAGCTCAGAATCACAAAATGGCTGAGGTTGGAAGGGACCTCTGGAGGCCATCTGGTCCAACCCCACTGCTCAAGCAAGGCCACCTAGAGCAGGTTGCCCAGGACCATGTCCAGATGGCTTTTGAAGATCTCCAATGAGGAGACTCCATAACCTCTCTGGGCAACGTGTGCCAGTGCTCCGTCACCCTCACAGCAAAGAAATGTTTCCTGATGTTCAGAGGGAACCTCTTGTGTTCCAGTTTGTGCCCATTGCCTCTTGAATTGCCTGGCTGTATTGATAGGTGTGTGAAGGTCCAATATTCCATATTTGCTCTCCCTCGCACGCATAGTGCTAGTGTGTAAAGCAATTAACTTCTGTTAATTGCTCAAGCTTCACTTTTACTTCAGTCTTCGCTGCAAATGATGGAACCAGTACCTCACATTGCTGGTGATTTGTGCAGCCTCACAAACAAGCACAGCACAAGCTGTTTTGGGAGGCCTCAGCTGCTGCCATTCCACCTGCAAGATGTTGGCTCCCTTGACAGCAGAGCAACCAAGAGCAAATGCAGATTGAGTGCCAGGTGCTGGGAGCATGATGAGGCAGATGAGGACCCATTTAACCACAAGCACATGGGTCCTGCAGAACCATTGCTGAGTGAGGCTTGGGACCCCCGGAGCTTGACACCAGAGTGTTATTGTACTCTAGAGCATCAGGAAGTAAGGTAAGAATGGGTGGAGGCACTTGTATTTATACAGGAATATGTATTTATCCATCTCAAGTATTTATCATTAGAATGCCTAATATTCTGGTAAGGTATGTGACACAAACATGTGTATTTGTTTCAGTTTCACTCACCTTTTAAACTATTGAGACACTACTTAGAAGTGTGCATGCATGGCTCTGCTCTCATAATTAACTGTGCCTCTGGTGGACTCATCAGAGCAGGCATAGACTTATGCTAACACAGTGAGAGGGCTCAGGACTGGAGCTTGCTTGTGCTATCCTGGAGCAGGGGAGGAACTAAAATGCCACTGAATCCGAAATATACTATAAATGGTACCTTCCTCACCCAAAGCGAGTAAGAGGAATCTCTTTTCACCCAAATGGAGGGCTCCACATACGTGAGAGCAGGTGCTGTGATTTCACATCTTCATCATGATATAAAGAGGGTGGGAGCATTTAAGTCTCTCCCTGACTCCCCCACTTAAGCCAGTTGAAATTAAAATTGGTGTTGAATGTTTTGGAAATACTGAAGGGAGTTGGAGCCATATGTTTTCTTGCATTCCTGGGTACTCCTACAACTAACATTCTGTTTACATAATATTCCTGAAACATAAAAGCTAAAATAAATTCAGCATGTGAAAATTAATAACAAGTCATTTCTCTTATGATCAGTCCAGAGGAAGCTGTCGTAAGTGTTAAGGTATTCAGACAGCTGACTTTTGTACATCAGCTCTCAAGTGAGGTATGTAGTTTACAGAGAGTGAGTACTTAAGCTTATGTACTCTATGAGTACATGAAGTAAGAGGCTGTTGAGGACGGTGGATACCATGGCAGCAAGGAAAAAGTTTACAAAGTTCATTTCCTAAGTGCTCCTTCTTAGCACTTTACATTTTCAAATTGCAGTGTAAACATTTAATTCTCACTGCACCTTGGTTTAAAGTTGTTGAAATGAAGAAAGAGTCCTTTGCTGTGCAGGAAGCCAAGAGTAGATTCGAGATTAAAACGTGAAAATGCCTGGTTCCTTGCCTGGAGCTCAAGTCCTTCTGACTGTATTTAAGAGATTTCACATGCACAAGAAGTGTATTGTCTTATTCTGGTCAAAGCGCACATTCTTCTAAAACTTTCAGGAGACAGCATTACTACTCTTCAAGGAGCTAAATCTTCTCTGCTCTTTTAAGGCCCAGTTAAATGACAACCTGATAATACTCCTTGCAGTAACGTGTCTTTGCAAGTGAAAACCTAATACAAAATCAAAACTTAGTAATGGATTGAGGCATGGACTATAGAAGGCTTGCTTTTGAAGCAGAAGGAATTGATACACAAGAAAACCCCATAGTCTGTTCTCAGATATCAAGGACTAGGCTGAAGTTTGAAAGCCCATTTTGTTCTCCTCATCTGTCTTTCTACATGCTTGCTCTCTGTTGTCAGGCCACTCTTCACGAAAAAAAATTGCATACTCTCAGGAGGGATATTTTTCATCATGGCAAGGTGATGACTTAGATCATAGATGTCCTCAAAGAGTGACAGAAACTTTCAATGATTTCAGGATTTGCTATGGGCACACAAAACCTTTTCAAAAAGGGCTTGTAGACTACAGGGCATGAACAATACATTTCTTGGCCTTGTTTCCAAAGGCAGTGGCCACTTCATGTCAATGTGGGGAAGGATCACCAAGATACCAGTTGAAGGGGTTGAAGGTCATATTGTAATCAGAGAAAAGCTACACAGATCCCACAAACAGGTAACTATTTTATCTTCCATTGGGGTTATAAACATGCCCTCTGATCCTATATAGTAATTAGGCTGTGTTTAGTCAACATCTGAAATATGCAGTTCCTACCATTTGCATCACAATTCTTCAGTTTATAAAAGGATCAGATCTTCACTGCAACTATTAGCAGCATATCTCTGATTTCAAAAAAACAAAACAAACAAAAAACAACAACAAAAAATAAAACCCCACAACCTACGAGCACAAAATTGAGGTACAGTACAGAGACATTTCAGCCCATTAGTAATGTGACATTTAGTTCATCTTCCAGCTCTCCTTTTACTCACCTACACCGATCTCTGGATAGTTTGTCTCTTTGGTTACTTTGATCTCTAGAAACTCTTTTCAAACTGGTGTCCCCCTATCCCCTGCACATGAGGAATGTGGTTAGCAGCCACCTGTGAAATGTGTACTCTGCATGACTTGGCTAGATCACACAAAACACAGTGGCACAGAGGCAATGAGAGAACAACCTTCTCCAGCAGGGTATTGTCTCATAAGACCATACTCTCTCACAAGATCTCTAGACTGCTGTCTGAGTTGACATAATCTATTCCATAGCTGCAGCCTGTGTTACGGTGTAGCCAGTTATTGTCTCTTGCCAGGATTCCCATCTGGTTTTTGAGGCTAGGAATTTACTTTACGTGGTTCTCTTATCAGCTGCATACAAACTGTGCTGTATCATAGTCCTGAGATTTTCCTTCACCTGTCTCTTTTATTTCTCTTTGTCTCTCACTGCTATTCATATACTTTCTTTCCAAATGATAAAGTACTTGGCCAGGAGTGCTTTCTAGTTGGAATAGTATAGGGATTTTTCTCAACATTCCCTGTATTTGGAAGTTGCAGTTTTATATGGGCAGAAGAAATTTAACTATGGGACTGGAATTAATAACTCTTGCAACGTAAAAAGATGCTATTTATTATCTTCACTGTCCTCACTATCCTTGGAGCAGATGCAGACACTGGTTTCAAAGTCATACCCAAAGTTAAAGATTCTGTGTACATGCTCAAAGCGTCGTTGGTGGAATATGTGTTAGTTCCATAACCGTGATGGACCTGATAGACAGTGGTCTATGCAGAATGTTTAAAAGCTTTTCCATATGACTAGGAAGTCAGGATTTGACAAATTTCCTGTGTTTATAATTAAAACCCAGAAGAAGATATTAAACAGTTACTGGTTTCTGTTGTGGTCAATATTACGATTTATTGACTTGAGAGCCAATATTGACTGAGGGGAAACTAAGCTTGATTTTTCCCCTAAGGCCTACTAAGTCTGGATGCTGACTAAAAACAGAAGTTTGCATGGTATAGACATCCAATAGCAATGTTTTACAAGGATGGGAACTTGTTTCTCTGAGTTTCAAACAAAATTTGTAACAAAATTTGTTATAATGCTCGTTATAATGCTTTATAGAAAATAGCATTACAGTGTTGCTTTAAAGAGCCTTTTAATTGTGGATATGCCCCTTTGAAACAGAATTGGCGGGGTTATGTGGAGTACATGAAAAATGCTGGATTGGTAGCCTAAGGGAGGGAGTGTTGAGTGGCTACAATATGAACAGCAGTAACTGGAGCATCTTATGGTGTCTTACTGTTATGTTTCTATCTCAGGCTGTGACAGCACAGTCTGCTGAAGTCCATGGTTGGTATGATCCTCATATCTATCCAGTCTTTGACTATGTCTCCATTACTGCAAACAGTCTGGTGACTTTTGTGACATGGACTCCTCCATGCTGGGAAGCAAGAAAACACAGCTGAACTCATTCCAGGTCACAACTGCTCTTGCTTTTGTGTTAGAAGTTTTATCATTTAAAAACATCAGGTGTCTGAACACAAGAGAGTTTGAGCCAGAAAAGTCAGAGATCAGAGCCTGACCTCATAAACTAACGTGTTACGTGACTATCACTCCTACATATACAGCATATGTACTTTTGCCTGCTTGTGACTGTTGCCTGAATTATATACATTGCTAAACATCTGAACACTGCTATTTTTTAACAGTCTCCATGAAATTAATCTCCTACAGATGCTGGCTTGAGGGCGGCAGCATCCTTCATTTTTAAGCTTAAGGTACTAATAAAATTCTGAAGTCCGCTTTCCATTCAGATGTGAGAAAGCCCTCCAGTTTGACATGAACCAGCTCTTTGATCCATCTTTTGTCAAGTGGTGAGAGTGAGGCTAGTTCAGCTCCTGGGGCTCTAGACAGAATTGTATTTCGTGAAGTAGCATGAAGCTCATAGTTAGAGCAGGAGCAGTAGTTTACCCAAGAGCTTTTGACACCTCCCTTCCTTGGCAGCCTGGAGCCAGTCTAATTACACGGTCAGACTGGATTCAGGCTTCTCGGTGGCTCAGCAAAATGATTGTGTTGTGAGCGGAGTGTGGAACAACCAAGAGAGGATTATTTTGCTTATGTGCAATAGGAACAGAAACAATTTTTTGTGATATTGAGTGTCAACTGCAACAACACCAGCTTTAGCTGGAGAGTAATGGTATTGCTGAAAGCTGACAAAGAGATTCATGGGATAGTTTTCAAGGCTCGTGTTGGTTTTATCTTTGTTTCTTGTAGCAACCACTAACTGCTTTGAACAGGAATGTTCTTCAAGAGTGGTGATGCCTTACTTTTCCTTTTGGCTCAGGAAAACATGTTATGCTCTGATAGCTAGAGTTTCCAGAAAAGAGTAATAACTTCTTACAGAGTCTACCAGAAGCCAGTTGCATCAACTGTAAAAAATTTTAGTGTTCCCCAATATATCTTGTAAATACGAATGTTCTCTTTCTGCTCCAGATTATCAGACTGTCCATTAACCCAAATGAAGGTGTGTGAAAGAATATCCTTTTTTCCTTTGACCCTTTGTTTTCCCCTTTTGCAGTACAGGTGTGACAGTGATGGAGGAACATATATACAGGTCTGTGGGACTGCTGGAAAAAGCAATCCCTCCCAGGGCTGTTCACAAAGTGAATCATTAGCCTGACTGCAACAATAAATACCACCACAGAGAACATGCAAGGATTTATCCAAAGGTCACATTCACCCAGAAGGTTTCTCTGCTGAAAGAAGCTTGCAGCTGTGTTAAGATTAAAGAGTGTCAGAGAACCATAGTGTGTGTGATTTTTGCACTCTAAGTAAAATATGAGCTGTTTGTCTAACAGCCCCATCTGAGGGATGCTAGTGTCAGGCTGCCTTGGGGCTGTCATATATATTTCCAGTGGGCTTTTAGCATTCAGGAATAATCTCCTCTTTGATGCATTTATCTGACACATCCTAAGCTCCTGCAATGCCTAGGAGGAGATCTTCCTCCCACCATTGTGAGAACTTTGATAGTCACTCAGAAAAGGGAAGCATAGTGGGATCAGCTCAGACAAATGACTGAGGTCAAAGTCATGTCCCAAAAATGAAAATAGCCCAAACAAATCACTCGCCTTCTCTCTTGAATGCGCTTAACACACAGTGGGCCAGACTGCAATGTGATAAGCATTTTATCTGCAGCAACTGGCAGCCACTTGGCTGAATATTTGCTGACTGGCTTCAGTGAAAACCCTTGCGTGAGTTTTTGTGCATGCCTGTAAGGTCACAGTCATGTAATTCAGTGTCTGTATGGAAACATTTCTATGGCTAATCTGTTAACTTGCTTCTCCTTTCACTGATAATATTTTTAGACCAGGAATAGTGTCATGAATTTAATACTGATTTAAACAGAGATGCAAGAGTTTTGCCCTTAGTGGCATAGGGTACATTGTAGCCCATGGTTGCATGATGTGCCTCTTGGTCTTTTTCTGGTAGATAGCATGTTTTTTTCTCCCATACTATTAGCGGACCTGGATCTTGGGGCCCAGGACGGACATCTCATGCTTTCAGGACCGCATGCTGGTGTTCCCAGCTATGGCAGTCCCCAGGAGATGCTGTGGAAAAATCCTGTGGTGGTAGAGGGGGACCTGCGGTGTTGCTGTACTGAATGTTCCTTGGGAAGCAATTGTGGTTATCATTACATCTGTGCACAGTAAACAAATTAATCTTCTGACATTTGTGTTGCAGAAAACACCAGAGAAAAGCAATGAGAAAGTTTAATATAATTTTAATTGCCCTTTGTCATTTCCTACCCACAAG
This sequence comes from Anseranas semipalmata, assembly GCA_013399115.1. Taxonomy (NCBI): domain Eukaryota; kingdom Metazoa; phylum Chordata; class Aves; order Anseriformes; family Anseranatidae; genus Anseranas; species Anseranas semipalmata. The sequence continues at coordinate 242,820 of VXAA01006131.1, forward strand.
CAATTAAATTCTTTATCAGAGGACTCCGTGTTGGAGGTGCACACGTGGTGGCCATGAAGGAGAGAAGATGTGCTGGTCTCTCCTCCTGGGTTTCCACTGTGAGTTGCTTTTTCTCAAAACATTCACTTTCATGTTTTTGCTCGGGACCTTAGAGAAGTTTCAAGCAATCACCTCATGAGAAGTATAGTCCCCGATAGGGTCCACAACAGATTGCAGGCAAATATTTTGACAGCCCAGGAAGAACTCTTTAGCAGCCATCAGCAGATTATGTATTTACAGTCAGTGGGATTAGAGGTAACCTTCAGACTGACAGCTCTCTCAGCAGTGTAGCCATGATGCTTGTTTGGATCATCTCTGAACCTGCTTTCTGTCATTGTGATTCCACACAGTTCTTATGTGGGCTTGATCTGAATAGTCGCATAAATGATTGTGGGTTGTTGTAAGAGATGAGTTTCCATGTGGGATAGCCTTCAAATATGGAAAATTGCCATGAAACACAACATGAGGAAAGAGGAAAACACCTGGGGCTGAACTGGTGTCATATTTCTGTTTTACTTCCGAAAAACCTAAGACTACGTTCAAATTGCACAAGACAAAATACCTTAAATCTGCTGTCTTAGCTTGTGCAGAGCTCCTAGAGGACCATAGTCAAAGCAGAACATGTAGATTCTGGCAGAAAACCCAGGGTTGTTGTTTTTTTCCTTGTTTAATACAAAGGTGATCCAGTTCTAATGAAGGAGAAAAGTACCCACTTCGATGTAATACTTCTCTGTGTTGTTATGACAATAAATAGAAAACCTACAAGCAGTGTGGTCATTTACCCAGCTGTAGCCCAGTTAGAGACAGGAGAGAAGTCCCATTGCAAGGAAGCAATCCCTTGTCTCCAGGTTGCCAAGGCTTTCATTTTGAATCTCCACAGCTTTTATGAAATGTAAAATTTTTTGACAAGGCCTTCATGAGGTGGCTGGTCTTCTGGAGATGGATGCGTGTGTGGGCCTGAGGCTTGGTCCCAGCTCTGCCATGTATCACATATAAGCCAGCCCAGTGATACCTCAATCAAAGTCTTAAAATGTGAGCATGCAAGATAAAGCCTCCAAATTCAGAGTGAACCCTCTGGATGGCTGTCAGGCAGCTCCAGGTTGTCTGTCCAGCTCCTCCAACCTTATGTTATGTTGCAAGTTGGTTGTCAGCTGTGCAGAACATGGGCAGCCACTTAAACTACTTCCATGCCCGGCACTGTAGAGTTTTGCAGATGCACAGATTGTACCAGAGGCTGAAAATATGTTCCTGAACCACCCAGGCAAAAAGTACTTTAAAATTTATTTTGGATCTCTTTTATACATCCACCCTTCTTGTCTGTCTGTCTCTGGTACTCTAGCTTTTTTGATGCATGCATGCAAAAGGAAAACCATAACAAAATCTCTCTTTAGAAAGAGATTCTGAAGCAGTGACCTTCTTCTGAACTTTACATCATGGTTTCCGTTGGCTGTCATGCTTGGAGCATTTTGAAATTTCCTGGCAGCTTATCCATTGGCTCAGCACCGGGGTTTTTACCTTGTCTTCATTGCCCAGTTAGTGGGCAGAGAGCAGAAATATGGTTGTGCAGGCGCTTGCTGTGCTGGGTTTGGGTCTCCTATGAACCCAACAGCTTTACTAACATCAATATTCTCCATTGAGCTCACGACATCATTGCTGGGGAGCAAGCTTTAAGGAAGGGAAGTTGGAGATGCAGACTGTAGATGTTAGAATTGGCACATTTTTTCATTTTGATGACTGCAGCATTGAGGTCAGACCAGATTTCGGAGTCTGTATGAGATGGGGAGAGAGTCCAGTGTTGAGGACAACAGCTGGGTGCTTGATCTGCACCTCACAAGTGAAAGATATTTGCCATTTAGCTGATCTCTAGTGTCTGCATTTTCTGACTTGCATGCTGTGTGATTTCTGTGATGGTTGGAAACAGCAATAAATGTGGATTTAGAATGAAAAGGTTCAGTTCTACCATGTGGTCTTTTAGAGTGCCATGGGTTTTCTTACGTAGGTTTCTGGGAAAAGGGCTGCTCCAGGGGCCAGGGGTGTTTGCTTAATGTGGTAGGAATTTGCACTCCAACCAGAATGAAAAGTGGTTGGAAATTCCCTGGAGATAAGACAGCAAGTGTGACTGACAATGCAATGGGATATCTAGATGGAGAAATTTATTTTGACTGTTGCTGTTTAAATGCATGTCTTAAGAGGGCCTGTCCCTTTGTGTTGCAATACGTGAGAAGAGAGCGAGGACCATATAATGCCAGTTGTTACTGGCTCCAGAGAACAAAAGAAAGGCTTTCTCTTCATGCTCTCAGTACAAGCCTGTGGCCTTGCAATTTCTTTATAGCTCTCCCCCCCCTTTAGATCAGCTCAGGGTCAGACCTTAATGGCACAATTTTCATCTGTCTCACGCCGGGTGAGAAGATTTGCTTGAGGACACCCTAGGAAATTGTATGTGCAGGTTCAGATGTCTTTTGGGGATGAATAGAGAAGTGTGTTTTAACTTTGCCTAGAGTTCTGTGCAACTGCATGCAATGAATCATAGGGCCTGCAACTTCTGCTGCATAAAACAATAGAGCTATTTCTTTTGATGATACAATAATAATCACAGACAATTATAACAATAAAGAAGAATTGCTCCTAGCCAAGCTCTTCTTTTCAGCCTTTAACCTCACATTTCCCCATTTGTTTCACAAATGGAAAAACCTCTCTGGGTGTCTTTACTGCACAGAAAACAAGAAGAAGAAAATACATGCTGGGATTGTCATCATGACCGATGGTGTCTAGTCAGTTTAACAGATCTTTATGAATTTATTGGAAAAATGCTGCCGTGTTATTTCAGATGAATATGTGGGGCAGCACTTGTTTCTTCTGTTGTCAAGACAAACTCTCCATTTTGAATGTTACCCCTCATGACCGCATTTTTGACTTGGATAGCTCAGCCCTGATTAATCTAAAATGATGTAGCCAGGACCTTGGGCCAGGACAGTGTATGTGGAAAATACCGGACAAGTAATGCAATGATAATGACAAGGCAGGGACATCTTCCACTGCTGTGTATATTCCCTGCTGCTCTTGGAAGTCTGTTGCAGAGGGCTGTGTGCTAGGCGTGCCCTTGCGGAGGGTTGGGATTTGGAGAGGCCGGATAGCACATGTCTGCGGTACTCCAGGCAGCATCAGAGGAAACCCTAGGAAGCATGTGCATCCCAGAAACATGATTTAGATACCACTCTGTGGTCACAGGGTGTGATCTATACATTTTGTTCATCCTCAGGAACGCACTGCAAGAAAAAACAAAAAATAAGAGAGGCTCTGCCTGTCACACAGAGACAGTCTGATGTGTACGCTCTGTAGTGATGAAGTGCCTTGCAAGACAGAGTGATGGGAAGGAAGGAAGATGGGGACAGAGCCAATTATCCCCCTGCTGAAGCAATGACTTACGTGTAATGTGTGAGAAATCACTTCCCCACATTGTCGCCATTCCTGTGCCTCCTCATAACTGGTTCCTGAGGAGAAGGTAGGGCTTCCTTGGTTGGATCTGCCCATTGCTTTCAGCTTGCGAAGAATGAAATTAAGGCTTGGCGTCATTTCTCTCTTCCATCCCCACAGATGTGAGGTCTGACCATCAATGCAAATAATTTTACAACTGCCTCTGGTTTGAATTGAGCCTGGGATGGAAAGCTGTTTCCATTCAGTGAGCAGTATGCAAGCTGCATTTAAATGAGATTGTGACTTCCCTCTGTTATTAGACATTTACATAAATAATTAGCAGCTTACCAAGCAGCATCCTCAGCAGAAGCTATATAAAGATGCTGGGAATCTTTCCCCACCTGTACACTGGGATCATTGTCAATTCTCTGGCAAATACATTACTTCACTTCATTTCTTGTTAAATAGGAGATTTTAATGCCAAGGATCTTAACCTGCCAGTGCTTCATAAATACGATATTTAGGATATTTCACAAGTTAAAAAGTATACAAACTGGACAAGCTTAGCAGGAAACATACAGGGGAAAATGGCATTTCAAGCTACTTTGACTTTAAAGAACATTAATGTATTAGCACATGAACGTAGTTATGCTTGGGGCTATCAAAAAATTTTGCACTGCATTGACTTGTACTATGCATTGGCTTTCAAGCTCCAAATTGCCCACGTACTTGAGTGTGAAATGAAGTCTGAAAATGGATCATGGGAAAATTACATGCTTGTGAAGCTCACATGCTGATCTCAGGCATGCAGGACTGCACTGCATGCTATCACTGCAGCTTCTGATTGGCAATAAGAACACCAAGTGGGTTGGCTATTACCCTCACATAGTTCATGGTGCAAAACAGATGTGTAAGTGGGTGACCAGCCCCCTTCCTGCCTCACAATTTGCCATCTTTGGAGCATGTTCGCAATGAATTTCTGTTTTCCTTAATTTTCAAACTCTATTTGAATGGAAAGAGAAGGGAGAAGAGCACTTTCCGAGCCCGGGTAGCAAGGGACTGAGTCTGGTCATGAGATCAGGCAGACTCATGGTCTCCAGTGTCCCTGGAGCGGAGACTCAGCCTTGCTGCCCTTCCCAGCAATTCTTGTTCTTCTTGCTACCGTATTTCTAAACCAGGGGGTTCAAAGCAGAGTTAGGAAAAGACATGGTTTTCAAGCTATTTCTGAAGATAGGTACAAGCTCTGTGAAGGACCAGATGTAGGACGGTTAGGGGGGGAATGATCTTATAAATTGTCCCTGGTGAGACTATGAATGTATGCAATATTATTCCACTGCTGAAAACAACTATAATGTATTAGTACAGAGCCAGATTTGGGGCTAGGAAAGTTGGGTAGAGATCCTTGCCTGGAGCTCTCTGTGAATCTCCGTTCTTCTAGTGAAACTGGACTGATTTATGGTTGTGTCTGGAAACTAGCGGTGGCCCAACATGGATCCAGATCCAGAGGCAAATGTCCTTAAAATTGAGCATTCCATTGTGTGTATGTGCGGATATGCTTATGGGGGATGGAGAATGAGTTTAGTTTGTTACTAAATTGGAACAGATGTAGGGTCTGGAATTGAAGATTTTGGTTCTCCTCATCTTGTGGAAACAATGCAATGCTATCATTTCAACTGGTGAGTTAGAGCTGGTGTGTAGCTTAGGTCTCAGCTTTGTTACCCTCAAAGTTCTGAGTTTTATCCAAACTGAAACACAAAATATAATTCAAAAGTTATGGACTCAGAAAACCAAAATGGAAGTAGATGTTGGTAAGAAATTTTAATATTCCAATGGACAGAAACCTTTCAACATCTCTAGCACTTTAGTACTGTTGTTCTGGGTTGGTGAGGCTGTGGGCAGGTTGAGATCATATATCAAAAAGTAGATAACTGCTTATCCTATGTGTAATAAAACTGAAAAGGATACCTCTTCTTTTTTAAGACTTAGTCTTATTCACTATTTTGAAATTTGGCTAGGGAAAATCATATATGAAACAAACATACAAAACCAGCATACAAGAGAAAAACTAATGAACGTATATACTGAAAGGGAACATTTTATTCTCCCCAAGTCATTCATGCCATTTTATGGTTTATTTAAAATGAAGTAGTCAGTCCTGGCGGGATAGTGAGTAACTTGGCACAGGTGTTCAGTTGCATCCACGGAGAAAAGAAACAGTTCTTTTTGGAGAAAAGTCAGTATGTGAGTATGAGAGAACTTTTTTCAGAGCTGGTCGTGTAGGATGAGACGTCAAAAGCAGCTGGTGCTGGCCAACCTTACCTGGCATTACAGACAAAAGAAAAATTTACCCTGGGCTTCAACAGGGACAGAGTTATACCAACACCAAGTGTTACTGGAAAATCTTAACCGTGAAAGAGCCTTCTTTTCTCAAGCCAGGCAGTGTCCTCCTATAACCAACTTCTCAGAAGAAGGGAGAAGTTGGTCTGAGGTTAACCACAACATGCCCAGCTGGGACCAACTCAGAGATGATCAATGTGGAAATGTTTAAAATGTACCCCTTAGCTGAAGCTAGAGCTTTCTGCTTAATATCATTAATCCAAATATCTAAATATCATTAACAATGTCTTAAAAATTCAGTTGGCCATTTGCAAGTCCAAGCCACACTTTTTATTTAACCATAACATCAAAAAGCTTTCCACACAGGTTAACGTCCTAAGGTGCTAGTGCCAAGCATGGATCAGAATCTCATTGCTGCCCTCCGAAAGTTTATGTTTTAAGGATGTATGTTTCTTTAGTTTTGAAAAATTTGTTTCTCCCATATAGTGTTATACATTGTTCTGCCAGTATGGAACTTCATTGGATAATGAACTAATCTTTGCTGCTATAATTTGCCCATCAAACTACTTCCTCCACTAACAGTTCCATTGGATTGAAAAGTGGTTGTATTAAGCAGAGAGAGGAAATCATAATGGGGTGTCTGTAATACCTCTTATCTGCAAGTATCATATTCTCCAGCCTTTCTCCGTGCTCTTGAGAAATGTACAGTCAGATCTCACAAACCCAGCGGAGTCATGACAGAACTGCTTACATGGAGTACCTTGTGGGGCTGATAGCACACACAGCAAGAAATTTGTTTTAGGACTTACTAGGTGGCATGCTGCCTTGGAAAGCAGTGCTCTAGTATAATCGTCAAGATGCCTTATAAAAACAGATCTGAAAGAGTGCAAAGGAAAGCTATTTGCAATGCACAGCAATACATTTTATTGAGTGTACACAACCAGGAAAGGTATGCTCTGTACTTCTGAGCACATCTGTAGACACCCCTACAAGTGTGTACCCGAGGAAGTATTCTCTTCCCAAGGTGAAATAAAAACCAAAGAGTAACAGCATGTGGGCATAAAAATTAATGTGACATTTTGCATAAAAAGTAAAGGGGGGTAATACTCTGTTTTCATTTCTTAACATTTAATTCTGACCACCTCAAGTCTTCCTGCACTTTAACTTAACTACAGCCTTTTTGTCACTTCCCGTCATGTAAATTGTACAACATTTCTGTGAGATGATAAACAGGTGTTACTTTTCATTCTGGCGGCAATGGCATTTTGGTGCAGGATGAAATAAACCTACCATTAAATAAGAAGCTCACAGTGGTGTTGTGAAGCTTAATTTGTTTGGAAAATGCTTTGCAGTATTCAGATGAAAGGCACGCTGGATATTCAAAGTATTATTACTGCACAGCTGGTGGTCTACACACTGCAGATGTTTCTTCCATGCTATTGCATGGTTACTTAAGTGGCTTCTCTGTGCAGATGTTCACAAGTGAGCATGCACAACCTCCTCTGCCTATGTTTTTTGACACAGATTTTATTGCTGCTTGACTTTTGATCTTAAAAAGAATATTCCTCCACCGGTGAGGCTGTTCTTTTGCTTTTTTTTTTTTTTTTTCCAAAGCTATTAGGAGTTATGTGAGTGTGTGACTATGTCCTTGTTGGTTCAGCCCCTGTTGCAAATGACAGCATCTGCAGATATTTACTGTGGGCCTTTCTCTTTAGCCTCCATTTCCTTCTGTGGCTTTTACTCATTCCCACAGTGTTTGACTCTGGGGACTCTGCCTCTTCTGTTAATACTCCATCACCATCACTCTCTTCATGCAGACGTGATGATTCCCTTTGTACTCTTTGCCCAGATGGGATCAAGAACTTTGTTGCCTCCTGATTCTTTCCATGGCTGCTGCTACTGTTACATAAAGGGATCTCTAAGAACCACTGGGCTTGATATTCACAATAACATAATCTCTCTAAGAAGATGTTAAGATATGAAATGCATATATGGCGCTATTCTTTACTTGTAAGTGGAGAGAGGTATGGTCTGACAACAGTTGATATCCATGTGGAGTGTGCTGAAGATGCACAAATTGCCATGGAGGTGCTATATGATTTCATCAACGTATTTGGCAAGGGAATCAGTGTTAAAATTTATGATCTTCTTGTTGTGCTGTAATTTTAGCAAATGGCAAGATATCAAATGCAACACAAGAAGGGTGACTGAGTAAACAAGACCTTGTCTAACCTGAAGTGCAATACGCCTATTGCATTACTGACCTAGGAGAAGAAAAAGATCAAATCTGTATACACATACACACATGCTGGAGTGTTTCTTCTGAATTATTTTGAAGAACAGTTCTCTTTGGACATGTTCAAGAGCCACCGTGTTGCAACTCAGAGGAATGAGTCCCGGCCACTTATCTCTGGGAGAGACTGTGCAGAAGCAGAGGCTCAAAGCTGACTGCATCCAGACAAATAACTTCAGAGAGCAAGGACAACCCACATCACTTTTTGTAGTACTTTCTGCAGAATTTATCATGAATCAAAGCAGAAGGCGCAGTCTTTACCCAGGAAAGTTAAGTCTTAAGATGAGACACCTGGAGAAGACAAGACTGGCTACACTGTGAGGTGAATTGTGTCTTAAACACTTGGTCATTTCCCCTGATTTTTAAGTGTGTAACAATTTGCCAGTGCTCATTAAATCTTCTAAATGGTATCCTTGGAGACCATAGCTACTTTTTATACACAGACTGATATGACATATGCAGATATATACAAGCCTCTGTAGATTGCTTTGATCCTACTAAAGTGTCTCATCCTTTTTCTGGATTCATTTTGGTAGACAGCTTTCATTCTGCCTCTCTAATGTCTCTGAACTGTAAGAATTGCTATTGATATGTGTAATAGCATATTCCACACCCTTGCTTGCTCCCAGGGGACAGACTTATGGTACTGCCCCATTTTTTTTCCTCCTGGACTGCTGGTGTTGCAGTTATTCCTCTTCATTCAGTGCAGCTATTCCTAATAATCATATGGCCTGCATTACTGAAATGGGAGATGGAAGGAGGGAAGGATGAGCTTCTAGTGTCCTCTTGTCACTCAGTTCACCTCCGCGGATTCATGACCAATGCCTCCTCCCCTCTTCTAATATATTCCTTTGCTCATTCTGGTTAGGTACCTCAACTGAAATCTAGTGATCATGTGGGTAACGTTTAGGTGCATATCATCTCGTTCATTATGATGTGATCCTGTTTGATTTACTTACTGCTTGGAAGTAAAAGTTTCTTCTGCACGTGATAAAAATCACATTAAATTACCGGTCCCAAAATAGTGGCTGAAAATCAATCAGTCAGGAGGGGTTTTTTACTCCTGCCACTTTGGCTTGAGATTGAAATGTTTCATACAGTAGCTGTGCTAGGAATAAGCTGGGCTTCCTTACTAATGTAATAAAACACAGACCATCCTGAGGGGATGAGAAAGTTGCATTCCAAAACTTGCACTGGAAGTGACCAAAGTTTAATGGAAAACTTTGAAAAGATTCTATTAAAAACAATTTTCCTTCTATATATCACACACTCTGTTTTATGCTTTCCCTGCTCCCTCCTTTTTTTCCTTACTGGCACGAAAACAGGATCTTTGTTTTGACAGAGCTAATCCGCTCATACTTTCATATGGGCCCTCAGGCTCCCCACCTGTGGAAAGATCCATGGGAGCAGGAAAACTACCGAGCGGGTGCCACATGCTCACCCCAAAGGGAAGAAATCTGTGGCCTCCCAGAGGTATGGACTCTAAACGTTGTGGTTCCCAAGGACCCGGGAAGAACATGAAGTATGAAGCCTGTGTAACCTCCACCAACAGCTTTTCCTTCCGTATTGCCTTCTGGGATTTCCCTCTCCTGTCAGCTGGGCTTCTTTAGGAGAGATGCTGCATTGGCTGTTTTGCGACAGCTGTGGTGCTTCCCTGTTTCTGAAGGCTGAAGGGAGTAGCCAGTGCTGACATTTTCTACCCACAAACTTTGCTGATGAGAAAGGTTGAAAGTAGCTTGCAACCACTGCCAAGTTTGACAGCAAGCTTCATAACAAACTGGTACAGCCCTGAGATCTTTCTGCTGCTTCTGTGGGGAGGCCAGGGAAGATTTTATGGAGTGAAAAGTGATGGAGAGAGAATGAATTGCTTTATGGCTCCATCAGGCAGCATGCTCACAGTGGCTAACACCAGGCACAGATCTGCTTGGTAGAGTCTCTGCCTAGCCAACAAAAAGAAGAAAGTCAAATTCAGATGTTTAGGACTTTTTATATAAGACAAACCCCAGAAGTAATCTTAGCACGTTACCTTAACCACTGGGCATCACCAAGAGAGTAGCAGGAAAATAACTCAGAAGTGTGGAGCTAATGAGGTCGTGATCATTTTGTGATAGGGAGGGTTTGCTCATGGTTATGGCCAACATTTCTCTTTAAAGACTGCTGATTCACATCAGAGCTCTCTTTGTATTTAGCCGAGTAAATTACTGTGCCCAAGCCAACACACTGAAAGGTAAGTTTGTCATGAAGGAGAACAAACCTTGGCTCTGTGTCCTCGCATCATCTCATTCCACCTCACCCAGAATTAGGTCATTCTGACTTTATAATATCCATGTGGGTTCTTGTGGCTCCCAGGCAAGGCCAATACGTCGTGGAGTCACTATGTCTAGTACAGGAAATTTTAATTCACAGAATTTTAATTCCGGAAGATTGAATTTAATGTATAGCCATGCCCTGAAAGCATCTGGATCCTTCAAAGCCTTGAAGTACAGCAAGAAAAGCTGATGATGGTTCTGGGTCTTGGCTCCTGTGTTGTCAGTAGGAAAATTCCTATTGATTTCACAGGAGCCAGCATTTCATGCACAGTATTTTCAGGATCTGTATGTTGTTTTAAAGTTGAGATCTTGCACTCGCAAAGATTAAAGAACAGCGGTAGCATGCGGAGCATCACTTATCCAAAGCTTTCTATATATGAATTGCAGGCTAAGTCAAACTGACCATAGATCAGAGACTGGAAACCAGGTCCCTGGCCCCTGGCTGAGTGTTGGGCCACAATTGAACTGTTAACGCTCACTCTCTCGCTGGTCTGTTGAAACTGGAACAGGACTGCGGCAGCACTGCCGCTCTTTTAAGACAGCCCTCCTCTATGGGCAGGAGGCCCTCATGGTTGAGATGCCAGTCGGGCTTGTGCCCGCAAATGCCCATGAAGTCTTGGGAACATGTAGAGTAAAAGCAGATGTGCCTGAAGAAATGTAAAAGCAGGTACTAAGTCTCCAGCATTGCCAGGATGCCTTGACAGGGTAAGGGCAACCAAGCCAGGACCACAATTTTGGATTCAGATGTATGAACTCTGCCTAAATCATACTTTAATGTGCCTACATCTTCCTAGGGGTCTGGGCCAAGACCACACAGGAAGTCATAAAACTGGGAAGAGAGTGTTTTCTGAATGTTTCAATTCAGGTATGCTGGCTCATGTGCCACTTCTTGCAAGTCCTGTTTTTAGCCTGTTATCTTTGATGACGAGCAAAGAGTGAAACCTCTGAGATGAAATGCAATGTGAGTGTGTGACAGGCTGGTAGTGTGACATGCTCACTGTGAGTCTGACTTTGCTGAAATAAGATTTTGGCTTCTGCTTTGTAAAGGAAGCAAGATGAGGAGGAAGGCTGTTTTCTAAGTAGTTATCTCCTGTCTACTTTTTCCTTTACCCTGTCTCTTTCATATTACATGTGGAGCCAGCAACTTTTTAAATGCTTTGCAGCCACCTAGAGGAAAAATATGCTTGATCAAAGTCAATTTCATATGGGTTAAGGCACAGAGTGGGCTCTGCAGAGTTTAAGAATGTGAGTTTCTAAACTAGCCAGCCTGTTTATTATTATATCACAAGACCTCCTTGGAAATATATACAGTGAATCATCATCAAAAGCTGAAGATAACTTCAGTTTATGTTTACACTTTGGAAATATGTCCCATGACGTGTTCTCATTGTGCTTGTTATTGGATATGGCATATTTTTATGACAGATAGCATAGCAGGACCACAATAGTTTTGGTTGGTAGAGAGAAGGAGATGACCTGCTTTGAACTGTTATTTTTGAAGATTTAAATCTTGTGGTATTTTATACGGCTATTTCATGACTATGGCAATATCTAGATGGTTTGTGTTTCTCTAGGGCCATGACTTTAAAACCTCTCAATAATTTCTGAGGTTCTGTCTCGGATGTTTATGAACTCCTGACAAACTTCTGGCTTTTCTTGGATGAGGACTGTCACACAGAATACTCTAATGGGCTCTCTATCTACTACAGTGAAAGTTGATGCAGTCATATTCGATTCATTTAGTGTATGCCATGTTCATTTGCACTATTTGAAACGTAAAAACAAAGTTTAACCATTGATTGAAAGTACCACTTGAATGCTATGAAGTTAAATATTAAAACATGTCTGTCTTTTTTTCCTGGATTGCAATTACTGTTGTTTTCTCTCTCTAGATAAGATATGACAGTTCAGTCTCCACTTGAAGAACTGGAGACTGGGTGGAATCTTCTTTAAAAATAGAGGCTAGACAAGGAGAAAAAGATAAAATTTTATGTCAATTATATAATACGAAAACTGCAAAGTAAGATGTATTTTCCACGGTAGCTATGCCAGAGGACACTGCAAATTCCCTTAGGATGGAGTGACTCAGTTGTAAGGCAAATTCACCTTAGCAGTGTAAGTGCTAAACTAAGCGTGTGCACATAGTGAGAAGAATGGAAATGTAAAAGTACTAGTATGGATATTCAGAAGGTCTACTAGGATGTTGTCCCTATCTTTTTGTCTTGTAAGAAAGATTTGATTACACATCTGAAATGCCAGTGGTGAGTTGAAGTAGCTCGAATACCGCTGTGTTATGTCAGAACAGGATAAATAATAAGGAATCCTACTGGCTTAGGAAATTTAAAACAGAAGATTGTGAAATTTGGGAATTTGTCTAGGTTGTGGCTTCTGAGGGGAGACGATGGGGTTCTGGACGCAGAAAGTAGGTTAATGTGGCCCAAACACTGCAGCAGTGTTTACAACCTCAGCCACAGGGAATCAGTGAAGAGCACATAGACTTCAGACCTTAGGCCACTGGGGCTATGAAAGATGGGATTTTTGATGGAAAATCCCTTAAGATGTGACTTTCTTTCTGAATATTAAGCCCCCAGTGCACCAAGACTGGTTGCCAGACAGCTTTGCACAAATGCAAGATCAGCCATATCAGGTAGCATTAGACATACCACTACCATAATTTTTACCAATTATGTGATGCATATTTGGAAGCGGATGACTTGGATATTAACTGAAGAAATACATATCTTCAGAAAACATGTTCCAGCTTTTGAACCTCCAGTGTCATGTTCCAGGTGTTACTTTTAAATTTGCATCTGTATCTTTTTGTTGGTCCAAAGTTTTTTATTGCAGATGACCTCTTTATAATGATTTTGGAAACTCTGTTTTATAGAAGAGTTATTATGGTCCTTGTGTTTTCCAACCAGATATACAAGCTATAGAACATACAATATATGGGCAGCCAAATCCTTTTTTTTTAGTAATCCCACCAAAGAAAGTGGAACAACTTGCATGCATACTGCTTGAACAAGCAAGTAAAAGAAATCAATTATTATAGGGCACGTTCAGTGTGATACTGGGCACGTGCTTAAAATGTGTTAAGAAACATATGCTGTATGTCTTCTTTATTCCAGTAATTCTGGATGCAAAATGCTAATGTTGTGTGCACAGGGAATTTGTTTTTAACTGTTTCACTTTGAGGTGTATGCTACATGTGAACTCAAATGCAAACCCAAACCAAACTGATTGAGTTCTCAGACATACAGCTATTTCTTTCAAGTGCCATGACTTTAAAAGTTAAACTCTGTGTGGCCCAGCAAAACTGAAACAGAAAAATAGGAGGGGAAAACTCTCTTCCACTTTCTGAAAGTGAGTGGGGGTACAAGGGGTCAGTTCTTCTGGGGTTGTGAATGACATTTCTCTATTCTGTTGGAGTTTTTTTAAGCAAAAATCCACTCTCAGTAAAGGTGTCAAGTCAGCTGCTCAACTGTACTGTAACCTTCAGCTCTAGGAAACATTCTGAGTCATACCAGATGACTCCCACTGTTCTTGGAGCCCAGCGTGGGACTTCATTGTCTTCCTCAGTCATGGCTCAGCTATTTCCCCACGGAGGGATTTTAGCCATCCTTTCCGTTCTCAGGACCAGAAAGAACATTTTAAAGCTGCAGATGCCTGTAAGGGTCCAAGGACAAGATAGAAAAAGCCTACTTGAGACATTTGTAGGAGAACTATCATGAAGAAAGAAGTAGGGAAGATTGCTCTTTGGTTTTGTTCTTTATTTGGTTCTTCCCCCTTCCATCCTTTCAAGTGCCTTTACCACTGCTACTACATAGTCAGGGAAGATTATAAATATGATGTCAGGGTAGTGCTGTCTTGAGAACTTTAATTTGATGCAGTTTTAGAAAATGTTCCAGAATGTTTCATTGTTCATTTTACCATATTCTTGTGGGTAATGTTGGTTAAGGCAATAAAAGGCAAATCTGGCACAGCATGCTCTTTATATAAAGGTTAAAAATACACATAGAACACTCATTTTGGCATTTTCCAATGGCTTTTGGATAATACTTTTAGCAGCACATAGTATAGGCTTATGGTGATATTGTGCAGCACAGTATGCTTTTTCAGAAGTCTGCATGGACCTTCACTTATTCAGTGTCACTGGAAAATGTCATTTTTGCTTACCCTTTGTGAAGGAAGTATGGGTTCTGACTTATTTTAAAGGGCTGGATATGCAAAGAAATCAAAATTGAATTACTGTCTGTCTCTGCTATGTTGGAAATTACTAACAATAATTATCACTTTCATTTAAAGCATCCTTTTCCCAAGTTGACTGAACTTCTCTAAATAACTGCTTTGGAAGGGTGCCTTGGCAAGGCAGGGATGGATGTGGATATTTTGTGTGATTCTGTTTAATTGACTCTGAGTGCCAAGTCTATCTCTGGAGCAGGAACAATGGCATTCAGTTAAATTAGGACTCTTCAGTGTGTGTGTAAAGCGACTGATGTGCCCAAGAAATCTTAGATCACATACAGCTCTATCCCTTTGTTGGAATTGTGTATTTTATCATTTCTTTATGCTGGGCTCCATGTGGCAATACAGTCCGTGGTTGACTTAAATTTGCACAAAAATCAGGGAACAGGATGAAATTTGAACGCATGATTCAAATGCCCACTGCTGCAAACTCCTCCTCTGCAATCTGCCAAAAATAACTGTAATATTGTCAAGCATTCTCAAGCCAAAACTCTCTTTATAGGAATCAGATTTCCCCATGGAAAGCATATACCTGCAGTAGATTTGTTATACACTGCTCACAGAAGATGCACTGTGAGTTCTCTTTCTGCTCCCACATTTTTAGTTTTTTTGAGCCAGATCATCAATGTGGGAGTTCTTACACCATGGAGGAGTCTCCAGTACAAAGCATGTGTAGGTTGCCTGCCACTTATTCTAGGTCCTTTCCCACTTACCAGAAAAATGAGTCGGAGCATTGTTGACTTAACATTGTTATGAATGCCTTTAACAGATCCCCAGTTTCAGGAAATGTTACCATTGTTATAATGTGTAGGAAAAGCACAGAGGGGTGCAGGTATGGTTATCTGGTCTTGGAAGAAATGATTCATGAAAATGACTGGACTCGATGATCCTTGTGGGTCCCTTCCAACTCGGGATATTCTGTGATTCTGTGACTGCCTCTGCTGCATGAAACAGTCTGTCCCCCAGGCAAGTACTTTGAATGAATGCTCAATTGATGTAAGAACTTCTGCATTTTCTGCAGCCTCCCAAATTACCTCCCTCATGAGTTATTTGCTGCTTCTGTATTAAAATTAGTAAATTCTGGAGAAAGCGAGAATGATCTCAAGGCTCTGATCTCAAGCCTCAAAGCCATCAAAAGTCTCCAGCTCTAAATAACAAGCTTCAATACTTCAGTAAGATTAAACATGCACACACAGACAAAACAGAGTTTACAACAGGAACAGCGTGAGCCTTTGCATTATATATTGGAGTATGGGTCATCTTCTCATTTTCTTACCTTGTGAAATGACTTCTCTAGCAGGGGCCATAAATAGTGGCAACTCATTAAAACTTTGTAGGAAAAACAGTCCATACAAACTTTCTTGTAATAACATAGCTACTGACAGAAGCCATTGGCTTTGATTTTTTCTAAGAAAGAGGAAAATGGAGGTCCAATTTTGGATCAGGAAAAATGAATCCTGAGTTTTGCTGCTGAATTGTGACCACTCCAGTGTGATTAAAGGAATCCAACCTCACTGTTGTGTAGGGTTTGGCTATTTTCATAACCAATGTTAAATTAGGCCAACCTTGTACTAAAACTCCAATTTGGCATACTGGTAAGTTCTCCAGAGGCGTCTGTCTCACAGGTTGGTGGGACTGGAAATTAATTCTCCTCCCTAGGCAGATGACCATTCAGCCATCGGAGTTTGTAAACGTACAGCTTATTCCCCCTGAGGACAAGCCCCTTCACTGCCTGATGTCTCAGTTTTCACATATGTAAAATGGGGATAGTGATGCACCATCTCCAAGAGCTTTTGTAAAGTCTGCTGAGACCTACTGGTGGAATGCTGAAGGGGAAGATGTTAGTGTTTTCTGTCTGCAGAAAGACACTTCCTGAAGGTACTAAAAGGTTTAAAAATTGCCCTGCTTTACATTGCTGTTGAGAAATAAGAAAAAAAATATATTAAATGCAAAAAGGCACAGTCCCTCCTAACATGACTGGTTTTGGATTTGTGTGCACTGCAAAGGGACTGCTGATGTTCAGCAAGTGTCACTGAATATCTGCAATTTCAATCCTGCATGGCATGGACCAAGGCTGTGGGATTCACTGCTGATCTTTCCTCCTTCTTCTTAATAGAACATGTAGCACAGGACTCAGTTCTTTGCCCTTTGTGAGACTTGGAGACTTTCCATGGTTTAATGTGAAAAAGGGCTGTTGCTGAAGGACTGTACTTATCCAGTTCACTTTGAAGATGCGGAAGCAGTGTGTGTGTGTGTGTGTCTCCTTCAAGGGTGTGTCCCCCAGCTGCGGGATGCCTTCACTTTCATGGATTTCCCTCTGCAACAGTTTGTGATTATACACACCCAATTAGCACCATCTCTAACACACACCCTGCAGGCAGTATAGGCAGCATCAAAAGGAATCACAGTGAGGCACTTAGTGCCAGTGGAGGACTGAGAAGTTGGGCTGTGCTCAGGTACTTATTTGGAGCCCTAGCTCCAAAGTACTTTTGAGAAGGAGGGCTCACAGGAAGAACAGCACTTCTTCCCTAGCTGGACATGAGCAAGTTTCAAAGCCTTTTATTCATTCTGTGCTCTTGAGTGTCCTCATGTCTCTCTGCACTACACATCTCTCTCTGGTAGACCAGGATGTGAGCTGCACTTTTTATCTCAACTACTATGCAGATAAAAAGGCTGAACAGCAAAAGCCTGCTTTGTTCCACATGTAGGTAAGTATATGTGTGTATTACTCTTGTAATTGGTAATGTGTCTTTTTAAAAGAGCATGTCAACAAGAGAGTAGGGCTCTGGGAAGCTGCGACTGAATTTGAAGGATGAGTAAGAGAGGAAAACAACATTTCTCACTATCCTCTTAGAACTTCCTGGGATAACCGCTGGGAATATTTCACTGTTACACAAGTGTCTGTGTTTTGAGAGAGGACTTATCACTTTTGTGTATGCACAAATAATTATGTCAGTTTGCCTAAGATCAAAATTCTTGTCTATTTTAATCAGCACGCTGCTCTGTTCTGAAAATATGGTCAGTAGCATCTGGGAGCCATCCCCTTACCTTTGGTGGTGATAAAACTTTATCTAAAATTTAAGATGATGAAAAAATAGGACACCGTGTCAGCCGAATATTTTTTAGAAATCTAAATATGTCCTTAAAGGAAATTTAATTTTCCTTTGGGCCACAACATTGTTGCATTTTGATATGATTTCACTGAGGGCAGAGTTAAGGTTGCTTAAAGTATCCTGTGTGTATTTCCATAGCTGGTAAAACAGCTTCATTTTATCAGTAACTTCCACTGCAGTTTTTCTGTGTGATTCTTTCTATATGACACTAATGGTTTCATGTTTAAGCTTCTGAAATGTATTCTCACATTTAGTTCATTTAAGCAAACGTTTTGGTCTTGGAAAAATCACAATAACCTGGAAGACCCAAAGTGTCCGTCAGTGGGCAGTATGGTAACTTGACAGTACATTTTCATTGTCAGCATAATTCCAAAATTTTAGTAAAAGCATATTTTTTCTGCTGTTTGAACAGTCAGTTTAGAGCACAGATAAGCCCAAAGCCTCTGCATACATGCGTTAGAGTCACAGAATCTAACAGAGAAGTTTGAAATGTGTCAGTCACTGCGGAGGGTAAAAAAAAAAAAAAGTTGTAGGTATACTGAAGATTTTTGAAAGAGGAAAGGATTAGGACAGCACACAAGAATAGGTTTGTAAATTTATCTCATGAAGCATCCCCTATAACCCTCTAATATGACTGTAACAGTAACTCTGAGAAATGTAATTAAGTACAAGAAGGAAACACAGCTTGAAAAAAATTACAGAACCAATGTCAAAGTTTGCCCATGGGACATCACCAGCTCTCTCTCAGTAGCCACCCCCCAGAGAAAGGACATTTTTTGCTTCTGTGTCCTTTCCCGGAACTGCCCTTTGACTCTCACGGTGACTTGGCGTGCAGTTTCCCGCAGGGCACACTGGAGGGAAGCAATGACTGTGTTGGATATCAAACAAGCCACATATCTGCTCCCTGCTGATTTGAGAAGTGATACTAGAAAGCCCCCCTCCTCCCCACCCAACTGCCAATCCACCTAGCTACAATTAATATTAACGCATTAAACTTGTCACCAAGGAATTTCATAAGGAAAAAAAAAAAAAGGTTTTATTTTGATTGACTAGGCTTGGCAGGTGTGGATAAGTTTCCTTTGCTATCATTTTTTAAATGATTTAAGGTTAAATAATTATTTAACCTTAAAAATAATTAGGACTTTTAATTCATTAATAGAACAACTGCAATCTGATGACTGGTCCTCAGCCAAGCCTAGGGAGTGAGCCCAGCAGCTGTCACCAGGATAAAACACTTCTGGAAAATAAAAATCACACAAGCAATTAGGTGTGTAATGAATCAGAGTATTGTTTGTGTTGAATGTGGCATGCTACCTATCTTCCTTAATGGACACCCTGTAGCAAATAATGCTGATCCCAGCCAAACTGGAGATGTTTCATTCTGGAGCCCGCCTGAATGCCCAAGGCCCAATGCCCAATGAGAAGGGCTAATGGTGTAGCATCACTCACATGCATATAGTGGCTAAACTCAAACAGCGTGGTTGCCCTGCTGCCATCCTGTAGGCTGGGAACACTGCCCTTGCCTCCCTAATAGCCAAAACCATGCCTAGGCTTGCTCATGGAGAGTGCTAGCCTTGCCATGAACATGCTATTAATTAAAAAGACTGAGTAACTGATGGTGAGCCTGGAGATTTCCTGACCTGATCCAAGCACCTGAGTTAGCTGAAGCTGCGCTGACTCACTGCAGAAGGTGGCATCCCCCTCTGAATAATACTAAAAACTGTATTTATGCTCTCAAAAGCAAAGCACCTCAGGTTTAGGGCTTTATAATTTCTAAGGCAGGAAGTCAGTGAACACATAACCAACCTGGCACTGGCAAGCATCCCTAAACACCTTGGGCATTTATAATAACTAAATCGTAGTGGGGAACAGTAAAACATTATTGATGGAGGCTAGCACAGAAACAATAAAATGATGAAATGGTATTTTTATAACTGACTCTTTCTGTGGAGATTGTTACAGACCTTCTTTGTGATAATAATTTGCTACAGTAGCAAACAAGCATCTACTTCTCTGTAAAATGAGAAATACACATCCCAGATGGCATGGGGGATATGAAGCGGTGTCTGCTACAGGCAAAACAGAACACTAGCAAGAGATCACAGGCATGTTGTGGCCAAAGGAAACAGTGTGAAGTTATTTAGTGTGTCATGTAAAAAGGTGACCCTTTGTGCTTATGCAAGGTCTTTTATCAGCTAACAATGTCAAACAATGCCAATGATGTTGTGCTGATCTGTTCTTTACAGCCTATCAGCTGTGATACCCATGCAAAAACTGTTACTGGAAAGATGTAAAGGGACCTACTGCAGAACTAAAGTGAAGTAAAATTACATTGTCCCCAGAAAGTAAAGTTATTTCAAATGAAAACCACTGGTCTGTAAATGCCAACATGTTATGTATTTGATCAAAGCAATTCTGTTGATGCATATTAAGTATATATTGATAAATGCAGGACAGATAACCTTTTTACATTAGCACTTGCGTTGCTTATTTGTCACATTGAGTTTTTAGGTAATTTCACAATGGGGATTCACTGAGAGTAGAAATGATTAAACACTCATGGAAATGTCAAGCAGAACTGTCAGGTATAACCATATGAAAGGTCATTGAAATAGCCAGTTAACTCTGACAAGGGGAAATACTCCTCTTAAAGCGGCATTGTTGGATATGCAGAAACAAGCTTGTCCATGTTTGGTGGGCCACTAATCTTCTCGCCTTGTTTTGAACAAAGGGCTCCCAGTGACTCCAAAGCATCCTATGGGCATTAGGGCTCTGGATTACTTTGCTCAGATGCTTGCTCCTTATCCAAGCACTAGCTATGGAGAAAATTTCTGGAAAAAGAGGCCCATATCCATCTTTTTCCTAAAGACAGTTGAATTTTTGATCCACAGCAAGAGCAATTAATATGGAGAGTTCATTTGTGGTTTAGCCCTCAGTCCTTCTGGAGGATTTGTGCCTCTCACAAGCATTGCCTTGTCCTCTCAAGAATGGAGAAGACACTATGGCGCAGGGGCTCTTGCCCATTGACCCCCAAGGTCCATGCACAGAGCACTTCCTGGAAAGCTGAGGAACTGAGGCTCTGATCGTGTCATCCTCACACAAGGGCTGAGTGTGTCTTTTTCACACCTTGTCCCTTCCTTCACTCAGAGCAGCAGATACTTGGCAATTCTGAATTTGCATTTCTGTGTTTGCAGAAGTGTTTAAGCATTTTGCATATGCAGAAACTGTCAACTGCAAATCTGCTGTCTCATGCCAGTTGTATTTTAGGTCTGTGCCAAATGGGCATGCATTCTGGATGCGCTAACTTGAAATATAGCGGTGACAAACACAGTAGCAGTTTTACTTAAGGCCATGTTAGCAGCTTTGCTCCCTGCCATGTTTTGTGGTGATTCCATCTTATGCAATGGAAGAAGATGGTGCAATTAACAAGTACTTGGGGGGTTTCCTAGCATAAGAACTGCTCAGTTATGCTGCATCAGCCCAGCTCCTTTATAGTCTCTTAAAGTCTGGAATTTAGCAGTGCTGCTGCTGAGAAAATAGACATATAGCTGCTTTGGGGCCTTCAAACTGGGGAGAAGCTGGAGGCGACCTGGAGAGAAGGCACCAGTTCTCATTCCTTGCATGGAAGGACATGAGCTCATTACCTGCAGAAGTCGCCCATTTAACACTGCTGCTATTATTATTAATAGTATTATTACATTATTACTTTCCAGGGAATGGGAAAGAAGCGTTTATCTTGCGTTGGCATAAATCGTTGCTAACATGGAGTTTGCCTCCTCCCACTGTGGTCTTGGTCCTCTCTGCCTGACATTTCTTCATTGTTATTCTCATGTCCATGTTCCCACGTGGTTCTCTCCTTGGTGCTCTTAAGCCTTTGCTGCATTAGAGCAGCACATCTAAAAAGAAATGAGTGAGGCCTTTGCATGTGGCAGCTGAAAAGCATTTAAGTTTCTTGCCACTTAGCACAATTGCTGTGTCATTGAACTCTATGTGACTGGAGAGTAAACGATTCCAAACCTTGGGGAAATACTTGCCAAGTCTTTCCTTGCTTATTTGTTTCGGGGCTTTGTTCTGCAGGTCCTGTGTGACAGACATGTGTGAGTGTCCGGTTCATAAAAATTGCTACTGCGAGTCATTCCTGGCCTATGCCCGAGCCTGTCAGCGAGAAGGGTTAAAAGTCCAGTGGTTACCTGAGCAGCACTGTGCAGGTAAGCGTTTTGGGATCTTTGAAATCTAGTGCTTAGGTTAATAGGCCCTTATCCTTTTACTGGTGGAGGAGGATCAGAAATGAACTGTGTAGAACTGGAATTACATCAGCAGTGAAGTTATGTGCTGAGGTACGAAGAAAGACCTTACCAGGAACGATTTTGAACCATCAAATATTAGAAATGTTTATTTTGTTACAAAACTTGTCACTTCTAATGTCAGCTAGCATGATTTTATGTACTTTCAGGAAGAAGTGCATGCATTTTTCTTTCAGGATACGTCCACAGATGATTGCAGATAATGCTTAAACTCCTTTGACCTCCTGTTAAAGAACAGTTGTATTTCCCAAGACAACATATATCTATGATTGCAGTAGGTTCAACAAGGGAAGAAGAAAGAATATCTTTAATGGGAATATCAAAATGCGGACATGCATTAATTCTGGTACTTGGACCAAATTCTGCATGTGATTAGGACTGCATTAATTGCAAGTAATTGTGAGTAATTGCTTCCATGAGAAGCGGTGGCCTGTGGTCATGGTCGCTTGAAGTAAAATGCAATATTACAGATTAATATTTCCCCTGATGATGATCTCATTAATTTAGGACAGTCTATAATGGCCTTGGTTTGCCTGGAAATGTATTCAGATTTATGTAAAGCAATTGACAGTAGTTGGAAAAAAATGAGACAAGGATACTCAGTGCTGGTCAAAGAGCTATTACTCTGTGGTCTATTTTGGTGATTGTGTGTGGCTCAGGGTCTACTCTCTCAGCTTCAATTTCCTTTTCTGTTGAAGGCACAATAGCAGGAATGGGTGAATGACAGAGCAAATTACATTTGATTGACTGTTCCCGAAAGGCTCATTTTTTTCTTACGAAGGAACAGAACAATCCAAACAACGTGTCAGTAAGTGAAAGCACTGTTCAAGGATGTGGTCTCAGCACTAATAACGTATACAATTTTAATCTATCGATCCAGTAGCGGATGACTTTTTTTTTTGACCAAGCACTTCAGACCAAGACCCCACTATGGGAGATGCCATAAAATGAATAAAAACTCCAACAGTTGCCTTAAGGATTTTATACAAGTGTTGGCATATCACGAGTTCACTAATTGAGGCTTCTTTTCATATTTTTTTCTGTCATTTTATCAAGAACAAGAAAACTTTCTAAGGCAAAAAGAGTCCTTGAGAGAATATTATGAAGGAATTTAAACACACATCTTCCATTAAAGCTAATGAAAGAAGTTCTTAAATCCACCTGAGTTTTTTAACCTCAGTTCAGACTTCTAGAGGGGAAGTGGAAATCTTGTTAAGCAGAAAGCATAGATAAGCTGTATATGGTCAAGTACCCTCACAACACTTACTTTAGCATCCAGTGTCATATAAGTAGCACAATCTTCTATAATGAGTTGTATGGTAAGCATTAAATTAAATAAAGTGCATCCACTGCATCTGTAAAATGCATCCATGTGTTACCAGTGGCCAGCACCGAGATTTTATTCTTTAACTTACTTTTTTCTTCCCCAAACTCATAGTTACAATTATTGTGTCCTAATTATGGATAAAAGTTTCTGGATATGAAACAATATATCTGTAATAAAACTTTAGAGTTCTGTGACTTTCATTTCCTGTTTGACATTTCATAGCTGGTGGGATACTTGGAAGAGCTGTGTTCTGATGGAAATGGAGTATGCTTATTAGTAAAGTCAGGTTTTAATTATTCTTTTGTGTGTTATAAAACCAGATCTTGTGTGGTTGCCAATTCCTCTACCCTGACTGCTGTACACTTAGCTCATTTTTATAATCTTTAGAAAGCTTGTGTTGTCTGGACAGCCAGCCAAACAGGATGCTCAGGAGGCTGAATTATATGTCCTGTTCCCTACATGCTCTTCTTCCTCCCTCAGCGCGGCAGCGTATCCTCCTCTAAGTCCTCTGCAAAATACTGCAGTGCAAGGCGTGCTGTCCTTTGAGGCTGTCTCGGTAAAGGGAACATCAGCTGTCATTTAACAGGAGGGGTGAAGAGAAGAAGCTAATGAGGGAAAAGGGCTAGGGTAGGAAAGCGTTGGTGAGATCGGCATGGGAACTGAGAGGGTTTGGAAAGGAATCCAGGTTTGTATGGGAAGTAGTGGGGAGTGAGACCTGTTAGGATGGACATAGGAAAAAATATGATGTATTAAAAAAAAAATCAACAAAACAGAAGAGTCAGGGAGAAGGAAGGAAGAAATAAGAGAAAGTGATACCTGAGAGAGGGAAAAGAAGGGATAGAAATGGAAGGAAGAGGTTTGAAAAGGAGATATATAAAATATTTTTTTTCAGCCCAAGAAAGGATGAGGAAACAATTTTAAAAGTGTGATTAAGTAAACTGAGGATGGTGAAAGGCCTTGAGCCATAGTAATTTAACACTGAATTTCTGAGGGCATTGAAGGGAAAGAAGACTCTAGGATGGCAGATGTCAATAACTCCCTGCCGTGGGCACAGAAAAAGCAGATAGGGACTACAATAGAGTACAAAGTGCACATGGTAGCATTGATGTGCTGGCATGCTCCAAGAGCCTCATAAAAACTGAACAATTTTCTTCTTTCATCCCTATATGATCAGTCAAACTTGAGGAAAATGAGTCTGTATCTGATTTTGACTCATCTCTCCTGGGTCCCCTCTTCTCTGCTGTGGAATTTTCTGGCCAAAGTCACTCTTTTTCCCTGCTACATCTTGGTTTTCTCTAATCTTTCTATTCTGTGTGAATATGTATCAGAGGGAAGGAAAGCTATTCTGACTTCTCAGTGGAAATTCATTAAAAACTGAAAGTTGGAAGGATCAACACAACTGTATCATGAGAAAATCAGTGCCCAGATTTATTGCCTTCTACTGCTCTGTGTTAGAAGGACATTTTGTGAATTGCAAGCACCACAAGTAACATCTAATTTGAAAGTACTTTGAAACACCTTGAAAGCCCAAACTGTGCAACACCAACAGAAGAAGCTGCGTGATGCATTGATGCACAAATGCTAGCTCAGAAATTTCTGTGGAACCAGATCTACCAGATATCATCCTGCAAGGGGAGCCTTCAGCAGTTCCATGTTAGGTACTTTGACATTTGTGTTGGGGAACAAAAATTCCTCCTAAATAATTATGGCCATGTCTACTAAGACGGGCACAGACAGATACAAGACTTCTCTGTGAAAGTGCCAAACTGGCTGGAATAAACCAGCTCTGGCCTGAAAACTGTATAGCCTTATTAGGCAGGGTTTATTAGCTCAGGCACAGTGCTGTATTTATGTGACTATATAGCTTCTGGACTGGAGCTGGCTATCGTCCCGCCAGCTCAGAAAGCGGTCTGAGGAAGCTCACATCTGTCATGCCAAACACATGTTCTAGAAGAAGAGTGGAAAAATCCTGTTGGGACTGGTAATGTTGCAAAATACAGTATTATTAGTAACTTTTGTACTTTTTTTTTTTTTTTTTTTTGCTAGTGCACTAAGGAAGTTATTACTAACAGAACTTAGTTCTATAAGAGAGGAATTTGCCTCAAAAGACGGGTGCAAAGGCATCACTTCTGTTTTCCATGTTTACAAGGTACTGATTCATTTCAGCAGTCCCTGGGAAGCCTACTGCAGAATGTCTTTATTTTTATTTTTTAAACTGTTGATGAAGTGGAATGTTCTGGATCAATCACACCACATGTTAACAACTGAAGCACTCAACAATAAAAACCATCCAGGGAACTTAAACAGCAGCTATTGTACTTTTCTGGGTTTTCCCTTGACAGTAAGTTAATAACACCATTATGGACTGACTACAGCAGAAAATAAAGCTACCATATCTTCTCCATGGCATCATCTCAAGGAGAAGGAGGTATCTGGACTGGCAAGAGGACATCTATCCTTGTGTGGGAGAGTAGAGCTGGGGAGTACTTACAGGTACCACAGCTGCTGAAGGCAGGCTGTAATATATTCTCATTTACTCTGGGGCAGACATGAGGAAGTGGAAAGGAGACCTTGAGCCAACTTCCCTCAAACCCATCAGCTAAGGCACCAAACAGATCTCAGGTGGAATGAATGGGCTGGCTATCACTGCAGTAAAGCTTTGTGGGATGAAACCTATGCAGCCTCAAAACTTAAGGTCACAGCCTCTTTAAGATAACTCATGTTGTGCTTTGAGCATCTCGGTCTACTTTTCTAGACAATTAATACATTTGCAAAATATATTAATTAATATGCTTGCAAAGCTCCCGTAAGCTCTGCACATTTTTATTTCTACTCTTAGGGATTCAATCTCTATTCTTAACACACTATGTAAGTGCATTTTGTAGTGAATCTAGCGTTTTACTTTATGCTGAATATTGCTTGCATGTTTTTCCCACCTTCTATATTTCCCATTTTGTTTAAATTTCATTTTAATTCTTCCTTTTGTTTATTCTCTTCTTCAATGTGCACAAAAGTTATGCAGAGCAAGATAGAAATGTAAAGCTGGAAAAAAGTCCCCAAAAGATCTATGCCCACAGGCAGAATAAGCCTATCATCTCAAACATTCCTGAAAGATAATTTTCCCAACTTACTCTAAAATGATGTTCAATAAAAGTTGTCTCACAGAGCTCTTAAGTAGCTTGTTCTAGTGCTTTCTCATGCTTACACCTAGAAAGCTTTCTTTTCTAATATCTACTGTATATCTAATATTCGGGTGCTGATTCTGTGTAACTCCAGGATTGTTTTCTGCTGTACTATCCAATTTTTTGTTTGTGCATTTAATATCTGTGTCCCGAGAACTTTGTATGCATTCTTTCCAGAATTTCTTCCTTCTTCAGTGCTGCTTTTTGCACATGTATAAGTGCTATAAAATATGTAAGAAGTAAAACTTGCAAGAAGCTGGTGCTGTTTTGAAGATCACTTTGTTACTGCTGAAGGACAACCCCTTAAATTTATGATGCCTTAGCACTAAGGCTTCCATCCTTCCTCGTACACTCTTATAGACTTTAGTGTTTTAATCAGTTTATTTCTGCATATTTTCTCTTTATGAATAATAGCAACACTGTAGTGACACTCTAAGGCTAATACACACAACAAAACAGCATTTTCTGTCCATAACAGAGCTGTTCTTTAACAAAATCTGGACCTTCAATCTCTCTCAAAATGGAAGAAACCTTTTTTAATGCAACCACCTCTCTGTAAATAGCAAGAGATGTTTCTGGATGCTTGAGAGTCAGTTACCATCCGTAAACTATTTTATCAGTACTTGTTTTTGCCATCAGCACAGCTGTTAGAAAGAATAACAGGCTTTTATTTGCTATTGAACCATGTATTATTCTCCATACTAAAAAGGCAGGATATAAAATGTTAAGAGTTTAAATATTGATCTGGTGGGCTTATAGTGCTTTTAGCTGAGCCCTCAGTAGTCTTTTATGTTGGAAATCCATTGAACTGTCAACTACATGAATCAATGAATAGATACTGGAATCATTAAGTACGAGAATCCTCATTCTCAGTGATCCCTTGACAAAATAGCACGAAGGATGGAAATCATTGATTTTTTATTTATTTATTTATTTATTTATTTTTGATAAAAGAAACGGTGCTGCTGAATTAACAACATTGTTTTGGTTTGCTGCAATATGCAATAATGAAAGTATAATCTTAGAAATAGAAAGCCTGTTGGGGTGAATGACTGTCTTTTCTTTCTGTAAGAGTGGAGCTGGTAATAACTGTCTGTCCATGTAAATGTTTCAGGAATCTTTAATAAAAGGCATTATAATAAGTAAGTAAACAATGTTAAGCATTAAATACAAGACATAGATCTGCTTCTAGACAGAAACTTTGCCAAAGGTTTATAGACTGTCAGTTGTGTTAAAATTCTCAAAACTTTCAAGACAGTTAGGAACTTGATATGTTTTTGACTAGAAATTTTGCTACCTTTACATTTGTCATGTAAAGTCATGTTGCATTTCATGCAGTAGAGTCTCTTTATAGTAACTTTTTCCTCTAGATGATCATACTAACAAAATGTGCTTTTTCATATCTGCAATAGAAAGCAGGCAACGAAATATGTAACTTTCTTTGCATGTCCTTGTCTGACTTTGTGTAATACTCATCTTTTGTTCCTTTTGATTGCCTTTCAGCAACCCAGTGTAAACATGGTGCAGTTTATGATACCTGTGGTCCAGGATGCATCAAAACATGTGACAACTGGAATGAGATTGGACCATGCAACAAGCCCTGTGTTGCAGGGTGCCACTGTCCAGCAAATTTAGTTCTTCACAAAGGAAGATGCATCAAGCCAGTCCTGTGCCCACAGCGATGACATTTGTTCTCTCTCCGCGGACACTAATGTGGGTGTCATTGACCCCTCTGTTGCTCACAGCCAGTGAAGGACTGCAGCTGTTTGTGTGCAGATTCTGCAATGTACACATCTACTCACAGAGTGTAAATATGGTCCTGTGTGTGTATTTATGTGTGTTTATGTATACACACATGGCACCGACAAAGATACATAAATGTAGACTGTGTGTATGTAGAGACACATATCTGTACACAAGTGCCCTAAACATAAGTATGACCCATATATTTATATATATGTACACACACACAAATATACATCATTTCTATATATCATAGAAGGATGAATTATTATATGTATATTTTTTGCTATAAAGTTTATGTATTATTATTTCTAGAACCCTAATCTGTAAGTCATTGTATAAATAAACCAGGTGTTTTTAATATAATATAGTGGCATGAAAAGATTGGATGACTTTGCCATTGCATGAGTTTGTCATTTCCAAGGAAACTTTTCTAGGGCCATAGCATTGCCAGACTGGATTAGTTTCAACACAGAACCTGGATTTACAGTTGTACAGGAAACACATTTCCCTGGAGATGGAGGATTTATCTAGGAATATTTCATGCGTACCTTAGAGCTGCATAGTGATTGGTGACAGTGCTTAATCACACAGAGAAAGCTAGGGATCGGCTTTTACGCTTTACTGAAATAACTGTGCAAAAGGATTTCCAAAGCTGATTGGCCAAGTGCCAGCAGAGAAAGATTTCTTTCTGGAACGCCACCAAAGAGTCAGGGGCCAGATTTTCAAAAGTGTTCAGCACCCGGCAGCCTGCTTTGAAAATTTGACCACTTCCCATTTCATATCCTAATACCCCCTCTATGTTGTTGTGCTTGGCAGTAGCTGTGAATACACAATAAGGAGCTTGAAAAAAATATTCATGCATGTTTTAGACCCTTTAGCATGTTCTAAACTGCTGGGTTTGTTTCATATTTCCCCAAAATATTATACAGCAAGCAGATCCCACTGTGAATTGGAGTTTTTGATTTCGGTGTGCCTTAAAACATGAAATAATGCCGGGTTTAGTAACTCATTTAATCTATCAGCATGGTTAAGAAGAAAGACAAATTCTCCCTTTCAAAAAATCATTAGAGAATGTCAGATGCTAATTGGAGAACTGCAATTTATTTCCTTACTGGTCTTTTGCTTGAGGTTTATGAACATGTGGGCTCTGTGAAGTTTGCATGACTTTTGAAGTCTCCCAGGGGAGAAGCAATAATATGGGATTTCATTAGAAACTGTTAAAAAACCCATACAACTTTCTCAAGCCTGAAGTGAGGGGGGGAGGGGGGGGGAGCTATTTTTCTTCCACTGGAAAACCTATTGTAGAGCCTGATGGAGTGTTCTCTTGAGATGATAGAAATCTTCGGGCATCTGATTGAGGTTTATGATGAAGTAATATCCTCCCACACAGCTACTTCCATTATGCCTTACATTGAAATTGCACACTGTAATGCTTTGAACAATTTTCTCCTTTAATTCTTCACCCTCCAGGAAGCTTCACAGGGTCTGAGTTTGCAGTGAGTGAGTGGGTACAATGCATTTGGGTTATACAGCCTGTCTGCAATTCCGTCTAGGAGGACGATGATGACTGAGCATGGGTACCATAGGCACCATAATATTCAAAATGCTGTGCCACCAGTGTTAAAAAGAGCTGGGCAAATAATGCCAGGAGCATTCCACAGATGTTTGTCCAAATCTTGAATAAACTCGGCTTGCTCGTTTTATGTCCCCTTTGTGTTCGTTTTCTCGGAACAATCAAATAATTCAGTTTTACTGGCAGAGAAGGTTTCAAAGCCACATACACAAGTGCGCTGGGAAGCAGAATTGCAAATGTGCAGATCTCGTCAGAGCAGGAAACTGAGAGGGTTTTATGTGGCTCATGTGATAATTGAATAGTGAAGCTGAAATTTAGAACAATTGCAATTGGTCCATGGAGTTGAAACATAAAATGGCAGTCATTAAAATAATTTAAAGCATCAGTTATACTGCAGAACATTTCAGCCTGTGAGTTTTCAGTGCTGAGATATAGGGTCTAAACCATTACAAAGGTTATTTGCCCAGCTCTAGGTTAGGATAGATTTTCATTATTGATTGATTTTCATTACTTACTGTGTTTCCAAAATAAATAATAAAAAAAGACCATGTGAATTGCATAGATGAACAGTGTATAGAGGTGTCCTTCCCTTTTCTTCTTCTGACTGATGAAGGTGAGTGAAATCTGAAGGGAGAGCCCTCCAGCTCTCTCAGGCCATTGATCGCATTCAAGCAATGCTTAATTGCTGCCAGGTGAAGAGCTGACACAGACTATCTGTAGGACAAACTCTTTATTTTTTAAGTCCTAAAATGGTTCAGTTTGAAACCTGACCTACAGGTCATCTCAAAATGACTCATTCCTCAGTTTAGCTTTCCTACATCTGCCAAATTAAGGGCAGCCCCCTGCTTTTTGCTTTAGTGATGCAGACTGAGGAAGAAAGTGGTTTTACCTCTAAGCTGTCTGATTGTGCCCTAGAGCTGCACTGTAGAGCTTTTTCCTCCGAACTCCACAGTTATCAAGGCCAGAGTAGAACCATCATCTGTCCAGTTCATGTGTATAATCTAAGGTAAAGGAGTTCTGCTTTTCTAGAGACTGCCTCCACATTTCAGCTTGGCACAGGTTTTATATCTGTATCTGTGGTTACCCTGTGCTCTTAGGGGTACAGTTACAACTGAGCTACTCAGACCAGATCAGTCCCAGCTGGGGCTGTCTCACTCCACTCTCCTGTTTGCCCTTCTTCTTCCAGACTATTCAAAAGTTGAAAGTCTAGCCCAATAACATAAATAACAACATTACCATCAGCCTCAGAGAGTTTGGGTTGCAGCCCATCTTCCTCCTTAGTGCAGCATTCTTTCTAATTCTGCTGTCTTGGCTCATGAAATATTACCCCTAGGATGCTAGAGCTGGAAACTTCCTGTGTATCACTGGGGATTTATTTCTGACAAAATTCACTGATAATCCAATTTTAGTATGCTATGGCAATAATGTGTTTTTAATAATACCATAAGGTTGATAATCCATATGGTGTGTTCACCGTACAAAACTGATGGTTTTGGTCTTGTTTGTGCTTATGTCAATCTGTGCATACAACTTTTTGCCAATTCATTAAGGTGAAATATGTTCGAAGGAGCAGACGTTCCAACCAAAGAGTGATCCAAAAGGAAAGTCTGAGACACAGTGTTGTAATCCAGTGGATGGACTCAAGGAAAGACTTGGATCAATAGCTTTGCCATTAACCTGCTATGCATAAGCAGGGTTGCATAACCCTGGCAAGTCATTTAATACTCTGTACTTCAGTGGGGAAAGGAAGCATTTGTGTTTATGCATCTTTTTTACGTCTGTAAGTTGAAACTGTTCTAAAATGCTAAACCTCACTGGGGGGAATGTTAGCTGGTATTTTACCAATCTAACTGGGCCTACTTTGGATCAGGTTGCCCCATATCTCACATATCACTGTCGCTTCAAAGTCAGCTTTCAGTTGGCATATGTGAGGTAGAATACATTTACTTCCTCCTCATTTACTTTCAATTGTGTATGTTTTTGCCATATATATCGAGGTTTATAAACCACGGAGATAAAACACAGCCAAGTAGAGCAATTTGAGTTGTAGCCCAAGACCCCGTAGGTACTCCCACATCTTCCGAGAACACCTTTCTTCCACAGAGTTAGTTATGCACTTGGAGCAAAAAGGAAAAGATTCTTATAGCCTACCCAAATGTGACCCTATCCTTAAATAACATAAATAGATTCTGGTAGATAACCTAAAATAAATAAGTTCTCATTAGAAGCATCTCTGCTTTATTTGAACCCAGGATTCAAATACAGTGTGACACTGCTTAGCTTCTCACTGAGGGAAGCTGACATTTGCAAAAGCTGGGCTGATCTTGAATGACTGCCTAGAGTTACATTTTCTTCTCCTTCCTCACCAGTGGACAAGGTAACATCAGAGATAAGGGATATGAGAATAATAGTCCACGTAATTGCAGATGGATAGGGTGGAGAAAGAGATGCAGTCAATAGCATTCAGCACTGAAATGGTGAGATGTTTCAGGCATTTCAGGAACAGTCCCAACTAAGGGGACGTTATGACAAGGTTTCAGTATTTGACAAACAGGAACTTTATCTCACATGTGCTGATCAAATGCTTGCTCTGCTATCCCTGATTTTACCATTTGAGAAAGCCCTGTGGTGAGAGAGACATTTCTAACTCCTTACAGAAACATTTGCAAAAACACTGCAAAGTTTCGGGACAAAAGACTAACTGCACTGCCATTACAGAATTCTTTCTCTCTCTATGTAAAGGTTGTTACACAGATTACTATTTCTAGTGCAATCATCACCATGATACTCGAGCACCAAGCAGAGACTACAACAGGTCAGGGTTCTCATATGAAGGCAAGGTAACTCTTGGTCCCTCAGATGGCCAGGAACTGTGCTTGAAAGAAAATGGTACAATAATGTGAGGACATAAACAGGCAGGACGGCAGAATAAGAAAGGAGAAAACAGTAATAGGATTTCTACTTTCTATTTTTTTTCTAGGTGGATATTTTCTCTCTACATGGTAAGAACCAAACTGAAAGTGTTCCTTGACAAAGGCAAAATAAGTCCGTACTCCCTGAGCAAAAACAAAACAACAACAACAAAAAAAACAACCGCAGTGGAATCATATGTTGAGATCTGAACAGAACAGGTATATATTGGCAGGTACATAAAACCATAATTAAAATAAAATTATGACCTTCTATTCCAACTTTTACTCACAACCCCTAAATCACAGTAAAAAAAGTCACCTCAGTTAGGGAAAGGGATCTTATTTCCTGGGCTGAGAGCAGGCAAACATCTGCAGAATATAGTTCTCTTGCTTACATGAGCATAACAAATGTGTTTTGGTTTCCTCCTTGACATATATTTTAGTGAGCACACAGCTATTCCCCAGTCTACAACAGTCAGAACAAAGGCTACAAATGCACTTTTATAACTAGTCTTGCTCCTGGCTTTAAGATAGAATTGCAAGTTCTATTCAACACTAAGAGGGCTCAACTCTTCTTTTTGACAACAATGCTTTTACCGGGCAGCGATATTGCTCAGCATCAAGCAGTATTTTAAAAAATCTAACCAACGTTAAATATGAAATGTGACATTTGCTATTTGCATGACTTTACCCTTTTCATTGCAAATTATGAGCTATGCTAGGCCTGCATACAGGAGGAAGTTGGATCTAATGGAATATGTGCACATGGGATGCAGTGGATAGCATTGTACAATTACCATTGTCTTTGATAATGGTATGTGTTTCCCCATGTGATGTTTGTACCTGGGCATCAGTATAATTTGGTTTTGCACACGAACGTGAAATGATGGGAATGGAGTAATTTCCTGCCCAGACAGACCCGCATTTTTTTCTTATCCAGGGGTGAAGAAATGCTTCAGAGTGTGCTTCAGAGAGTGGTATGTAAGCCTCGTAATGGACAGCTAAAAACCTGTACATAGCAGTAATTTAGCCTTATACTCTGGCAGTAAGTGGTTGGTACTCTAACGACCCAGTCTTTCAAAGCACTTAACTATGTGCTCAAACTTTGAATAACTACATTTGTTTCAATGGGGCAACATGCATGCTGACTTCTAACCACATGCTTAAATGGTTTGCTGGGTCAGGGCCAGAGAGTTCAGCATCTGGCAGGATCAAATCTTAAACCTTGTAGCAAGATATTTCATATTTCTTCATAATTTCTATGTATAGATATATTTTATGATCATGCTGCTGTCTAATGTTAGAACATCACAGAAGTCAATATTTTTTGGAAACTTTTGTATTAAGACTTCAAAAGATTGGAGATTTTTTTTTTCCTACTGATTTCTGATGTCAATGCAATGATTTCTTATGTTCTAATTTCCTACCCTATTTATTTCTTGTTTTTGTTAAAAGAAAGGGACCTACCAGACTTGATTTTTTTTTTTCCTTTTGCACTGCTGAAAGGAAGGAACAATTTCAGTGAGTTAACTGTTGCTAGCTATACTAGCTTTAAACTGTCTGAGATCACACTACCACAACTCTGGTTTTATAGTTGTGGAAGTAATCCACAATCCTGCTGTGGCTGCCCTCAATTATTACAATTCTAATTGCTTCTAATTGCTTCTAGCTCTAGTTCAATATCAATCTCTGATAACACTGTGTTAGAACATAATCATCTACAGCCCAAATCAGTTTAAATAATTCACTGCAAGAGATCACGCTTTTTAAATGGAGGAAAAAAAAAAGTACTTTGTTGTAGCTAACTTTTACAGATTATCATAAATGGTATTAATAAGGAAAAAGGAAGAGTGGATATAGAAACTGGTGAAGAAAAGAGGATTTCAAAACTGTTTTATTTATTTATTTATTTGTATTTTTTTTTTCATTTCATTCAAGTATTCATCTTCCTTAGTGAGTATCGAGTGGCCTTCAAAACCTATAGAAAAAACTTGACTGGTTTCTACAGAAAATGGATCAATGCCCAGAAGTGGGTATGTACTAATGCAGTTCTACAGCTAAAAATTCACAGTACCTTGAATGGAGAGAAAAAAATGAGTCATGTTTGGAGGAAATTACTTCTCCCATCTTAGACACCTGAATGTTTGCTGGTCTGGGGTGTAAATATGCAGGTATTTGAACCCCACCAAGTCTGATGTACAGCCCTGACTTTCTTCATATTGACATGCATCAAGAATAATGCCAGAGGAACCCACAGAATAATACTTATGTCAAAAGACCTTTTTTTAGTGTGGGTTTTTGTTTCCCTTTTTTTTTTTTTTTTTTTGACTTCTTGTTCATTATAACTAACTGTTACTCTGCAGATGATCAAGAGAAGAGAAGCTGCAGGGAAAATTACAGTGTGTATCACATATATTAGGTGTTTGAAGCCATTAATGTCTGGATTGGCTACTTGAAATATTTTATATGCAATTTGTGGAAAACGCTCTGTGATGTCAAGAGCATCACTGCAAAATGTTTACCTTTTAATATTTAGAATTACTTTGCTTACTTATGCTAAATTTGTATGGGATTTCACCTGAGGTGCATTCATGGAACTATGAAATCTATTTAAGATTTTACTAAATTTCTGGTTTTGGTACATCTCAGTTTATACCTTTGTTGAATTTGACTTGGCTTCTTTTTCAAGTGTCTATACACTTTTTGCAAGAATATTGTACTATTATAATTTTGTGAAAGTAGGATTGTGATGAGTATGTTTGTAAAGACTTTATTTATTCCCTTGTAAACTTAATATTTATTATCTTTATGCAGGTAAAACTGATGCCTGATTATTTCATAGCTATCAATGAAAACAGCTGTTCTGATTTACATGGTCTAACTCAGAAAAACAACAGCTTCCACACAATGACCAATACTGTGTTCTCTAAGACCTGACCTTAAATACAGTAATTTCCTGGGAGGGGAAGGAGGAGTGCAGAGCCACGCGGAGAGTTTGCCTTTAGTTCCATCTATGATTTGGGAACTGGTACTTTGGGACCGTTTGTTCTGATGATGACTGGCATATGTGATATCACTCAGCCAAGTTCCTTTACAGCCATTTGCCTCGGTTTTCCCAGTGGTGGGACAGAAATGATAATGTTTTACAAAATCACTGAAACTTCAGGAACAATGAATATCTCAGAAATCCACTGATCTGTGTTTGGGCAAAGCTCCTGTTAATGTCCATTGGGCTCCAGATCAGGCCTCACAGTTGCTAAGTATTTTTAATTTTTACAAAGAGGAACCTGCCCTACTTCAGAAAGCGTAAGCTCCTGAACCCAAAAGGCCAGGGCTAAGAGCAGGCCTGGCTGTGGCCTGAATGAGAAGATGACCTTCATTGGTGGGCTTCTCTCTCCTGGGCTGAGATAGGGAGAGCACAGAAGGTAAGAGATTTAGGAGCTTGTTTGATTTAAATTAATAGGACTACTGGTGTTGCATGATGCATAGCCGCGGGACTCCCTGCTTAGTCTGTACTAAATATATTGATGTGAAGCCCCCAGCAACAGGCTGCTTCAGCATCTTAAGACATTGAATGTTCATTTTGGGGAGGGCAGGCTCGTCTCACTGGAGGTGGCAAGGTCTAGAGTTCAAAGTCTGGGTGATCTCGCCCTGTAGGTGACTACTTACATGGTCATGTGTTACTTTTATTTCTAACCCAGGCCTCAGCAGTGATGGCTTTTCAGTATTGCTTTTCAAAGCCATTTTGAATGTGGCCTCCTCACCAAGAATGCTACAATATTAATTTTCCTCCTAAGCAGCATGCAGTTACAGTCCTTACCATCACTTCTCTCTTGCCAGACTTCACCTGGCTGTTGGTGAGATTTAGCTCAAAAATAGTCAACATTTTGGATGCTCAAGATGAAGGCTTTACAGACTGATCTTTTTCAGCACACTTGCACTATTCACAGGGACAGAGTATAGGTCCAAGGGGCACCTCTAGTGCTCTGACCCCAAGTGTACAGGACACAGTACCAAAGGGCAAACAACAGAAATAATGAAGATGCTCAGCTTTACACAGGAAACTCCTGGAAAAGACCAGGCTAGAATCCACAGCATCAGGATGGCAGTGAGCCTTTGTTCCCTGAAAAGCAACCTCCTGCAGTGGCCACCTTGCCCGCAGCCCCTCCATCATGTTGGTTATGGGTCTTGACGATGACATCCTCCAACCTAGGAGGCCCAGATTCACTGCTGGGAAGATCCAGCTGGGCAATAAACACCCTGAGCTGGAAGCAGAGCTACAAAATGAGAAACACTTGTAAGGCATGATAGGCAGACGGGCTGCAGGAGTGATGGGGAAGGGGCCAGGAAGGACAGGAAAGGAGCACAAGGAGCTCCAGCAGGGCACCTCTAAGAGTTAGGCTTCTCCACCTCTGCTGTTTTGTTTGGTCAGCCTGTGCCTTGCACATCACAATTGCAGTCTTTCCCTTCCTGCTGTTGTGCAAATCACTCTGGACAGCACAGCTTCTGATGCTCATTATTTATTTATTTTTCTCAGAGAGAAAATCTTTTAAAAAACAAGGAAGAAAGGCCGAACACAGAAGCTGAGGGAAAAAAAATGTCTGGTGGCTCTTTTTCATTTAAATGTTCTCTACGTTTATTTACTCTTTTCAGGCTTTTCACTCAATTCAGGCTAATAATTGAAGTACTTTTCTCCATCACCTACAGTTCACTGCCAATAAAGTTGTGATGGCTGGGAGTATTAGTAATAACTGATCTGATAATTAAACCATATTGAAAAGCTAATATTCCCCTTTTAGGATTTCGAACTGATGTGTAGCTTCTGTTTTTGTCATTGTGTCCTGCAGTCACTGCACATTAAATTCACCCTTGAAAGACTATGCTTTGTCTTCAGTTGTATTCATCCTGCTTTATTTAGTACATCTGGAATTCAGGCTCAACATAGCTATTATTTTTTTCTCTCCTTCCACTGCCCTGTTCTAGGACATGCTGTTTTGTAATACAGTTTCTCCCCCAAGTGTCTGTCCCAGTCTGTGTTCTATATGTAAAGGTAGATAGATAATACAACTGGAGGACTATATAAATGTAGTTTAAACATTCTGGAGCTGACATAATGTATTTGATAGTAGACAGCATTTACATAATTTTAACTGGATTAAAAAGCTGGAAAGAGATTAGCAGTTTTAGATGCTATTTTCTGAATGTACAGCAGATGGTGCTTAACAAACATGTTTTAAAGCCAATGTATGAAAACAGCAGAGACCGGCAATCTGAATTTTAATCACGCTTCCTGGTCTTTTCTAATTGAAAAAGCAGCAATTTGAGTGGAAAGCCCCCAGCAGGATTGACTTACTTCAATATATACAATGTGCACAATGTTTGAAGGACGGAGATACAACAACAGTTCTTCCATAATAGCCTCTAGTGTGCTATAAGGAACTATACATTTGGAAAGGAATTAGGCAATGGCAGGATTGTTTCTCTCTTGATTGTTGCTCTTTCCCTCCAGGCTCATCGAGGTTTACTTAACTAATGGGAAAGATGCAAGCTCCCAAGTAATACTTGCCACCTGGACAAAAGAAGGTGAAGAAAATTCTGTGATGGGACCCAGCCTGATGCTCCTGAACTCTCACTGGGGGAATATTGCTTCATACACCTGTCAGTGAAATAAGTTTTTTTTTTCTGCTGGCACCAACAGATTAGCCTGTGCTGTGGCTGTGGGCAATCCTTTCCAAGTGTGGGTGGCACCTGTCTCATGACTAACCCAGAACTTGCGTCATTGTTTCTCCTCTTGGTATCTTATTAGAGAGATAAGCAAGGTGCTGCAACTTCGAGGTGCTATTTATGTTCTGCAGTGTCAAAACCTCAAGATGTATCTCTAATAAGACAGCTGTCATTACATATAAGCATAAGCTACTCTGAGCCAAGAGAATAATATGACAGCAGGCAATGAGTCAGGATTCTAAAGAGAATTTATTGACATGCTTAGTAAAGTTTTAACTAAGGTTTACTCTTTTGGAGGCCTCTCGTTATTTTCCAAAAAGTTAGATTTCTTCTTACAAAAAAAAAAGAAAAAACAGAAAAGAAAAAAAAAAGCATTTTTTTCTGTTA
Source organism: Anseranas semipalmata (assembly GCA_013399115.1). Classification (NCBI taxonomy): domain Eukaryota; kingdom Metazoa; phylum Chordata; class Aves; order Anseriformes; family Anseranatidae; genus Anseranas; species Anseranas semipalmata. The sequence goes on from VXAA01006131.1 coordinate 281,725, forward strand.
CTGATGAAAGGGCTCACAATGAACATCTTGGAGAGGGAAATTCCCCGTGCACAAATGCTGATAAGGTACAAGCAGCAGGAATATGAACATTTACACCGGTTGTCAGTAGTTGTGTATCAATCCCAACCTTGTCCTTCCTCTTCTTAACCTGAAGGGCTGCAGACTGTAAGCTGCAGAATGGCCATGCAAAACACATCGAGAAGACCTTTTATGCCCATATAATTGGCCTAAAATCTCTGGATTTGCACTGATGTGAAAGCACGGAACATTTTTAGATGCTCTGCTTGCCAGCTAAATAGCCAGTCATACGATAGAGATGCCACAAATTCAGGGTCAAAACTTGATTTCCTATTAGCACTGAGACAATTGGCTATCTCTGGAAGTTCCAGGAGCAGAGAGGATCGGGTACCCATGTGTCTTAGGGGCATTTGTCCTCATCCTTGCCTGTAGCAGTTTTAAAGGCAAGCCAGCCCAATGCAGCTGCAGGTCTAGTGCTGGCGTTAAGCCTCCTTTAAGGAATTGAACATATGAATTGGATGCTTTTCCACCACATCTGCATAGGGACGCACAGGATGACCTGCCAGTTGGACTTGGACACAGAAGTCTCACATCTGCAGTAGATTTACTGGGATTCAAAAATTGAGTGATTTGAAATATAGGCCTGATCAGATTAACTTTGAAAATACATGGTGCCATGAGATGTTATGAATCATATCTACTAGTCCAGATAGGGGAAAAAAACAAAAAACAACAACAAAAAAAACATCAGCTTTGCTGATTAAGCAAAGCCAGAGTTCAGGTTTGAGAGCAAAGGTGACTGGTCCATTAACGATTCAGAGCCCCTGAGATGCGAGTGGAAAGCCTGTCACCAATTCAGCAGAGGCTGAAGATCTACGAGGACCTAACAAGTGTAAGCTATGTGAAGGGGCCCTTGTTCCTTGCTCTGGAGCTGATGAGGGAATGCTGCCGCTAGCACCTCTGTGGCATATGACGGCATAATTGTTCACGGACAGTGGGAAATGGTGTGGATTTATCTGAGGTGTAGCCAAACAAAAATGGCCAAATTCTCTCTGAAACCACTGTTAAAAACAGATAATTAAAGAAGCCTCTGTTCAATGATCCTAAGAATGTTTTGAGGAGTTAGCAATTACAGCCAAGGTTGTTCAGAGCCTGTGTGCAAACAAGTGTCAACCACCATCTGCAGTTGCTGGCCCATCTTCTCCCTTTGTTTAAATTTCTATTCTCCATAGGCCGCTGTGAGCAGATCACAGTGCTGCTGAGGCAATAATCAATACTGATCTAATTTCAACTCACTTGTCACTAAGAAAGCCGTTTGATCTTGAACTTGTTGAAACAATCCGGGGCAACAGACTGGGTTGTTTAAGTTGCAAATTCATTGTGATTATAAAGCTGTAAGAAAAAGATTCCTTGTCCATTTTAACTGTGAAGGCCATTTCCTCTTTCCCCCTAAAATCTGCATATCCCTTTCTGGTAAGGTAAATGATAGTGTTTCTCTACCTTGAGTCTTCCCAAGGTAATCAGGAGAGACTCTCACCTCGAGCCAAAGTCCTCCTGCCTATTTCTGTCGCTACTACAGCCTACTGTGAGCTGAACAGAAGTGTAGACCTGGCTCTCCACAGGCCTGCTTCAAGGGATGGTGAGACTAAAGTACCATTAGAAGGATCACTGAGCAAAGCCCCTGATTAATCCGAAAGGACCAAACTTTACTGCTGTGCCTACCTGATCAGAACTTGTGCTTTGAAATTTTCATATTTAGGAAATCTGAAAGCCACCATCAAAAGGGATGCTTATTCAGTGTCACAGTTTCCAGTGGGGGAAAAAAAAAAAATGAAAAATTGAAAATTAAACCAAGCTAGGTTGCAGCAATATTTGTTGTCTAAAATATGTCTCCTTGGCATGCTTGAGAAAGTTATGCTCAGATACCGTGAGATGGGAAGCTGCCTGGCTTCAGGTGAATTTTAGAAAGGAGGTAGTAGAAGGTGTTTTGCTAGTTGGAGGGAGGTGTCTATTTTGCATAAATATATCTAGATTTCACAAATTCACCCTATTTTCGCAAAAGTGAAAATGGTAACTTGGAGTTGGGGTCAACGAGGGTGTTCCTGGGAGTAGATGGTATTGTGTGTATCATTTAAAGATGTATAAGTTGCTGTTTCTTATCTTTGGGTTTATGTCTACCACTGTGAACTGCAACAACCAAGCTGAAAGAAAGTCACTTACATCAGCGAAGTTAAGCAAGTGTAAGTGCCTGCTGGCTTGGAGACATAATATAGAAATAAATTCTTAAATTGACTGCTTTGACCATTGAACTGGCTCTTGAGGTGTCCTTCAAGGCTGCAGGTGGCTGCTATTCAGTCTGCAGCCAAGCTTGGCTCTCACTGAAACTAACAGGTATGCCACACACTTCTTATTCAGAAAAAAAACAGAAAGGCAATTACACGTCTTTGTTTAATGTCAATTGGATCAACAGAAAGCACCGTCCCGAGGCATGGAGCAGGATGATTAAAGTCTGAGCAGGAACTCCACGGTGGGTTTCTTGAAAGCTGGCAGCAAGGACGGTGTGGGGGCATTGATTTCATTGCAGTTGTGTGTGAAAGGAATCAGAAAGCGAGCAAACAGCAGGAGAATGCATTGTGAGAGTGAGACTGAAAAGGGATAAAAAAAGCTTGTGGTGCCCTGGGCTTCTTGGAAGGAAGACTTTATCCGCACAGAACTGTGTTTATAAAAGCTATACTTTCCCCTGTCTTAGTACATAAACAGGACTACCTTATCGAAACCAGTAACTCCTTACTGCAGCCAAACAAACATGACCTACATAATCAATTTCTAAGAAACAAAGCTCCATGTTGTGCCTAACTGCTTAAGGACTAACACTTAAAGGAAAAAAGCAGGTGTTTGGACTAGATGCTTAGTAGCATAAGTTCACAAAGTCTATCTATGGTGTAGCTCCAGTGAGATACTAGAAACCATACCAGCTTGTATCAGCTGACATAGTCCATCAGTTTGTTTCATTATAGACCAGCAAACCATTTAGGGCACTGTCTACATCTCATAAATGCACCTGACCTGTCAAAATAATTATCTTCTCCCTGCAGGCGTACATTATGATCAGGAATTATTAGAAGAACAACAGTTAAGAGCTTTGATGGTCCACACCCAGCTCCTGCAACCCTTCCAAGCACAGGGTTTCCTTTCTCAGGCCCTAACGCTCATCTTCTTTTGTGTGGTCCCTCATCACTTCCCACTACTGTGGCCTTCTATTTCGGGTTTAGTAGCTGCGGCTCAGCTTGAAAGGATGAACGTAGAAGACTAACTAGATAGCTCACAGTTCAGCTTCAGGTCAATGCTATAGAACTGTATCCACTGTAGGGTAGGGACGACAGCTATGTATCTGTACTTTCTGAAAGGACTAAGAGAAACTTTCCCAGACCCTCTCCTTCATGATTATCTATCAGTACGGCAATTAACAGGGTGCTCATTGGAGTCTTTAAGATTCCTTTCTAAAAAAAAGTTTTCAGCTTTTAGAAAAATCAGTTATTAGCCAAATAATCTATTTGCATAAATCAGTATTACTTCTGTAAGAGCTGTATCAAATATTCTCGACATACCCTAGTTTAAGAACCATTCCATTCAGAGGGAAAGCAGATACGAGTTTGTCTTTAAACTAGCCCAAAAAGCAGAGTCAGATCTGAATCCTGGTCTGATGAGAACTTAATGGAAAAATCCAGCTTAGACTGCTGCAGGACTGACTCCATACAGTTTTAAGCAGCTCTGAATCAGAAACTGTAGATCCAGCTCCAAAGCTTGCACTTGTTTTTAATGACCTGCTGCTATTACCATGGACAAGCAAAGCACAAACCTCAGATTCTTCTTAAGGCTGATCTCTTTATTAGAAATATTAACTTATCAGTAGTAAAAAATATATTCTACAGCCAGTTCTTCTTTTCTTGTGTTGTACTTCCCAGCAGCCACACTCAGGTGTTCTAACTTGCTAGCTTGCTCCAGCAGGTCAGGAAAGCAAATCAGCCTCTACTGAAAGACGGGACAAAAGACTTTTCACAATTAGGGGTGAATCCATGAGAAGATGTTTCTGAAGTTTGTTGCAAGCAATGACTGAATGCTAGGACAACACCGAATGTTCCTCTCCATAGCGGAATGAACAATTATTATGTTTCTCAGAGTGATGTGAAATATTGACTACAAATGCATTATAAATGTTTTCCCCCCTGTAACTGTATGGGCAAGATTAACTGAAACTCTATAGGCAGCTGTAATTTTTGTGATAGTTTGTAACTATGCTTTATGGAACTTGTAATAAATTACCTATACTAGCAGGAAATATTTCAGAACAATTTTTATTTGGACTGTTAAGACGCCAATAGTACATTTCTAAAAAGCTATATACACTGTTTATGACATTTAAAACAAGTAAAAATATTATTTTGGTTATTTTGAAGGTAAGTAGCGACTCTGCAAATCATTCTTTGCAAATTGCTTTCATTAGCTGTAAACAATCTACATAGACTTTCACACCTATGCATTTAATTGTAAAGAAAGTTTGAATAGAGTAGGGTAAAAGTGCATTTTTAGAAAACTGTTCTGGCATGAATTTCATTTCAAGGATTCCTCTACTTATTAGCTAGAAAAAAAGAAAAAAAACACAAAAAATTTATTGGGTAACATTGAAGACTGTATTTATGTGAACTGCCTTCACTAGCTGTAAATGACCAGAGATTTCGTTCTGAATGCTAAAAGGCAACTGGAATTCTTTGTAAACCAATTCGTTCTCATAAAGTAGGTCAAGGGGGGGAAACTGTAAAACCTACTAACAGATTAAAGCTTAACTTTTGTTTTGGTTTGTTTTGCGGAGGTCTTCATTCACAAGAAATAAATAAACAAAGGCTTTTACTTGGAAGGTAGTAAGTTTGGGATCTGTTTTGGAGTTTGTACCCGTAGCTATAAATTGAGCGTAAACGTTTTTTCTTTGGGGACTGTCCAGCAAAGATGGCCACATCTCAAGCAGCAGCTCTTCCGAGTTTGGCAAGCATTTCACTTCAGGCTTTTCTTCCACATTGCTATACGCAACATGGCAAACCAGAACCGCGCTTCTCCTTGGCACTCATCAGGCAGCGATTATAAACGCGGGCAGACGTTACAGACCGGCACATTCACGTCTCTGTAACCTCCGACGGGGCGCGCAGGTTCTCATCCGTGCGTCGTAGCTGGTGCCTAAATCCACAAGCTGCACGCCCTCGTGCTCCAAGCCCCACGCCTCGGTCAGCCTTCCCTGGGGTGCCGTCCCGGCGTGCAGGCGAGGCCCAGGTCGTCGTGTGCCCCACGCGGCAGGGCCTCGGCACGGTTTCAAGGTGGGAGAGCTCCGAGCACCGCTTGCCAACAGCCCAAAGCGTCCAGACAAGCCGCAGCCACCCCCTCGGGTCACGCTGAGCCCGGGGCTTCCCTCCGAGGGGGGCAAGCCGGCCGAGGGGGCTCAGCGGGAGTGCCGCAGGGCGAAGGCGCACTTCTTGTAGGCGGCGTACAGCAGCAGGATGGCGCGCAGCATCTGCCGGCACATGGCGGCAGCCAGCCGGGCCTCCGCCTCCCGCAGCCCGACGGGCCTCCGCTGCCGCGGGGCCACCACCCGGCAGAAGGCCGACCGCTCCGACACCCGCAGGGAGCCGCTCCAGCGCGGCGGCTGCGCCGTCACCAGCCTCCCGAAAACGGCGTCGAGGCCGCGCAGCCTGACGGCCTGCGGCCTCCGCAGCGCCGCCCCGCGGACT
>VXAA01006131.1:287591-328644 GCA_013399115.1 Anseranas semipalmata
GGCCGGGGCCTGCCCGCCGGGCCGCGGCCGTTGGTTGGGGGCCGGCTGCGGCCTCCCCGGCCAGCGTCCCTCCGTACCGAGTGCCCCCTTCTGCCGCTTCGCGCAGAACCGCTTCTTCCCCCCCGCTAGTGGTTTGTTTATTTTGTTTCCCCTCACACACACCTGTCCTCAGAGCTCGTCGTTATCTGTCTCGATTACTGTGATCTGGTCTGCTGCGGTCTCCATCAGGGCGTGCAAAATAATTACCGGGAACATCTTTACCTCCTGCTCTGATAATACAAGTGCTTTCTCCCAGCTTGCTTAAGATCCCTCTGTCATGTCGAGTTTAAACATTTTTATTTGCAGGCCCTTGCAAGAAAATAACAAAGCTTTCTTTACCCAAATTTTCAGTTGCAGCAAATGTTTTAGAAGTTCTGAGTATGCCGGATAAAACTCTGTCTCCTCTCTCGATCGATAGGATGTTATTTTCCATGTATTTACAGTCCTAGCGGTCTGATTTTCCAGCTGTCTCCACGGGTCTCTGCTGTCTTTAGGGTTTAAAATTCTAAGCTTGAGCAGAAGCCGCACAGGGGAGAAGACTAAGCTTCTTTCTAGACAAACAATTAACTTGCAATTTTAGCTTTGGAGTGTTTTGACCAGCAGTTGTAAATCTGCCTGCTACGGCACATTTTCATTTTCCTTCAGCTTGGGGTCACTGCGAATATATGTCGTGATGTGAGTTGCAGGATGTGCTTCTCCTCAAGGGGGAAAAGGTTGAGTTTTACAGATGGACAAATTTTGTGTAAGTGCTTCTGTACAGATGGAGGAACGTTACAGCATTTCAATAGGACCAATTTAATTTTCAGTCAAAAGCCTCCAGCAAAGAGGGCTGAAACACACTATGAACAGCAAGGTGACTGAAATAGAAGAAAAAGCTTGCCTTAAGTGGCAGCTAAACTCACAAAGAATAACTAAAGAAATTTCTCAGTGGTAAATTGCTAAACTTTGCTGTAGTTAGCTTAGTCTTTCAAGTCGTGGCTGACTTGCCTATCATTGTAAACAAAATGTTCCTTATAAATGGTTTCAATTTGATACAAAGCTGTTGGAATGCATACATGTGAAGTATGGAGGAAAATGTAACAAGTGTTTCTTAGAAATGCCCCCCAAAATACCTATCAAAACAGTCATTGCTGTTACAAGAACACAAGAAATTCACAATCTGGAGTTATAGTTTGTTTTATTTGTGATCAGCAAAGAAGGATCCAGCATGGCCTATTTAACTCAGTGCAGAATAAATTTTCCTTTTGGATTAATCTCTCTGGGAATAGTTTTTTTAATTCACTCTAACATCTGTGATTTGCATTAATATATGCAAAGCATTATAACAGCCATACTCCAAAAGCAAATCTCTTCAAAATTAAATGCTCCGTTTTTCTGAAGGGAATTATCTTTTGTTTAAAAAAATCCCTAAACATGAAACTTTTTTTTTTTTAACCCACATACTGAGAGCACAGTACTCTAGTTTTCGCAGTAAAATGCACAAAGCATTTAGAAATAATGGTTTAAACGGTTTAATTTTGCCTGTTATTAAACTGGAAAATTCCTTCACAATTTATGCATATATGCTGGTTACACTGGAGTGTCTCCATCCAGTAGTAAAAGCATATATGTGATTATGTGTGTATGTATATGCATACTATATATATCTATACACACACATATATGTGTATATACACATACATGTTTTCTACCTGTTCTGTATAAGTGGCAGATTGTGATATTACCTCCTTTAGTGAATCAGGTTTTCAATCCTGAGTTTATTACTCAGCCCCTTTATTTAGGACAATTTGCTACTGATTCAGTGAGAGTTTTGCTTAGTTACAGTCTGAATAGAGAATTGATGAAGTCTTCACATTTTGGTTCTGAGTTAATTCTGGGTGACTGTGATTTGTTTCTTACGGGCATCGGGGTCCTGGATGTCCGCACTCTGTCTTACCGTTGTTGATATCCAGCAGTCTTTTTGTCCTGCCTCCTGTTTGTTGGGAAACCATTCCAGGTCACCTTTCTTCAGATGTCAGCATACGGTTGAGTTGTACCTTGCTGTGAATTCCCAGATCATGAGGAATTAAAAGGTAGTAATTCAAAGACCTGGTGGAAACTGTGCTCCACTTCTATTTTGTCTCTCTCTCTCTTTTTTTTTTTTCATTTTCAAGTCTTGAATCTATCTTAATTGTATAGGTATCTTTAAAAGGTCAGAAGAATGGCTGTTTGGAAAGACAGGAAGCTATATTTAAGGCTGTATCACATTTCTTTACATCTTTCTGATTGTTCAGTTACTTTGTTTTCTGTGATTCAAGGCCTCAGATTTATTGGAGCATTTGCCACACTTAGCTTCATAAAAGAACTCCATGGCCTGTAATTAATGAGAGATGCTATAATTGTAACCACTCTGCTCATGAAACTGCTCTATTTTTACTTGGTTCTTGACATTCAGACTTGTTAACACGCTGACGTGTGTTTTACAACATTTTACTAACTTAGCATCTTGACTGTGCAGGCTAAATAGCAAGTGCACTTTCATAGCTTGGATGTATGCAGTTTAGAAAAAAACATTCTTAGTAGTCTATCAAGTTTTCTTTGTTATTAGGTTACTGGGGCTTTTTTCAGTCACTTTGATTGGAAGTTTAAATATATCGCTCTTCTGGTGTTGCTGTTGCTGGCACTGCATGACAGCAACCAGACTGATTCTTCTCCCCAGCTTCCCAGGTGTGCACAGCAGTGCCTCCCTCTTACAGGCGAGAGGGGCCCTGCCGAGAGAGAACCGCCTGCGGTTCCAGAACCGAAGGTCCCGTTTCCAAAAACAGTGATTTTCTCATTCCTAGCTCAACGTAACAGAATTTGAAAAGCCTTAGTACAAAAGAGTAATGGTTTTCATGTCTTTCAGCATTGAATTGCAGCTCTTGAAAAGTAATCAAACATCAGAGCTGGGTATTATGGTCATTGTCTGATGACTAATGAAGGACAAATGCCTAGATAATTAGGATAATTAAAGACTGAAAGACTCTGGATTAGATTTTAGAAACATCATTCATTTCTATGATTTTTTTCCTTCTGTTTGCTTACTCAGTTTATCTCCTGACAGTTTATTTTAATCTCTATTTTGCCTTTTTACCTATAGTTTTTATATAATATAAACAAGCATAGCAATTTTCTTCAACAGTTTATGGTAAGTCATCTCTTCCTCCTGTGTGCCTGACTGCTCTGTAGGCTCATCAGCTTTCTAAAGTGAAGTTTCGTGTATTTACATATTAATTTTGGTGTCTTCCCATTTTTCATGGTCAGATAAACTGGGCTGTCTTTTTGCTAAGGGTGGCTGGAAAAGAAAGAGATTATGTTTGTGTTTGAAATTGTGGCTGAGACAGCCACATTAGCAGTTGACTTGGAATGAAGATAATATCTATATTTGGAGTTCTGTCATCTCATTTTTAAGAAAAAGGAGTTATGAGGGAGCTTCAAGTACTAATCTTCTCTTAGAGTCTTATCTGTAATGGGCCTATGGCTGTGCAAATAACACTATTAAATACAAAGTCCTTACAGGTAAGCAGGTGGGTGCTGGATAAGCAAGGAACAGAGTAGTAGCAGCCCAGAGAAAAGGAGATTGTTTCCCGATTGGTAATTTCAGAGACATTCTTTTGTTCTCAAAATTTTAAAAGCGATCTATCTAAGTATATTAAGGTCACATAACCATGTAAACTTCTTCAACACGTTGCTTCAGTTTTAAGTGACATAACGCTATGTTGACAGTGAAACATAGATGGACATGGGTTCTTGTGATGGCTATTTTTTTAAAAATAGCCTGTAATTTTTCCTATTCTAAAAGCATGTCTTGAACTCTGCTAAACTGAACATCTTTTTGAGATCTCATTACAAACTATTCACTCAGATTGAAAAGTGTTTTCAGCAGAACTTTTGGTCTAAGCCATAGTTCTACGGAACACAGGAACAACGCAACATATTCATTAATAAATGTTTCCATTGCTTCATCTGGTGGTGATTTCCATGCAAAAGGTCTCTGTTCATGGCACGCTTTTCTAATTCTTTTGCCATTTGGAGGGGGAAGAATAATTTAAATGTTGATGCAGTTAGAAGGTGTTAAAAATGATCACACAAATCAATACTGTGCTTCCAGTTTGTGGTTTTAGTTTTGTGTCACTTTTGTCATCATTTGGTGTTAATGAGAAGGTGAAGATTTCAATGGGAGCTTTGTCATTGGCCTTGGTTGGTTAAACCAGTCAGAATTTCATCCACGGGCAGGAAATCTGGTCAGATAATAGAGCCTGTTGCTCATTCAAAATGCGAGTGGCAGGGGGTAGAGGAGATTATTTTTTTCCTCAAATGTCCCACCTTCAGATTTTGGCACTGGGATGTTCTAATATTTTCCATCCTTCTGTTTGTTTTTCATGTTATGCTGGTAAAATAGAAAATAAACCAGAAGTCAGGCCAAAGCACGTGCTCCCTCCTGCCCGGCCTCTGACATTCGGGAGGGACCAAGGAAGGGTGAGTGCATTTGTGTGCACGTACGTGAGGGAGAGGAGGGCTGACAGCTCTGTGAAGGGCTGCGCAGGGATGCAGGACATGCACCCAAAGGAAAGCAGCGTTTGTCAGTTCTGCTTCTTGTGGAGCCGGGTCTTTCTGTACCCCGCTTCCAGGACAAGTCTGGTGGTGGCTGTTGCTGGCTCCCTACAGCTTCTGAGGAAATGAGGAGTCCTGAGACACTCGGTTGCACCCTATTTTTTGATAGCTGCAAATGCTGCCGTGCTCAAACTACATTTCCTGATAATAAAATACTTTCTTTGGTAGTCGGTGGGGAATATTTACTTCAATTAGGACACCCGCTAGAGGGAGTAGTGATAATGTTCTAACGCTGAAGAAGCTGAACAAATTGCGTTAGTAACATTCAGGTGGGTCTGGGGCTCTAAGGGCCAGGGTTCCTGCCTCTCCTGGATGCCCTGTTTTCTGCTAAGTGATGAGTCAGGTGTCCCACAAGAGGCTGTCTCAGCGCTCTCGAAACACTCTGGATAAATAGTTTCGAAGAAAGGCTGCTGTTTCCTTTCTAACTTGCATAACTGCGTTGTTGAAAGACTGTACTGAAGAGCATTTTAAATGATAAAATGAACTTCAGCAGCTCTCAGGAATATGTTTTGTTTTTGTTTTTGTTTTTTTCTTCATGGATAGAATTAATATACAAATATATTTTCCGTCTGATCTTCAGAAGCCGTGTTTTTAAGCTGAAGTTTGAATTTAAAATTATGTTGGCAGTTATATATATATATATATTTTTTTTTCTCCAGGATTGAAAGAATTTGTAGTTGGGAGGAAGAAAATATATTTCAGGAAAAATATTTCTTTTCTTTTGAACTGAATTTTCTATCAAACAGCTAGATGTTACTACGCTGTAGACGAAAAAGCTGGGCAGCTTACAAAGATTTTGTAGACTGATGAAGGGACATACGTGTTGCAATGATTGAGTATTTATGATAGTTATGTGTGCAACCAGCCCTGTGGTAAAACCGATGGTCCGTTGTGGGGTACCTACACTCAGTTAGGGGAAGAAATGACCAAACAGGATCTGTAAAAACTAGGGCACTGAATAGGAACCACTTAACAGAGGTGGTCAACTGGGCAGTGCTGGTGGGACAGCATGCGAGTAGCTGTCACAGTACTTCTCTTTTCACTTTGTCAAAAGCCTTATTAGTGAACATCTTTGAGAAGAGTTGTTTTTGCATACCAAATTTAATTTCACTCCTCCACTTCTTTCCACTCCCTCCATCGTTTGGTAGTTGTGTGAAGTGTGAATCTTATGTACCCACAGCTATAGCATCAATTTGAGTATTTTCTGCTCCATGTTTTTCTCTTTTTTATAATCCCAAGCCTCTGAAATATGATTTTATTAGTATAATGATGAGCCTGAGTGATAGCGATAAATGATTGTGCAGGACAGACATTTATACTTTTTTTTGGCCGTTCTTCTACAGCTAGCAGAAGGGGAACTGTGCAAGTAGTGATTTACTAATGTGGAACAATATCCTTAACCTGTTTAAATCATTACTTCAGCGTCTTGTCTTGTGATAACCTTCAAAAGGATAGGCACTTCAAAGAGGCTGGTCATTCCAGAGCATACACAAGAATATTATGAATAAACATGTAGCTGAATTTTTTAGAAAAAAGGTTGAAATGGTATTTGTTTTAGTAGCTGGTTGATTTTCTAACACAGGAAATGATCAAATCTTCAAAAGCCTTCAGATCAAACTTAAATGAGCTGCTAAAAGTTTGAATAGTTACCTCAGTATTTCTTGTTCCTCCTTTTTCAGATGTCTCATTCTTCCTTGCTTTCTAATTTGGTGCTTTGCTGAGAATCCTGTTTTGTAACCTGTTCAAAAGCCAAAATACTCACTTCCTTTTTTTTCCCCACTTTTGTTAAGGGTTGAATATGGACCAGTCAGAGGGTCTGCACAGCATCGCAGAATCATATAAAAGCCCAGAGTGGCAGGGACCTCTGCAAATTGTATGGTGCAAAGTTTTGTTGAAAGCAGGGCCTTAAATTGCATTATCCAAGGCTCTGTCAAGTCTTGATACTTCCAGCAAGGGAGATCCCATAGGACAACCTATTCCAAGGTTGTTTTTTTTTTTCTCATGGTACAGTTGTTTTCCTTGTCTACATGGACCTTCTTCTGAAACTGTTTGCACCCATTGCTCCTTTTCTGTCACCTTGCATCCTTGTGAAGGGAGTTCCTGCATCTCCACTGTAATTATGTTTTAGGTATTGCAAAACTCTGGTTAGATCCCCTTTAGCCTTCTTTTCTCTAGGCTGAAAAAATCCAGTTCCTTTGATCTTTCTTCATCTGTGAAGTTCTCCAATCCTCTCATCTTGCTTGCCCTCCAAGTGGACCCTCTCCAGTTTTTTCAGTGTCTCCCTCGAACTGGGGAGACCAAAAGTAGACCCAGTATTACAGGTGTGGCCTAATGAGTGCTAATTGGCCGGGATAATCAGAGCCCTTGATCTGCTGGCTGTACTCTTGCTGATGCAGCCCACGAGAAGGCTTGCTTTTGTTGCGGCAAGGGTGCACTGCTGGCACGTGTTCAGGATGCCACCCATCAGGACCCCGCAAGCTGCAGCTTACCATGTAAGTAGCCAAATGGATATTTTGTTTTCAAATCCAGTCTAAAACAGCTCAATTTTTCAAAAGCAAAACACTCTTGGCTAATGCGGTCTTGGTGAGTGAACTGTATTAGTGTAGCTTCAAAAAGAAGTAGGAATGGATGCCACTTCCAAGGTGGCTTTGTGAATGTACATAACAACATTCCTGTGTCAAAGACTTAGAATCATAAAGGGAAAGAACATGATAGGTGTGGCAGCCAGCACTTAGGCATAATTTGAAGACATGGAAAAAAAAAAAAAAATCACTGACAGGAATTGATTATGTGCCCAGAACAGTCCTGATAAGTGAAAACTGAATTTAAAAAAGGATCTCATAACTGAACATATGCTTTTGCAACTAAATCTAAATTTTGACACAAAAAGTGAAGTGTTCTAGAATTAAATGGCATAATTGTGTTAAAAAAAAAAAAGTGTTACTTTTGGCACAGTTCTTAAAGGGGAACAAAAGAAATTGAATCTATATTGCCAAGCCTGCTTATGTCAGTAACTGTTCCCTGATTGTAAACCCGGTCTGGGTTGAAGGGACTGTAATCTGTGTGTCAGCTCTGTATTCTGTCAGAATTACTGTATCTGTTTTCAGATGTGGTATCCTTTTTGGAGTATATCTGGTGTGTCCTCATTACAGGCTGAGCATACCTTGTCAAGCTGAATGGATAGTACATGTACCAAAAATATAGGCTGCTCTTAATGTATGGCAACTTGAAATATCTACCATGTAAATTGCAGCTAGATAGCCTGGCTATTCTCAAATTTCTTTTAGTCTGGATGATGTGTGCAGGCAGCAAGCAGACTGTGGTATGGCCAGATGGCATCTGACTCCCTAGTTTGTTATCAGTAGAAGACTGCAACTTTGTTAGATGAAAGAAACTGAAAGAGAATTATTCTGTATTTAGAGAACTAAACCAAGGTTAAATACAATACAACCATGCCATAATTATTGAACTAATGATGCAATAAAATTTCTCTGAGATCTGTCTGTCAAGTCTTTGGTGTGGGAGAAGGGGGAGTTCCTAGTAGGTCAGAATTTTCATACAGAACGAAAACCACTAATATATAGTAATTGTTCTGCAACCATCTGTGCATAAACTATATTTTTTAAAATGAATTTATTTGCTGTGGAACTAGGCATGCACAAAAACACTCCCTCTCATCTATTTTCAGAACAAAAACATGAGACTTATCAAATGTTTAACACTAATGCTTTGTGCTTAAACTAAAAATTCCTGTTGTTGTTGCTTTATTCTTTCCCAGCAGATTTAGTTGCTGCTTTCCAGTTCTTCTGGAGGAATGGTTAAAAGGATTTTGGTTGCTTTAAGAGGCTTGTTGTTCTAACAATGTAATTTGTTAGTCATGGTCTCCTTGAAGTTCAGAATGCTTTTGAATGAAAATAGATTTGAAACAGGTATAAGATGAAAAACTCTTGCTAAACCTAAGCATTTTGGTGAGGGGAAAAAATGCAGTATGAATTACTGAATGTATTAGTGAATGTTCAAATAGTCCAGCAGCTTGCAAAATTTTCTTCATTCATCCTCATAGGCACACAAGTGACCAGTCTTTTATCCTCCCCCAGATTTCTCCCCAGCCCTTCCTAATTCTTCTTTCCATTGACTGGTCTTTGTGAAGACTTTTCAAAGCGTTCCGCCCTGAGCAGTATCCTGCCTGCGTGGGAGACCTATGCGGCACAGAGGCACTGTGGCATCTCTGCTTGGAGACGTGTACAACATGTTTGTCTTTACCATAAAAATGTGGCATCCCTAACACTGCGGTTTCTTTCTAGAAGGACTCAGAGGCCTGCTTCTTGTCTTGTACAAGCTAATATATTTGAAATAAATCTCCTAAGGTCACTGATATCTGTCTGTTATGCCATGGGACTGGAGTTCTGAGTTTATAGAATACCACAGTATTCTGCCAAATACCAATTTATCAGCTGTCTTAATTTAAGGATAAAACATTTTTTTAAAGCATAGCAAAATACCCCATAGACTGGCGTATATACTGGAAGAAGAATCTCCTAAGTTAGTCAGTACAAGTTGAGCTTTTACAATCATTTGGTAAGAATATTTTCATTTCTGGACAGCCTCTTCAGTCAGAGAATCGCATTCTCAATCAATTCCCCTGTGGGAAGAAAAGGAAAAAATCTCACAGGCTCTGGAGCACTTCAGGCCCTTCCTGAAGCTGATTTAACTTCTGGAGGACTTTCCACACTGCTGTTGGATGACCTTCCTCTGCCTAAACAGGCTGAACTGATTTGGTGAATGGTTGGATGAGCCACTGGACATGCAGTTATATAGATCAGCTCAAGCAATATTCAGCAACTTTCTGATCGGCTGCCAAGCCCAAATCTCAAGCTTCAGACTCCAGATTTATGTTGCTTTTGAATAACATTTCTTGTCTGACTTTTTGGCTCTAAGAAGATAACCATAAGGATATGAAAAGGTGTGCTGAAGGAGCACATTTCTCAAGCACTTATTCATGCTGCTTTTCAAGCAGTTTCAGGTTGTTTTCTCTTGGTGGAGGACAAGGGCAATGGTCTGTGCTATAAGTCTAATACAGTACTGCAGCTTTCAAAAGAGGCTGGTGACTATGATATCATATCCCAGCAACACTGGGAAAGGTATTGTTGCACAATGAGAGAAAAAGTATTCTTTAATCTCTCAGCCCTAATACAAAGTTCACACAGAAGAATGGATTTTCTACCAGGAAGACTTCAATGATCATACATTTATATTCTCAATTTCCTAATCTCAAGAGGTTAAGTAATTACGATGTCATTTCTAATTGAGATTTTTTCTT
The DNA here is from genome assembly GCA_013399115.1 of Anseranas semipalmata. Taxonomy (NCBI): domain Eukaryota; kingdom Metazoa; phylum Chordata; class Aves; order Anseriformes; family Anseranatidae; genus Anseranas; species Anseranas semipalmata. The sequence goes on from VXAA01006131.1 coordinate 297,583, forward strand.
TACTCATAGATTTAAAAGCAAAGAGATGAGGATTAAGGGTACTACAGTTACTCTTTACCAGCTGATCCTCTTGCAATGAATAATAATATATAACACAGGGGAGGCGTGCAGCTTTCTTCTTCTAAATTGACTGGCAATAGTTCAGTCCCTGCTGTTTAGTAGAACAACTTTTACCAGAGTAAAGGAAGTGCTTTACAGATTGGGTGTACGTATGACCAGGTCTAGATGTTTGTTGTTTTTGTTTTTTCTTCTAGGGAGAGTAATAGGCTGGCAAAGTACATGAAAGACAGTATAAATAACCATGCTAAAAGGAAAAAAGTCACTGGGCTTAAAATCCTACAAAGAGGATTTTAATACATGATATCGCAGGCCATGTGGTCTGTCTTGTGCTCTGCAACTTGATGTCTCCATGCTATTTCAAAAGCCAAACAAGAACACTTACCTTTTGCCTAACAAAAAGTTTATGCATATGCAGCTTAAGTGGTTTTGGTGGTTACTCTTGACACACATTGGTGTTAATTAGAGGATAGTTAATATAATAGTTCTTGCTCAAGGGTTTCTGTGAGCTAGTAATATAAACCTGTATGCAAATAGAGAGGAGCAAGTGGAAACAAACTGTCTGGCTTTCAGCATTGCACGTGGAAAGGGGTTTTGTCCATAGCACCAGCATATTTGGCTCAAGCTTACTGCTTGTGAATACTTGGGGTACAATTAGGACTGATAGCATAAGAAAGCACAATTGAATTTTGCTGCGCAACGCTGCCCTGAGTTCATACGTTCAGTTTATGATTGATAACTTGGCTGCAAAAACAAATTCAGTAATCTAGGAGGAGTTTGCTGGCTGTACGTGTGGTTGGATCAGCATATTCCAAATGTGGAGGGTTCATAGTTTATCATTCTTTTAGGACTGTACTGGTTTGTCACTGGAGTGGAGATAGCTCCTACAAGGTCATTAATGAGCTCAGACTGAGAGGGGATGGAAGTGAAGATTTCTGGGTTTGTGTAGTTTTAGATGCTAAGTGAAGAGGAATTCTGGAGTCTGTCCAGAAGACAAAATGCCCTACCAGAGACTAGATAATCTACCTACAGTAAAACCAGGGTATTTCCATATCCTAACTGGCAACAAAAATCTTGTCTCTGTTCACTAAAGTTATCTGTTGTTGTCATCTTCCTCAAATAGCGTCTTGAATAATAGAAATTGCTATTAAAAGAGGAAAAAAAAATATTACAGTACTACATCTGTTTTCTGTTACACCCATTTGAGGAGGAGGGAAAGATGTTAACAGTTAAGTAGACCAGTAGATGATATATTTTAATATGGACCTTTCGCGATTAAGGGAGTGAGACATCTCCTTTCCTAGAAGGTGAGGACATGCCACAGATTTATTGCCCTCTCCCGTCCGAGCTGAAGTTGGGGTTCCCATTACATGTCTGTAAAATGTCATATGGAAGAGACGCTGTGTCCTGCTGCATGGGAACACAGTTGTTTGGTCCCTTAGTAGAAGATTGAATGGGAATCAGAGAAGGATGAGACCTGCTGGACATGGAAGGAGACTTCGTAGTGTGAGAGCCATCTACTATCTCACGGCTTTGTAGCTGCTGACATCTGAGATTTATATTAGGAAGGAGTAAATGGTGTTATGATGGGGACTTTCAAAGATGTTGAGGGGTTGGATAGCACCCAACTCCACCTGAATGCTTAGCTCAACTTGGCCATCACACCATGGGAAAACCCCTCTCCAGAGCAAGGTATGAACCTGCTGTCAGCTTAGCCAATTCCTTGTTAACAGAGCAGATCTGGAAAACGTGCTTTAAGGAGGGGCTAAAACTTCATCTATATTATCAAGTCTTACTGAAAAAAATAAGATAAAGTCTATTTAATACAATATTGATAAAATTCCTGCAGAAGACTTTTTACCCTGTATTGAAAGGCATGATGAACATGCTTTTTGCAGGCATTAATTAACTGAAAGAGCCCTTTAGTTAAAGCGGTGGTAGTCTTTACCAATACATCTAAAACTGATGGTCATCTCTTCTAAAATAAATACCACATCTCTCCCAGGAGTTGAGTGAGCAATTCAGATCCTGATTATGCAGGAAAGACAATGGCTACAAGTATGTGGTGCCAGGGATTATTCCTGGGCACTGTAAATGGATTGTGGTACTGTTAAATTCTTAGGGAGGTCCTTGACAGCTATTTATGGCAAGTAGTGCTCTCCCAAAATTCCTGAGCAAAGCCCAGAGATCAGCTTGGGCCAGGGACCACTCTCAGTAGGCAGTCTGGAGTGGGCTATGTTGCTTTGGAGGGTAGTAGAGATCAGGAGTATGAATGCAGACTGCTGTGTGTTAGTCAACGTTATTGCCGGGGGTGCTCCTGTGCACGTTTGATGTCATAATTTGGAAAGAGCTGACATTCTGCCAGTTTTCCTTGTGCAACACCACAATCTTCACTGGATTTTGCTGACTTGGAAGAGACAAGCATCTCTTCTGAGAAGATGCTGGAGCCATGAAATGTGTATTCACATTTGTCTCAGAGAATATTTTTATTATTGCTATCATTAAGCAACATAAGTAAGCCATAATATAAATTCTCATTAAATTATTATTCATTAAGTTTTTTCTCTTACACTTATGAAATGCTTCAAGAAGTGCTGTTTCTAACCACAAAGCTGTCCATTGCTTGTTTCTTTGTACTGCACTGCAGTCTTTAGGGAACTGATTCCTCTCCTCAAGCAATTTGTTATTAAAATGCTGTGTTGTGGCTTCCAAAATATTGCAGTAATTGGGTAAATTGCAACTTATCAGAGAATAGTTTTGCTGCCAGAGAGTTGCAGGGATTTATTGTCCCATTCACTGACAGCTGGTTTGACAGGGTTAAGCATTAGCATTTCTCTGCATGAACAGATGTTTTTTTTTGTTTTTTTTTTGTTTTTTTTTTTTTTTTTAATTTCCATTATAGAGATTATGCATGTGATTTGGCACACAAAAATTCTGAAGAAAAGTGCAGTCTTTGGCTGCTTTTGCCATTCGGTGCTTCTGCAAAGAGATGTAAATCATGTGCCCTTCTTGTATCCTTGTCACTGTACCATACACTTTTTTTTTCCTTATTTTTCATTCACCAGCTAAAAGAGGTTTGTTGAAAGAGGAATTCTAAATGTTCAAAAATTCTCATCAGTTTAAGCATCTTTCAGTTCTGTGGTGGTAAAAGTTTATGTATGTTTTGCTGAACTTTCAGTAGCCTAACTGTATGTAATGTACCAGCATTTGATATCCAGAAATCAATGTAATGGAGACCACTTATAGGAAACTCTGAGTTTTAGCTTAAATGCTGCATGAATTTCCTTCTGACTTCTGAGTGAATTATTTGTTCTTCCTGCAGTTTCCTTAGTCTTTATTTTCTTTGTGTATTTTTTTTTTCTTTTCTCTCTGGTATTTGAAGACACCTTGCTATATAACACAAGACACCTTGTATTTAGGAATAATTTCTTCACAGAGAGGGTGGTCAGGCATTGGAAGGGGCTGCCCTGGGAAGTGGTGGAGTCCCCATCCCTGGAGTTATTTAAGAGGTGTGTGGATGGGGCACTAAGGGATATGGTTTAGTGATGGGACTCGGTTGGTCAAGTTGATTGTTGGACTTGATGATCTTGAAGGTCTTTTCCAACCCTAATGTTTCTATGGTTCTACAACTTGTGAGGATTAAACAGATTGTAGGGTGTCTTCATAATTAAAGTGTCATGCAGATGGTTATTAATTGGCAGTTAAGGTGGTGATAACTTATAGTGTACCTGGCTAAACTTGCACGCCTGGCTGATGTTCTTTGGTGCAATGTATGATGTAAAGGCTTGTCTATGTATTTTCCACGTCTTTTTGTTTAGCACAACTTGGAAGTTAGCTGAGAAGCAGAAAAAAACAATAATATCCAGGCAAGAAGGACATATGCACTGAATTAATAGATACTACGATCTTTTTAGGTAAGAAAATACTGCTTAGCAGAGCTGTTAGCATTTTTTTACAGTGAGACCATTTCTACCTACTGCTCTCCTTGTTCTCAGAACATTGTATAAAATTCCTTTTTTGACTTTTCCTCTCATCCATAATCTCTGCTAAATCTCATGCCTCCTGCTGTTGGTCCTGGAACATAGAAAAGGAATCTCTGTCATACCTGTCATACCATGTCAAAGGTCCAACTCAGACTACTGAAAGGTTACCATGCCAAAGGTGATTAGCCAAGTCATTTCACTGTGGTTCCACAAATACCTTGGTCCATTCGGCATAGACCTAGTAGGCAGCTGGCTCCAGGCATCCCCCAGACAGTGGGAGCAGCAAGCCCAGCGGCATCTGGCTCATCTAGAACTAGTATTCTTCAATCAACTACTTGAGTGTTTTATATTATTATACATGAAGTGGGTGATCACTGCATATAAACGTGTACTCTGAGTAGCAAAACTGTAATGATAATTATTGCTTTCATAGATCTGTGATTTCTGTAATTGGATATTTCATCTGAAATATAAGAAGCCCTAAACTGTATAAAGTCTGTGCCTACTGGGGAGGCAGGCACTGGGAGAGGAGGAAGGATGCCGTAGCTGTTAAACTATATCCTTTCCTTCCGTCCTATCTGCTGCTACTGCAGCATGTTTTTTAAAAATAAATAAATAAAAAATAAAAAAAAGAATTTTAAATAGGAAAAAAATCTGATGGGGTTGGATGGATTTTTCACAACTGACAACAGAAATTTGGCAGTTGACAGCATGCCAGCATTTTTAATTGATCTTCTAGCATCAGGTGCACAGCCTCCGGTTGACAAGTTGAGTGGTTGCCAAGAAATACAGCTGGAAGGTACCTGCTGTTACAGTGCCGCATGTGCAAAAACAGATGGGGACATGTGCTTTTGGAAATGAGTGTCTCTGAGCCCACTCATCGTATACTGCTAGCCACTGCAGGCAACTTCTGGGTGGTATCTCAGTGTTTGGAAGGCTGGCTACTGCCAATTTCACTCTTTTCGTCTCTGTGTTGGTGTCTTGATTGCCTATTGCCTGTCAAATTCATTCAGGAGATGAGTTAGACTCGCCCTTTTTAAGACTCAGGTTCTTGACATAATAGGACACTTCTGAGAGAGAAAATGTCATCTATCCATATTTTGCTATCATTTGACTTTTCCAGAAAGCCCCGAGGCATCTCTGCTTATCACCTGAAAAATCCTAATTACAGGGCTTTTAATACTCGGTGACTATTCTAACAGTGTACACATTCACCAAACATTTAATTAGAACTGTTATGTGCAAATCCTTTGTTCATAAAAAGAATCCTAATGATCCTTAGCAAATTTAAAAAAAAACAAAAAACTATTACATATGGCAACGTGACTGAATTCTCTTCTAGAAATGCAACCGGAAAGGCCCATGTAGGTTTTCTATGGTATATAAATTTTAGCAAATAATATTTTACCATCAGATTTTAACTTGAGAAATTGTTAATAAGATGCAGTTTTGCAGAATGTTAATTCTGGGTGCTGCCAAGCTTTGAAAGCAATTATATGAAGTGCAAGTTTGGATTTTTCCATTCTATTAATCTCAAAACATATCCAAAAGTATTTTAGACACTGCACTTGGAGTCTATGCATTTTACTATCATTATTACCTTACTTGTATTTGCTGTGTTAAAGTGCCTGACATGACAAACTCTTAGATTTTGGGGGATGGATGAGGAAACTCGACCTTCATGAAATAGCTCTGTGATGCTACCATTAAACAACACAAAGTGATGCTATGCAGCGGTTCAATAAGTAGATCTGGACTGGTGTTATTCAGCATTTCTGTGATTTGAACTGAGTGTGCCAGTTTGCCTGGGTTTCTATTTCATTTTATATAGCTGTGCCATTTTAATTGTCATAGTGGTATAGTACAACATTCTGGACATGTCTGATCTATAGGTTTGACAACGCTTGAACTTGACACAGAACCAGTTTTGATCAAACATGATCAAACGTTGATCAATCTTTTGTATTAGCTTTTTGTATTAGCTTCTGCTAGAAATCCATAGCCAAAAGTTGGCAGCTGAATGTGTTAATAACTGAATAACTGGTAATCCATGATTTGGATTATGTCTGGGTTGGGGTTTAATTTGCAAACATTAAGGGTTTAATACATTTTGGAAGAGAAATATGTCTATCTGTGCATATGTATACATGTCTATGTGTGTATGACTGCAAGTATGGATACAGATACAGGTGTCTCAGTGCCTTGTCTCGATGTTATGTCTTGTGTTCCTACTGCGTACGCTTCTCTATGACTAGTTACTGTGGGTCCACCATCGTTTTAGCTCCAGATAACATGATGTCCCACAGGAATGTTCCACAGAGGACTCTTCTAAGACGGTAAACCCACAAAACAATGTCTCCCTCTAACCCACAGATGCAAAAGGAGGAAACAAAAAGAAATGTACACCAGGTAGAGGCAGTATTATCAAGGGCAGGCTGTTTCTCACCTACCTCTCATGGGGACATGTAATTGCAACTTCCATTTGCAGTCCAGATGGGAAGGCAATAAAATCCATGGATTCCTGCTGAACCTCTTGCTCACCCAGTGACAGCTCTCTCCTTTGGTTAGTGTTGGTTTTTCTTGGGATTCATAGCTCCCAAAACAGGCAGGTGTGAGGAAGGATTGGGTTGTGAAGGAGGCTGAGATACAGCTTTAGTTCTGAACTCAAAAAGGCCTGTTATGGGCCTAACACCTTTTAGTTTCCCATCTAGAAAATGAGGCTATATTCCTCTCTAGCTTCTGCTCTTTTGTTTATGTGCTTGTTTTAAGGGGATTTATATATTCTTACAGAACTATGTGCCTGTTTTTTTTATTATTTGAGAAACATGCAGCTGCCTCCCTGCTTGTAGTAGAGTTGTATGACTCAGAAGAAGTCCCTGAAGTCCCAGTTCAGGACTTTGCTGTTCCGTGACTGCATTACATCTCACTGCCTTCACCTCTGGGAAGCTTTCAAACACATGGCTAATGGCCCCAGAATCTTCCACGCTTTCTACGTGGCTTCTGCAAGGCCCATGGCAAACATCTGATCTGGGATGAAAGGAAACATGCAACCTGTTATCTCCAAAATCTTCTCAGAAAGGGGCTGTGCAGTCCTTGGCAGTTCCCTGCTGTAGTCCTGCACGGTGCTGAGCACCTTTTGATTCTCGTGAGGGTGATAGATGCTGGGAGCACTTGTGAGCACTGAGACATGGATGGCATCAAGTCAGATCCACTTCATGAAGCTTATGGAAAGGAGGCCAACCCACGACAGGCTCTGTTCACATAATCCCCAGCTTTGATTGCTGCAGATGCAGACCTGAATGAGGCTCTTTTCACTTTCAATTTCTTTCCAGTTTTCAATTCAAATCGAACAATCAGCACTTCAGGAGAAGCTCCAAATTTCTCATGCCTTTGACATTGACAGAATAAACTGCCTTAGGCTCTGAGTCCTGCAAAGAGTCCCGGAGGAAATTCCAGACTGGTGCACAGCCAAAGGAGGTATGGACTGCCGGTCTGTGGACATAATTTTTGCACAGCAGGAGTCAAAATACAACTGTTTAGAAATAAAGCAGTGAAGTCATTACCAGGTACTGTGATAATCATACTCACTCTGGTGGTTTGCATCTAAGCATTTAAATTTGGATGAAATTAGTAGGGGCCCTACTGTGTTGTTGGTGATGAATACTGCCTTCATCTGCAGTCCTTGCCTGAGCCTGGTTCCTGTAGCATTAAGGTTTGCACAAAGATTTATGCGGTTCAAATACTGGGTTTACACTACTTGTCAGTCAAAATCACATTGCCACCATCACATTTAACGATAACCCCTGTCAGTCCCTCTTTGTGCTGATCTGTTGCCCCCAGTGTTAAAATTGCAAAACACCCCATCAGGGCTCACTGACACGGAGTAAGAGTGACAAAATGATCCCTGCTGCTTGCAGCCAGACTGTGGCATATTCCAAAACCCACAGTATGTTGTCCAGTTCTTAGTGCTTGCAGCTGTGTGGGATGGGGTGTCAGTAGTGGCAGTGTGTTGTTGTTGTTTTTTTCCTGCTGCAATTGCACAAACTTCTTATGTTTAACAGAAAACTTGAAGTTATTTGCTGGCTTTTTTTTTTTTCCTCCTGGTTGTTTTCTTCTGCACTGTTGAGATGAATCAGGTTGCTGAGTATACCCTTGGGAAGGCCTGAATTTGCTCGTGGAAGGGCCTAAGGAGTGGCAGAGCTGCAGCTGGGGAGGATGAAGGACCATATGGGCAGGCACTGCACAGTGATGGGGCACAACGTCTTCCCCTTTTGGCAGCAGGGAGCTGCTGTCCTGGCTTCACTGCCTGCTGAGCCGTGGCTTGAAGGGGTGCAGTGAGTGCCTGAGCCACTGCCAGGGAAATAGGAGGGCCAAAGTGGGAAGTGGAGACACTTTCCAACAACGGTGGATATCTAACGGCATTAATTCATTCAGCCAGTGGCCTGGAACTTCCCCCAAATTCTCCGCAGGCTCAAAATATGTCATCTTAAACAAAGCAGATCTGCAACCACTGTGAGCTCAGCTCCAACGAGCAGCTCACTCTGTTTTCCATAGCAGGGAATATGTGTCCCTGGTTCCTAATATGTGTATATACATAGCATAGACATCTGTCAACTGTGTATTCATTATCTCACTGTGTCACATCTGTCAGGCAGATTCAATTAAGCAAACATCCTTCCAGCCCCAGCGAGACTTTTTGTGCATGCAAAATGCATCAAACCTCAAATAAAGTGGGGCTTGCCAATCAGAAAATTGAGTAGAATGAACTAAGGGGAAAGTGGGCAGGTAAACAGTGTTTGCTGGTATTTCCAGGTTTGCTGCCCTAAAGAGTGCAGCTCCATGTTTTCAGAAGTGCTTGCAAATGTCAGGTTGTAAAATGTTAGGCAAAGAGAGGATGATGGAGGCCAGTGGGACAGTTGGAAACATTTCACTGCTTATTATCTGTTATTTCCTTCTTTTGGTAATTCTTTAAAGAAATGCAGTTTAATCTTAGAAGTTTCCTCTTTTAATCAATAAATGCTCTCCGTCTTTTTGAAGCCTGAAGTGCAAGGCATGGTTTTGCATGAATGTATGTGTTTGCTTTTTACAGTTCATAGTTCAGTGTTCTGACAAACCATCATTAATGTACAAGGTCATGCTCAGTCTCCAGAATCCTTTTCCAGATGGCATGAAAGAGCAAACAACCTCTGCTACCTCACAGGAAAATTTACTGCAGGAAGGAGGCCCTCTCCTCTTGAGTCACTTTAGAAAACGTGGCACTGGACACTTTAGCATCCGCGTGAGCCATAATCACCTGAGGATCACCTAGGGAGCATGACAGAGATATGCTATCATGCACATGTTCCACGTGATGGGCAGCAATGCAACTGTGGTGGGCTCTCAGCAACTTCAACAAGCTCCCTGCTGCCGAGGTGGCCCTCGTGTGGGTCAGTGCAGCTTGGGACTCCTCTAGCTTGTCACAGGTAGGTACTGTTATGCCTTGACTTCTTACTAAATTAACTTCTTCCTTGAACTCTGAAAAGGAGGAAATGCAGCCCTGAATGTTTGAGGAAGCAGAAGAACTGGCAGGAGCTGAAGGCTCAGCTCCCTGGTGGTTTTTACCTGATTTGAATATCTGCTTCCGTTCAGCGTTATCGCTTTGGACCTTGAATCCTAGCAGTAAAGCAATTCATGGCAACAATCAGTGATAAGGCACAACCCAGACCTGTAGAGAATAGGAAGGCAGACACCAGGCTGTTTATATTCAGAGCTTCTGGAGGGGAATTTGATTCTTCTTTGTGTTATGTCATAGACTAATTTAACTCTGCTGAATTTCAACAGTTTGCATGGGTACAAAAATAATGGGGAAGGATCAGTCCTAAAATGACTTGTATTCATGCTGATTTAAATACCTTCCTTGACTTGGTTTCTACATGACAAGATAAAGGTGCCACATTTCATTAATTTTTGCATTAAATTCATTTGAAATGCCAGTGGTGGGGATTTTGTATGTTGAACAGTCTAAATCAAATATGGATGTTCTGAAGCTCCTTTGTAAAATGAGACTTAAAATCTAGAACTGCCAGGAACTTATGAGTTCAGGAAAAAGTATTTTATGACAGCTCATTACAATACAATCATAATGTACTTCCTGGGCTAGATAGCAATTCAGAGTTTGGCAGAGGAACTTAATTAAACAGATTTTCCTGGCGGATCAGTCATGAAAAAGTTGCAAATACCCAGCAGAGACATCTCTTTTGAAGAGGAATTTTTGTCTGGCACATTCTTACCAAGAAACTTCCCCAAGGTTAGGGACTGAGGGGCAGAGGGGTAGTGTGCAGTGTACAATGGTACGTGTAATGTACAATGCTATGGCAGCAACCCAACCAATGTAGCATATTGTGAACTGACTTAGATCCCTTTTTAAAATCTTTAATCTTCTGGTATTGGGCGTAGTATTTCTTGATGTTAGTTTTAAAGTTCTAGCGGCTGGATTCATTTTATTATATGAAAATCGCAATTACAGATGAAGTAAATCGCCAATTTTATTTTAAAACTATGATAAAATTTTAAGTCTGAAAATGGGATCAGAACCTAAAATCGTTACCTGGACCAGAAGGCTGCACTCCTTTCATTGATTTTTGCCATTTCCAAATATTCCCACTTTCCAGAACTCTATAAAGTTTTATGCCAGAAAAAGTCATGATGACTCTGGAAAAATAATTAGGAGGGTTTAGCAGCACTTCTGATTTTATCTCACCCAAATCACAGTGGGCAGAGTTCTTGTCCCAACCCTTACCCCTACCCCGATCATCACGGCACAAAGATATTTTCACTGAAGTGTCCCATGACAAAAAGCCCAGAAACATCAAACGTACAAAAGGAAACAAAACATTGGAACAAGGCTATCCATTGCTCACTTGAGCCATGGCCTGCTCTTCCCTGTCTGCTTGCTACAAGGCTCTTCCAGAAGCTCATGGAGGCTTTTAAAAATACCACAATGCCCCTGAGTGGCTCCATGTACACCAGGAGAAGGAGGTGACCCATCTTCAGCTGTGATTTTGAAGTATGCAGTTTATTATTAGGTAATTTCAAAATACCTTTAACAGGCTCTTGAAATTAGTTTAAGTAGTTGCAACAATTTGAACTATCTAAGGTGTTTTGATGTCTCTCTGCTTCTTGTGTGTCTTGATGAAGTTCAAAGGCTTAAAATATGAAACTCAAATGTTTGTTTGTTGTAGGAGAACACATGTGTTGTACATACGCTTGTGCTTTTATGTTTGCAGCTGCAGCTCTGTGTAAATTGCTGTTTCTTGAAGTCTCATTCATGGTTGTGGCGGTAGATTACATTTCCTTTCTGAAGGGCTAATTAATGTCATTCAAATTTTGAACAGTTAATTTCTAGGTAGTCTCGAGGCAGCTGCAACATCTATAACCAAGGAAACACTTCTTGAATTAATGGCCCTTACACTCTTTTATGTTTTACCAGGATAACTTGGGAAAAGGAGATGTTTAAGATTCAGATACTGTTCTCTCAAATGGGGTTCATCCAGTACCTGCTTAAATCAAGGGAATCATGCTTAACTTGCCAAAATGTGAGATTAAAACCAATGATACAGGAGGAGATAAGAGAGCCAGTCAAACCCATATTTTTTTGGCAGAGCTCTTCTCTGATGTTCTTGCAATAGGCATAGGGGGAAAGGAACCATGCTGTCAGACCAGGTAAGGAGCACTGACAGCCTTTGTGGGCACCCATAGTGTCTGGGTTTTGCATTTGGGTCTCCATAGCCCCTTCAGGCTAAGGAAGCGGACCCTAAACAAAGACTTCATCTAGACATCAGCCTTTTTTCTTTTTTCTTCTGATTTTTAAACCTGTCTTTTAGGCGAGAGTTTCCACAGCCCATTTCCTTTGGCAGATAATTTGCTGTGGTAAAACAGCTACATCATTGCAGGATAAAGGAAAGATTATCAGAAATGTGCACTTATTTAATATTTAGATAGACTTAAAGTTTTAAAAAATGTATATATTTTTTATTAATCCTGCCTGCATATAGCCTGTCATCAGATTCTTCTCTGTATTTCAACACTCTCCTTTTGACAACAGTGAAATATCTGCTCCTTCTCTTTCTTAGCAGACCCCAGTTATTTTTCTTCTCTGTCTCTCTGTCAATATTGCCATGGAATAAACAGGAAACAAGAAAGTAACCAAGCTCTAGAGTGGCCTTCCTTCCAGCAGGTAGCTTCAGTCCCATTTTTTCCAGCACTGCAGCTGAGAGATTGCCCAGTAGCTTATTCCTTTCTTTAGCTGTCCTGGCAGGAATGAGTTGCTGTGAATCTAAGGAAAAAAATCTTCCTTAGCTTAGCTAGATGTCCATTTGGCGTTGTCATCAAGGTTCTCTCCTTTGACTAGTGAGAAAGGCAGTTTCAAAGGTGATCAAATGCATCCTAGAAGAGATGGAAAGATTTGCTATAAAATTTTCTCTCTCTTCACTGAAAACCAGCTGTGTCACTGTCTCAGTCTAGAGGTTTCTCTTTGGTTTCACTATGTATCAGGCTAGAATTAGGCAGGATGAATGTTGGGTCTGCTCAGAGGCCAGCATCTTCTGGAAATAGACATGTGACCCTATTTGGGTCCTTCAGTCCTCTAGTGAAGCCCAGGGGATGCGGTTGTTGGGCGAGATCTGTCCTAGCTGAAACTGAAGGAGTTGATCTCATTAGTGGAAAAATAAGCATTACATCAAGAATAATAGAACAAGGGAATGTTTATGTTTTCCAGTTCAGGTTTCTCTTGAACTTGCACCACTGCCTTCATCAGTGTAATCAAAACAGAAATTTATATAAACTCATCAGCAATGTCATCACAAAAATCCATGCAGATCAATGCTGTTAGCCTTGCCCTCTCCTTATGTAAAAGGAGGTATTAGTATTCAATTATTACAGCTATATTTTCCAGCTGATACAGTTCAACAATGCTTGTACTTTCAAAAACAGACTATTAGAGATGAGAAGTCCGCTGGGCAAGATTTTATTCTTTTCCAAAAGTTTCTTCACAACAATTTCAGGCATTATTGGTGCATTAAAATGCTACTTTAATACAGTGTAAGGACTGGATTTCCTAAGTGGGATACCTGCAAGAAAGTAGATAATTTGAGACTGAGAAAATACCAATATATAAGAGATGACAATATTAAATCTGATAGGCTGTTTCACAGAACTTTGGAGATAACTTCATCCTGAACTGCATAGGCCTTGAGAGTAAAGACACAAAAATAAGTAATTCAGCCAAATGAGCAGACTTCCACATGATGACACAGGGCTATCAGAGAGGAAAAGAGGGATGGATCTAAAATTAAAAAAAAATGGCATGTAGAGTGCTTATTCGGCCCCCATCTCTCTGGCAGCTAAATGTTACTCTTGCCATGTGCTTTCATGATGGAGGTTTGGGTCCAGGCCACATCAGAGGTAGAGAACTAGGTTTTTTGTTTGTTTGTTTGTTTTTCTGCAGTTCACTTTTTGGATCTCAACATTTGGTTTCAGCATAAACTTTTTGTCCTAGTAGAGGACACTGTAGTGATTAGTAGTTGTATTGCAGTCATGAAGGTCCTGAGAAAGATTTGGTTTTCTTTCTTGGTTGGTAACTGAACAGGTGAAGAGAAAAAAAAGTGGAAAGAACTTTCAGGTACACAAGCCCTTGTTTCACTCTCAGAGCCACAAATTTCAAGCTATACTGTTATTGGAGAAGTTGCTTTGGAAATAACTTACTTAAACAGCAGGAGACCTGCGGACATACCTGGCACTATTGAAGCAGGAGAAATGTTAGCAGTGCAAGAGGGGAAATCTTGAGGCTTATGGCATACTAGAAGAGACTAAGAGTTTTTAAGCATAGATCAGCAGAATATCAGGTGTGCCACAGTATTGCAAGTAGTTATGTGATGCTTTGAAGGTCTGCATGTGGTTCCCTGATACATTGCTAATTTCTTGGGTGTGGCAGAAGAATACTTAATCTCTCTATATGCTTGTTTCCCCTTTGTAAAAGGGGGATAGTTTATTCAGCCCTCTGAAAGGTGTGAATTTGTACACACTAAAGGCTGTGAGCTATGTGCACTAGAATGTCTTGGTTAGTTTTTTTTTTTTTTTTTAATCCAAAGTAAATGCAGAGGTAGTCAAGTGAGCTGCTAAATCTCTGAAAGGAAGCATATGCTCATTTTATATTTTGCATTTCTGCTTACACTGTGGCATATGCTTTACTGATTACAGGGAGTAGATCCTGCAAAATTCATTACCTAACGAGGAAAGGATATTTGCAGGAAAGACAAGAAAACTGGGATGAAGAGATTGATACCAGGTTAGTTTAAAATTTATCTGTCTCACTGCAAGAGTATTAAACGGATTGGGAAATTCAGAGAACAAATCTGAACCTACTTGTTAGCAAATCCACTTCAAAAGGCTATGGCATTTAGACTGGATTCTTAAAAAATCGTCTTTGTTAGGTAGTAGAGCTGCGCAAACATTGGAGATACTTAATGCTTCTAGACAGAGCTGACTGAGCTGGTCCTTCATCAGCTAGACAACAGTTCAGCAGTGAGAAAGCTAAGGTTTTACCTGGATATGTACACCACCACATCAATGTATTGTTTGTAACTGTTCTGAAATGACAATACTGTGGTCATTTGTGTGAACTGTTCTTGCATTTGCCAAGGTTTTAGAACCACATGGAATTGTTTGGTGCTGAATTCTTTGCTTAGGAAAAATGGCAGTGCTTTCTTGATGTCAGGAACAGAGAGGAGAGGGACAACTTTTGAGAGCAGCCCAGGAAGGTAAGATGATGTTTTTCCAAGACCAACTCTCTAAGAAATTACGGTGCTTATAGGTCATTATGGCATAGCTGGAGATGGTGTACAGAGGCAGTACACCATGCTCTGAGAGCAGTAGCTGCCATCTGCAGACAGCAGACATCTGCAAATTGAACTCTTGCCTCCTTCTTAAAGAGAGATTAAACCTTTCCTCTCTTTCCTTCCTAAATAATGGGATTAGACTATTAGCATCATACAACCTATTAGTCTTTCTTTCTCTTAATGAATTTATATTCAGGGTCTCCTTAAATATGCTAATGCAAGCATTGTGCCCTATATGCATGCTTCTGGGTCAACCTAGAAAGATGGGCCTCTAGAAATTAGTATAGCCTTAGGGACAAGGTGTGCTATGAACACTTAGCCACTACAAACAACTCCACTGAAACCCCCTTGAAGCAAGATGTCTGTTGTTCATTAGAAATAAGTGCAACTCTGCCCACTGAAATAGATTTTCCTCATCCTTTGTCAAGGCTGTATGCTGGCGTAAATAAGCAAATTAGAAGTAAACTACCTTTCTCAAATCATCCTTCTGTAATTTGATCCAAAAACCTGAAGGTATGTGTCAGTGACAATAATTAGATACATGGGCACAATTAGTAAGACTATCAGTGGAGTCCAGGCAATCAGCCCCACTTCCCGACATTAGCAAGAGACCACCAGCAGGTCAGAAGACTCTGGGCTGTGGGTCATGGTTCAGATGACTCCCCAGCATATTGCAGGGCTGAGGCAGGTAGGGTAATGAGGCAGGGGAATGGCCTGATCTCTCTGCTTTCTTTCCTGATTCTGGCATGCCCTGAGGGCACTGGGCCAGGGCAAGCTGTCATTAGGCAAGTTTTTGGTGCTTCTCCATCCCGCCTTCACAGCGCTAATTCAGAACTTGCTGTTCTTGGCATTTGGTCACTGAGAGGACCGGTGGGATCAACAGAAATAGCATTTCAGAGTCACTTTAATTAAAAATAAAAATGATGCTTGGCAGGAGATGTCGATGACTTGTGTTCACTACAGCCCAGATTTTAACGGTATTTAGGTACTTAAAGATACAGGTAGGTCCTTAACAGATTCTTCCAAAGTAGCTATATGCTCAACTCCAATTATTTTTAATGAGACTTATGTGTCTCCTTATTTCAAAGAAGCCTAATAGGAACATATGTGAGGCTTAAGCACAGGAGAGCCTTTACAAATCTGGCACGATGTCACCACTGAAAAAGAGACTTCATTATTTAAGCATTACAAAACTGATTTGACATTAAAATGATCTGTAGATTGTATGAATGCCTTTGAACTTTTAGTGGACTTATATCATTCACATTGACTAGCCAATCTGGAAAAAAAAAAAAAGAGTGTTTTCTAGTTAATCAGAAGGTTAATTATGTATTACAGTTATGGGATAGAATTATGCAACTATGCAAGTGTGAGGAACGAGGAAGGGAAATGCATATTGTAGCATTTAAAAGAAACCAGAGTTTGCTTTGAGAACACTGCAGGAAGTCCCCCTGCTTTAATGCTGCTGTCAGAGGAGAGGTGGACCTCAGATTTGAAGAGTTTCCCAATGGCCTGAAGTTATCACGGAGTGATGTGGCCCAACACATGGGGCACGGGCCTTGGCACAGGAGAAACAGGGTTCTGCCCTAGCACCTGACCTGGCACAGGTACCACAATATACCTCAGGTACCCTACTCCTCTTTGCCAGTCCAGCATCTCCTCTGGAAGGTATTTTGAGACCTCCCTGTGCAAGAAGCTAGCAAAGAGTCAACTTAGTGTGGCCAGCTGTGTGCAAAAAATATATGCTTCCAGCTGCATATGGGTCATAAGCATGAAAGTGTAGTCAATGGGAATAGACATATCATCAACTGAAGGGGACAGAAAGGTCTGGATATCCCCATAACAAGGGGCTATGAGAAGTTTGCTCTGTATTCGTGGTTCATTTAGTGCTCACACACACATACACACACGGGTACACACCTCCTTTTCTCTCCCTGGGGAGCTCTCTTGCATATGGTATTTCTGCTGCTGCAGGGAGTAGAACAAATGTTGGACTGTAAATATAAATTCAAATGCTAGACAGAAAGCTGTGCTGATAATGATGCTGGTAAACTCTATGGCTTCTTAAAAGCATAAGTGGTTTTTCAAATGATAAGTGATAAGCAGTTATGGAAGTGGGGAGGAAAGGTAGTTAAAAGCGAACTGTACTGAAGATTAAAGCGTGAGCATGCATAGGAAATGATTTGCGTTTGTTTGGGTTTAATTCTTTCAGAAGAAGGAGATGGTGAATGGGAAATACTGGAATCTGAAACTGAGGCAAACATCAACATTCAGCTGAATAATAACACAAATAGTTACAGGCATCATGTTGATAAAGGTAATGAATGAGATCATAATCATGATGGTAATGATTTATTTGATGAATTATGTTGTTCTGATGTGACTCTGAAGCCACATCCCAAGTTTTTGACCTCAAAAATCTTTTTTTTTTTTTTTCCCCAAAACAGAGAGAAGGAGAGGGACTGAGATACTGTATCACCGTAGCTAATTATTTAGTTGCTACAGGTTGCCAAGGATGCAAGATGTGCCCCCAGAGGGATGGTACAATCTGTGAGAGTAAAGTTAGTGGAAAGCACTGCATATGTGTCTATACTAAGTTTGAAGTTTTGGGGACAAATACCTTATTCATTGTTTAAAAAATGTACTTTCAGGCTACCTGAAAGAATTTTTGCAGAAACCAATGAATAGTATTAGCCATAAGGAAAAAAAAAAAAAGAAAAAGAAAAAGAAATGTGGATCTTTTAAAATCAAAGCATTGCAGTACTTTGTTTCAAAATGACATTCTTCTTCAAAACCAGCTGTGCACTTTAAAAACGCTGATAGACCTCCCCCATTATTATTGAAACACTTCATTTTTTTGTATAAAACAAAGTATGAATAGTATTAATATATATTTTGACAATTTTTTTTGTCTTGACCAAAGCACAGAATTCACGGCTGTATGTGCCCTGTACATGTGTATGCAATAGCTGAATTAAACCAAGATGTTAAAGGAAGCAGTTTTGAAAAGGAAGATAGCAAGAGTAAAAGCTCGTGATGGTTTAGCTGATGCCTTTTGTGTTTTGATTCCTTTTTGACATTTACCGTAGACCAAACCTAGCAATTAGCTGTTCCTGGTTTGCTCTCTTTGTCTGTTATCTCACAGGGACTGCCAATATATCCCTTTGAAATATTATAATGCAGAAAATCATTTTCTATTTTTTCAGCTTGCTTTTTGTTTTCATATAATTGGCATTTACAAGAAGGGCAAAACATTTCCATAACAACAGTCCAGTGCATCTTTTTAATTCCAAGCAATGGGGTAGATCTCTTTCCATTTCCAAAACAACCTTGCAACAAATCATTAACGAAAGATTATTTATGTCTATACATACACACACACATTTATATGCTGTAATTAGTATTTTTCCATATAGTTAAAAAATGAGAATCTCAACATTTGAAAGCAAGTAAGACATTGGAAATGAAGTAATCTTCAGGCAATATTGCTGGAATGCGCTGTGAGTGCAGGTAGTGTCATTGGTTACTGATCTGGTGTGCACTCACATTACTGAGAGGCTAGTCCAAAACCGAGCACTAGATATGTGATAGTTTCAAGTTTATAAGGACAGGCATTTGCGTGTTCACAGGATAACAGCATCATTCCCAAAGACAGTAATCTCTTCTGCTTGGCAAGTTGGAGCAATAAACTGTGTAGGTAAGAGATCTCTGACGTCTAAAATTAGAATTGACCCCATGATCATCTATCTATATCCCAAAGAAGGGGACAGGCAATGACTTTTGAGATCTGGAGACTTTATTTTGTCTAATGTTGCTGCTCTGACTGTCCCTAACACTCATCCAGACAGGATGCAAAACCACCATCCTTCTGCTGTGAGAGCAGAAAGTTAAATTCTTTCGCACTGGGGTGAATGATCCTCATGGCCTTCCTCAATGTTGGGATTTGATGCAGCCCTTATGGAACAGGGAGGGACTTTCTGGCTATACTCCAGCATTGTAGGCAGCAATGTCTAGCAATTTCCTCTAGAAAATGATTAAACTTCATCTGAAAATCTGTCTCCTGGGTTCTGCTGGAAACTAGTTGCACAGTTCAAACACCCTGATGGTTATAAATCTCTTGTTTTTCCAGATTCTGTTTACACGCTGCCATTTTGTGTCCTTTTGCTCTCATTCCAATATCATCTTTTAGTTTAAAAGCTCTTCTTTCTGGTGGAGAATTATGTACCTCTTTCCCCCAGTGTGATTACTGAAAGTAATCTTATTCCCTCACAGCTGTGCCCCTGACAGTCTTCAAATGCTTGAAATCAGGTGTGATTTTCTATATAAAGCACAACCAATAGTCATTGTAATAAATGACAAGAAAAAAAATGTTGGACAGCTCAGTGGAAGAAAAGATATACTGTACCATTATGACCTAGTTGATTAGTTCTTCAGTTCTTGGCAAAAAGATTTCAAAGTTGGCCAGACTTCTAAGTAGATTCCTCTTGTCTGTCCTCTCTCTCCTCTACCTTCTCTCCCCAAACTGCAGTGTGTATCGTGGACAAAGACTGCATTTTGATAGCATCAATTAATCACCGAGGGTGCACTTACATTAATGTTTTGTTTGGATTAGAGTGCAGTTTTGAACTGAACCTCCTGGTTACCCGTGCTTACTGTGATTTGTTTTCTACAGTGGCATGGTCTCAGAGCTCATGAACTGCGTTGTTTTAAGAGGAAATTAAGTTGGAAGATGTGCTGGAGTGCAGCAGTTCAGCCACAAATGGCCGTCCAGACCAGGAGGCTAGACTAGTTAGTCTGAAAATAAAAACAAACACAGTGCAGTCTGGAAATTAGGTCCTCAGTGTCAAGAGTTTCACCCTACAGGTCTGCCTCCCATGGCTCACATGGCTTGCTATTGCAGATGTGAAGCTTTCCTTTGCCTTTACAATATCTTTGCATCCACCTCTATCACTTTTAATCTTATACAGGCTGTTTATCCTACATTTAGGAAAACAGACAAAGCTACTCAGGGAAGAGCAGACTGACTGTTCCTCCTGTGTATGAATGTGGTCTCACAGAAGCACAACACTGGTAGTCAAGATTAGGAGCCAACAATGCACTTGCGTCCTTCAAACAGATTCCTTTGGGTGGTATCCCTTGGTTACCCACTGACTCATAAATACCAGTTTGGATATAAAAATGACTATTGTACTAGTAAAGCCTATGCTGAGATAGATTAATATTTAAAGGCTTGAGTTAATATGGCAGACTTAGACCCTGCATTTGTATATATTGACTTTTCTTTTCTTGGTGCTATAAAGATTTCAGTCTTTAAATCTTGCTTTTTAGCCTAAAAAATGCCATTTTTAAATAGAAAGAATACTATGCAAAATGGTTATCTGCCTTTACTTAGGTACATTTACCAGATCTCAGAGTATGAATGAATAACCTTTTTGATGGTTGCAAATCTCATTCAAGCTAAACTTTGGTTGCAGTCCCTATATTTGGAGATGTGCAGGACAGGGCTTGTCTGACTGTGGTACTCAGGACCTGACCCTGCAAGATGAAACTCTATCAGTAGTCACCAAGATGATTGTTTAAGCTATTGCTTTAAATTCACTGTACTTGAGGTCCTCTGACTCGAGAAGGAAGGGCCACATTTTGAAGCATATTTGAAAGACAGAATAACTGTATTAGCAGCTCATGAATTAATCTAATGGAAACTGTGGCCTGTGCCTCTAGTCCTGCATGTTTATCAGCTTGTTTTTCCTGTACCTGTCAGAAGGATCTGATATCCTGTGCTGCATGCAGCATAGCATTGCTAGCAGGTTGAGGGAGGTGATCTTTCCCCTCTGCTCAGCACTGGGGAGGCCAAACCTGGAGTGTTGTGTCCAGTTCTGGGCTCCCCAGTACAAGATGGCCATGGACATACTGGAGGGAGTCCTGCAAAGGGCCACAAAGATGATGAAGGGACTGGAGCACCTCTTCTGTAAGTAAAGGTTGAGACAGCTGGGACTGTTCAGCCTGGAGACGAGGAGGCTTGGCAGGGTCTCATCAGTGTCAATAAATACCTGAAAGGAGGGTGCAAAGAGGATGGAACCAGGCTCTTGTTGGTGGTGCCCAGCGCCAGGACAAGAGGCAATGGGCACAAACTGGAACACAAAAGGTACCATCTAAACATCAGGAAACACTTCTTTACTATGCAGATGACCGAGTACTGGCAAAGGTTGCCCAGAGGATGGTGGAGTCTCCATCCTTGGAGATCTTCAGAAGCCTCCTGGACATGGTCCTGGGCAAGCAGCTCTAGGTGGTCTTCCTTGAGGACCTCCAGAAGTCCCTTCCAACCTCAACCATTCTGTGATTTTTGAGGCAGAGTTTAAATGCAGATTTGAGATCCCAGTACATGGGCAAGAGTTGGAGTTACTGTAGCAGTAATGGCAGGATTGTTTCTAGTGTTATTACAACAGTATTGTATTCAAGCCTGAAGCAGTAGCAATTTATATTTTGTTCAATCTAGCTTCATTACTGAATGACCACTGCTTCCAATGAAAATGAATCCCAAATGCAGTACATCGTCAGTTGACTGCTAAACCAATCCTTCTTTCTTTCCTTTTATTACATTTATGGACTTGGTTATGAGAGGAAAATGAGTAATTATGGAGAATATAAACACGAAAGTTGTATACCTCTCTGTATACCCCCGTTCATATAACTGCTGCAAATGTAATTCATCCTTGCATGAAGAAAATATAAGCTGGATAATCATATGGCTGCCTGAAAAGTATCTTAGTTATTATTATTGCCCAAGGTAACATCATAGCTAATTTTTAGACTTATGCAACTCTGTTCTCAGGCAGAGTATGTTGTATTTGGCATGCTGAATCTTTGCAGATTTTAGTTCATTGTTAAGGATACTTTGTATAGGAAGATGAAATACTCTCACTTTCTTGTCATGTTCATAGTGGGGCTTGTAGCAAAGAGAGAGAGATTTTTTAAGTGCTCTCCTTAAAGTGAGTTTAAAAAAATAATGAATCAAACACTGAGAGAGTCTATTTAGTAATCCCTGAGAAACTGCTTCATTCCACTACTTGATATGAAGCTTAGTTATGGAGACTGTGTCTTGAATGAGTGGTTTCACATTCTGTAAATCCTGAAGTGTTTGTGAACTTGGATATGAATGTGAATGCACTGAATGCCATATGGATAGTATTCTTCTTCCTTGGTTGATGTTTTGCTGCTCGATTTCATACACATCAATGGTACTGTGCATACTGGAGAAACAGATGAGAGGTTTAAATCCTGACCTGACTTTGGAGCTTTCTTGGGTGCAGGTCTGCTAGAGGAGTTATGTGCCTTCCCATTGACTAACTTCAGGTTGTTGCATTTCCTTCTGTTTGGCATGTTCTTGCCTGCCACAGCACTCGTGCTGTCTTGGGGAGGAGGGGTGGGAAGATGAAGCTGGGCCACAGCTCTCTTATTGCTACCAGAGGGAGAGGAGGGGTGATGGGAAGGGCACCCTGGTGATGCTCAGGAGGCCCCCAGGATGGGTCCCGTGGCAAGGGCAGTGCTGGCTGGCATTGCACTTTGGGAGGATCTCACCTCCTACAGCTCCTGAGCGTGCAGAGCATCAGTGCTCACTGCCGGGGGGAGGGCAAGGGAAAGAGGTCACTGATGCCACTCTGCTTCCTCCTCAGCTCCAGGAGTGCTTGTTGCAGAGTCCTCTCTTCGCTCCCTCGGATTTGCTTGGAGGCTCGGCAGTTTTTCCTCCAGCTGCTGCAAAGCTATTTACCTTCTGCCTGGTCCTTATCTGGTTGGGAATGACTTCACAGGGGCTGCATGGGGTTGTTCAAGTAGAGACTGGCCCACTTTCCCCAAGACACAATTATGGTTTAAGCTAATATTCTTTCTTGTATGCTTTTTAGTGCAGACATTTTTAATTTGGAGACAACTGTTTCATGAAATGTTTCTCCTTTTTCTGTTTAAAGACTCTTTTTCAGCTACTATAATCCTGCCAGACACTGACAGTTCAAAGGACAGCTTATTTTCTTGCCTTCAAAATGGACTGATAGATATTTCCTTTTGGGATTCTGCTAGGAGAAAGCAGGAAGCAGGGGGTGGGTGGGAAGAAAAAGCCAAGTGACATGTCAAAGACAGCAACTCCAGCAGATCCTAGCTGTCCATGGGGTTCAGCTGGCTCCATGCTGAGGTTACAGACTTAGAGTGGGGAAAAATCCCTTCCTTTCTTTCACCCAGCCACGGTTGCTTCAACGCGCAGTAGTTCAGTAATGTCTCCTCATAAGGACCTACCTATAATATATATATATTTTCCTGTTTAGAAACACTGATTATGAAAACAGAATTGTGAAGCACATTGGATAAATTTAAATTTTGAGAGGAAATTAAATGCAGGCTAGCTGGGTTTTGATTCCCAGAAAGTCTTTTAATGTGTTCATCTGTTTCACCACTTACCAAGCCTGACTATTTGATCCCAAGGCTTTCTGTTTTCTTGGAGTATATCCTACTGCAGATTTCGTAGAATGCTTTGCTTTGTGGTAAGTCTTGTGTGCAGCATTCTGGCAGGCAATCTTCCTTTTATTCACAATGTATGCAAATGGACAACCTTTACCATTCTGGTAGTGTTTTTCAGTGACCCTACCTGTGTCTCACCAAATGCTGGAACTACAAATTGCTGGAAGAGCACATTGAATAAATATTGCTCTGTGCTCATTCTGCCTGTTTCTTTTTCCAGTTTTGGCCACTCTCAGAAGAATATGAGGCTAGGTGGACCTTTGGCACAATCTGACATGGCCACTCTTAAGTTATTAGCAGACAGAAGATTAGGCATTCATAAGAATTTCACTAAATTAATCATTCTGCCATTCAGAGAGCAGATTTGTTTGCATGTTATTGTCATTAATCTCGCAGGTAAAAAATGGGATTTTCAGAAATGACTTGTGATTTTTGAATGATGTGGGTTGTATTTAGGGTGACATTTTAAAAGGACCCAAATTTTTGAGAACATTTGGCAGCACTTCTTGGAGAATTAGATTGCTTCCTGGTAGCTCAGACTGAACAGATAAAAACAGAAGTATCCATTTTCCTACAGGTTTCTTGGACTGACATCCAAATTTAGTTTGTGGAGAGCTTTCCTCTCTTCCGTGTCCTTATACAGTGACTTCTGAGATGTCAAAGACTCATTTTTATTTTTTCAGTCCTTTGGATACTTATTTTCATCTGGATGACGTTTGGTTGGGCCCAGTTCCTTGAATATGACTTATGTTTGTATTTGCATTTTCATCGTTTTGTAAATAAATCCATGCATTTATTTTTAACCAAGCTATTTTAAGAAAGTTTGTCACATGCTGCACAGAGGAACACATGGCCCTGCTGTGCAAGTCATCTTGGAGAAATGTCCTAGCAAGTGCATTTATAGCAGCAGTATTCATGGAGGACCCTGAGAGCTGTGCCAGGGACCAGAAGCCATCCGTACAGCCATTTGAACCATGGGCAGGGAGAGGGGTGTCCTCGGGAGAGGCCGCCAGGGACAGAAAGGGCTGTTCATGCCCCCAGGGCCCTGGCAGCATCTCTAATGTTAGCAACTCTCGCAGAGCAATCAATAGTTTGGGATTTATGGATGTTTGTGGGTAACATACAGGCAGTAAATGAGGCTGAAATTTGCTAAAGAAGTTGGCCACTATTAATAACTTCCCCAGATCCAATTAATGCATTTCAGGATGATAGCACATAGTAATCTCTCCTTGGAGACCATTCTTGGCAGGGATAGATGCACGTAGCCATAGCCTGTGCGTGTGCGTGACGGGACGAGATGAAATAATAGTGATGAACTGCTTATGTGTGGTTATATTTGTATTCCCCTGCCTAAACAAAAAAGCCATTACTTTGAATTTGGCACATCGGTGGTATTAAAAGTGTCTTACAATGCTGCCTCTCTGAATCTTTCTTGTAAGGGTTATCAGGTGGTACTGCTTGCTTCCAGTTGTTTTTTGCTGTACACTACTAAGGTGTTGTACTGCTTTGCCCCAGAAACTGCTGCACATCTATCTCTGGTAGAGGTGCCCCTGCCATGGTGTTACACCCACCAGTCTGTACATTCATCTCCCTGAGCCTTGCGATCCAAAAAGTGACACAGAACAACCCAAAAGGGTGCTCCAAGTAGTCCATATGTGAATTGGCTGATGTAAGTGGACACAGCCGTCTCAGCACTTGAAGACTTCAGGCTGATCTTTAGCACTTCAGGGCCCTTTTTAGCACTTTTTCAGATGGGACCAGAACAAGAGCAGGCATATGCCTCTCTAACTTCATTGCACATTATGATTCATACCAGCCAAAGAGTCGCATTTTAGTTAATTGGTTATTTCTGTTTTTTTTTCACTTGTGTTTATTCCTTTTCCTCACTCGTTTCCAGTCAGCCATGGAAGAAGAATTGCTCAAACTGCAGAAGAGTCTGCATTATGTTACCTCCAGCAGAAACGCCACATTTCTGGCAAGTAAGTAAATGAATGCATACAATATTTTTAGCCCAGTTTTGTCTGCCTTAAGAAGCATAGATGCGTTTGAAGAAATATCCAATTGCTTTGAGGTATAGCTGAATTCCAACTCTGAAACTTCTGAAATTCCACAGCAATGAAATAAAGCAATAGAAAGAAGCACGACATTTGGGTTGACCCAGGCTGTCTGCCTGCGTCAATACAGTGGTACTGTAGGAGTGGATCTGCAGAGCAAAACAGTTGCTGCTGAAGACCTGACATCCAAGATACACACATTACAGGGGGATTTACTTTGGATAAGTTTAATCTGGTCCTGTGGAGTTTGTGTCCGTCAGCAACTGGAGTGACATAAGGGCACTCGTAGAAAGCTTCTTCCAGGTAAGTTTCATTTGAAAAACATCCACTTTGTGTTCTCCCAGACTGCTCAGCCATGTGAACCAAAGCATGATAAGTGGGGATGATCGGGAGGTTCACTTCAAAAGGAAACTCTTGATCTGAGCTAAAATGCTAACATAGACATGCCCGTAATCTTTCCCAGTCCATCCTGGAGTTCTATTATGTAGACTGGGGAGCTGCTCCACAAAACTGAAAGCTCTACAGAGGTCTCATGTTTATTTCTTATCACAGCGCTGGCAAAGGTGACTTTTTTTCAAATCTAAATGTGCAGCTATAGTTCAAATAGTTTATTTAACTGGTGATAAAAGCCACTGTGTGTGCTGGGGTTTTTGAAAAGGCTGATTTACCGCAGTCTAGCAGCCCACACAGACAGGTTGCTTGAAAGCAAATACTTTTTTTTTTGTTGGAGTATCATTACAGGCATGTGAAAATGGAAGGAATATCTTAAGACACACAGGGAAGAGAATCTGCGTTTAATGCAATTTACCAGAGGAGAAAATTATGGCTTATGTTTTCCGTGGTGCTGTTTCTGCAAGGAAATTGTGAGGGGGGTCTATGACACTGTGATCCAGAAGCAAATGGATCAGCTTTAATTGTGTTTTCCCGTGGAGCAGAAGCACAAGCTCAAGCACCTACCAGCATTTCTTGACTGAAGTGTTCATCTGTTTTATAGTTTTTTTTTCCCCCAGCTGAAGGTGAATAAGTGTGAAGTACCGCCTTTCAAACATGTAAAAGCTAGGAGAGGTGAATGGGATGCAAGAGAGAAAGAATGTTTTTGTATTGAGTTTGCTGGAGTTTTGTGCATGATTACAGAAGTTGTGTTCCTTGTGTGTTGTGCTCTGGGTCAAGGAAAGAAGCTGAAGCCCCTGTTCAGGATTGAGAATGTGAAATTGCTTCCCTATTGGAAGTTCAGCAGGGTTTTGGTAATTTCATCCATAAAGCATGCAGAAAGTTTGGATCGTTCTGTCACCCTATGGTGACTTGAAAAAGTTGAACTTAGCTGAGCAAAAAAGCAACTGAGATAATTAGTATGGGTTCAGGAGCGGCTTTTCAACAAAGACAGGGACGTAGCTTGGGTCATTGGATAAGACGCTGTAAGGGCTTATCTGGACAACTGTGCAAACTTCCAGTCTTCCTTCCTGAAAGATGAACTCAGACTGGAACAGTCACAGAGGGGTGATGGGGGGAACAGGGAGCCTAACCTTGTAAAGGACAATAAAAGAGCATGGTTTGATTAGCCAAATGAAATAAAATCTTGATGGAACTTGATGGCTGCAAATACTTGAGGGAGCTAGCTTCCCAGTCAGAAGAAAAAAAATGTAAGTTAAATGACAAGAGTGGAACATGAACAAATGAGTGTTAAAAAGCCATGAGTAAACTTCACCTGCAAATTGGATTCCTAGCTATCAGAGCCATGAGGTTCTGGACCAGCCTTCTGATGGCAGTGGGGGCAAGAAAACACGTGTCTGAGACAGAGCTGGATTATATTTCATGAAAGGAATAGTATGACGTTGTGCCTGCAAGAGGAGAGGGGAGCATTTAATGACTCTTCAAGATGTCCCTCCAAGTTCTATGTTATGATGCAGAGCTGTTGGAACATACTTAAAAATTAAAATAAAATAAAATAAAAATAAAATAAAATAAAATAAAGGAAAATTTCAACTCTTGTAAAATCAGGT
Source organism: Anseranas semipalmata (assembly GCA_013399115.1). Taxonomy (NCBI): domain Eukaryota; kingdom Metazoa; phylum Chordata; class Aves; order Anseriformes; family Anseranatidae; genus Anseranas; species Anseranas semipalmata. Next base: position 325,059 of record VXAA01006131.1, read on the forward strand.
ATTTTTATAAATGAATAACTTTGGTTTATTCCTTAGGATGATGTTGTAAAAAGCATAAAGGCAGTGTTATATTCTTTACTGATAGAAGTGCATTATCCAATACAGAGGTCAAACGATTATGTTCTTGCCTAAGCATTAGATTGAGATATATTGCATCTATTTTTACTTGACTGGAATTTTGCTTGAGGTATGTACATGCTGTAGCAATGCTATCCCATGCCTGTAAACAGGAGGTCTAATTGTTATAGCAATATGGATGAGGTAATGGAGAGTCATGTCAGGAGTGCAATTGGTGAACAGGCAGGTAAAATACTAACAACCAGGATTTTGTAGCCTATGAGAAAACCAAGAGATCTATACAAGATGCCTGATATATTGTGTGCTGGGGATGTGGAGAGTAGAAATGGCCAAATATAGCAATCAAAGACACATGGTTTAAGTTGAACACATGCTGCTAATAATGACTGAAGCTTAACTGCGTGTTTAAAGAAAGTAAACCTTCTAACTAATGGGAAAGTACAGGATTCAGTGATTGAAGATTTGATTAAATGTTTGCAAACGGGAGCTCTGATCTGGCTTCTTTTCTCTTGGGTAGCTACAGCTGGACCCAACTAGGTGCTGTTTGATCAACTGACTGTGCTAGATGTTGTCCAGGCAAGGTCTTACAGTTATTTGCCACAGCAACTGGATATAGGAACCAGAGCAGTGAAGGTGGTCTTGAGGGAAGGCTGTGGTTAAAGCAGACTGAGGGTATAGGATCCCTTGTCAGTAAGAGAGGCAGATAATTCATCTGATAATTGTGGCTAGTGTGTAAATACTTATAAATACTCTGTTATGCAGCTTCTGTGGCTCCAAAGACTCCAGAACACCAAGAGACATTGTGGGAAAGACATATATGTTAAAAAGGAGAATTTAATAATAAGGATTTGATAGAAACTTGAAAATAATTTGATAATAAGGATTAGTTTAATAAGAGAAGATTAATGTAAAAGATGGCTTTCCTTGCCCCCTGAGATGCCTGTGGTGTCTTGCATTAGCCTGCAGCAGAAGAGAATTAAGCTTAATCAAAGTGTGCAATATTCAACCTACTTTTGGAAAGATTTTGCTAGAGATGTCACAGCGCAGGTTAACACGGTTGAGTTAGCACACTGTGGCAAGTCATGTTAATAAGTTGTGTGTCATACAGTCAACTGAGAGGATCCTTGCTTGCATCTTGACTTGTGGTAACCTGTGGCTGTGTTTTATCAGGAAATGCTTCCAGAGAAGAGGAAGAAGTAGTCCACTGACTTGATACAGGGTGAGAACAGCACAGCTGGTTGAACAGTACTTAAACAACGGTATTTCCAAACAGCTGGAACCAGAAGGTAGCCCAATAACACACTGTTCATTCACCCACCTGCTACACTGCGGACTGAAATCTGTACATCCATGCTGCTGCTGAGCATGTAAATAAAGAGAACAGCACAGCCTGGCATCAGAAGGGTATGCGGGGTCCTTGCACCTGTGGGAAACAGTGGGGCTTGGGAACCTGCATGACTTCCTGAATCCATCTTGGGTGTTCATCATCACTGTAAAATACTTCTTGCACTCTCAGTTACATGTCCTCAAAATCCTATATTAACTCTTAGTGTCTCAAGGGAAGAGTAACTCAAAACACATGTACAGTGCAGGGCAGGTTGTACAGTATTAATCTGTGTTGAAGAGGTCTTTCATAAAGTACCATGGAAAGAGTTCAAAAATAACTATTTAAAGCAGGATAATAACTTTTACCTCTGACACTAAAGGAAATACAGTCTAGCGTATTATATGCCTCACAGATAAGACTCGAGCAATTTAAGTACAACACAAACCAACCCAGTAAACATGTTAATGAAAACACGCCTCTGATTAAAATTGCTCAGTAAAGTGATCATGTGGAAATTTTAACGAGCAACATGACTTGTAAAAAAACAAACAGCCACAAAGCCTCTGTCCAGTACTGTTTTCAGATGAGTATTGTGCAGGACCTCAACAGATTTAAGTTTGAACTTGGTGGTGTTGTCCCAGTAGGCCCCAGTGCAGCTGTTGGGCTTTGACAATATTAGTATTATATTGCAGTGGTCTTCCATCTGGGGGACGTTCCCCGGGACAGGGAGCCAGAAGTCCCCTGAGGGAGTGTATTGCCAGAAGGCTGCTGGAGGAGCCAAAGAGTGGAGAAAGCAGCTGGAAAATAATCCAGCTGATGAAAAGGCCGGTCTGCGCCAAGACCCTCTGGTCCAGAAGGAGCATTGCAGCGAAGCTGCCAGGTGCATCAGCTGGGTTCGACTTCTGCAAGCTGCCCCAACCACACAGGGCTTGTGGGATGCTTTGCCTGCTCTTCAGGCTTGCCGAAGACGGGGAGAGATGAGGGTGAGTGTTTGTGGGCCCTCAGCAGGGCAAAAGTGGAGTGGTCCCTCTCTTTGTTCATGGGGTCCCAGGTCCCTTACCAGAAATGCTGTGCCATAGCATTAAAGACACCTCTGCAAGCTGGCTGTGAGACTGAGTCTAGACTGTTCTTTCTAGGATGATGAAAATCAGGTCTGTTTAGGTAGCAAACCTGGAAATACAGTGCCAGCAGAGCAGGTAGAGTGCTGTAAGGCTTAGTGAACAGTGAGTCCAGAGTGCTGCAGTTTGTTGTGGCACTGAGGAAGCTGCCTTCGGGGCTTCCATGAGCCTGGGGAGGAGGGGGTTGCTCATCAGACATAAGATTGATAAGGCTGCAGAAATTAAAAGCCAGCCCTTTTCCCAAGGCTCAATGAGTCATGGCATTAGAAGTTATTATCAAATGCTCCTGAGCTACTGTCCAGCAAGGGGTTAAAGCAGAAAATCAACGGGAACCCATGCTTTCATTTGAACCATAGCAGATGTACTAAATCCAAACCAGAAAAAAACTGTGAGTCTGTGTGTTTGGTTTTTTGTTTGTCTGTTTTTATGGAAGAATCTCCCATACATGTTAAAAAAAAAAAAAAGAGTATATTTTATGCTTGAAAGTGTGTTTTCCTTTTAAAAACCACTAGTAAAGAAAGAGTGCTTTATACAGCTATTTTAAGAACAACAAGTGGAATGGGGGAGATGTAGAAAAGCATGTGGCCACTCTTTGCCGTTTTGGAAAGGAGGACATTTTTCAATCATTCCAATTCCTTGGCCATGCAAGGGTAGGAGAAATCTCATGTACAGCACTGGAATTCAAAGTGTAAGGACCACGCACAAATCATTAGTGCTTCAAGACCACTGTGCAGCATCTCAGACCTCTTACTGTTATTTTTCAAAAAACCTCACTGCTATCCTTAATTACATTCTGGGACTATGTAAGCAGGCATCTCTCCTGCATATGGTTAATTCATAAAAGTAATGGTACTTGCAGTGTATGTTACAGCAACAGTTAATTTGGAAGGAGCTCTGCAGTCCAGGAGGACATCTTGTCTGCATCCTTGCAACTTCATTGTACATTGTGGAGCGTTGTGACTTTTCCTTCTGAGCACCTGAGACAAATGTCTCAAAACTTGCACAGCTCCTGGGTCATGTAAGCACGACTGGTTTGGTAGACTGTGGCAGGAGTGAGAATGAA
>VXAA01006131.1:328667-369358 GCA_013399115.1 Anseranas semipalmata
CTGGGTTCATCGAGCTGATTAGGGAGCAAAACACTGGACCAAGAGCAGTAGCTATTGACATAGTACTGGGTGTTGAAGAAATGGTCACAGACCAGCATACATTTTAGTCAAACTCTTTCATGCATAGTTGGGTGGAAGGAGAAAGAAATAGAGGGGAGAAAATNTTTAGAGAAATGATGAAAAGGTTATGTTTGAATCTCAAGAGCTTACTTCAAGACTGATGACTAGCTGGAGGGGAGCTGATGACTTATGATAATATTTGACTATTGCACTGTATTTATGTTACTTGGCAAAAGTAACACACAGTAACTAGGTGAGCAGCACACCTCCCAGCTGGTCCAGCCTGCCTCCTTTCAATTACACATACTCATGCACGAGGTAGAGGTTGTATCTGTGGCCTCTACCAAATTCCTTGTAAAATTTAAGTGCAGCTGCTTCTCACAAAATTAAAGGTTATTTTAACTCTACTTGACAATACTTGTCATAACTCAGGGAAGACCCTTGGTTCTCCTTCAGAGCTATGAAAGGCTTAGCACGTCTGGTATTACTATGCCTTTCTGCAGGCCACAAGGTACTGTGTTACACACACTCCTCCAGGATGGAGTTGAGCTTTGATGTGCTTTTGCTGCATTCCAGGAATTTGTCCTTTTCATCACAAGTGGAGAGACAAATTTTTCTCACAGTGTTAAGGGACACTTGTATATGTATACAGAAAGTCACAAAAAAGAAAAGAAAAGAAAAGAAAAAGAACATTAACCAGGAACAGCTGATCTTCACCAGTTTGTTCAAAAGGTTTGTCCAATGAACTTGCCTGTCTTTGTGTCAGACCAATATGCTTAGATTGTATCTTCTTAAATTATAAGAAATCTAAAGAAATGAACAGCAAACAAGCTATGTGTTAGAAGGCCCACCACCATGTTTGCAGCTTCACCAGGGATTGCTCAGAGCAAAAAGAAGCAAAGAAGCCCCAAGCTTCTCAGCTGCATCTCCAGGTAAATCAGAATCCCTCCACAGCCCACCCTGCTCTCTGTGGTGTGGTGAGGTGGGAAGAACTCGTTTAATGCTCATCCCTGGCCTGTTTTTTTATTTTTTTTTATTTTTTTTTTATTGGGGGTGGGGGGAGTTGGGGAGGGAGGTTGTTGCTGCAGGAGCTGAGTGTAGCTCAGTCCTAGAGAACACATCCACTTAATCATGTTCACCTGCTTCTCCCTCCGAGCAGAGTATTTAGAAACAGCCTGTGGAAGATGTTGGAAAGATGTGCACTTCTGTTACTCTGCTGCTGGTGGGAATGTGCTGTTTGAAAGGACAAATGTGTTGCATCTGTCACTTCTAAACTTCAGAGTTTCCCGAGTCTAGCTTTGTTTACCCAAAGATAAATTTGGTATGTCAGTTTAAATTAGAAATTCAAAAGATTTTTGAAACACTAGTTTAAAAAAATGTGCTTTTTCTTTCTTTTTTTCCCTTTTTTACCCCTATTTGAACCAAGAGTACAGTGAGAAAGAGAAGAGAATGAGAAAGCAAAATGCCTCCAAACCAAGTGTAACAATAAAAACCTGGAAATAAAAAGTGGACAGCTTCTTGAATACATTCTTAACACAATATGGCTGGTAAAACAAGCTTTTGTTTGAAAAAATACTGAAAATATGTGTTTGGACAGAAGCCATGTAGGTATTTTTCTGTTTCTTTGTTGCAGGAGGGCATTGCTATATAAGTTTACCTGAAAATTGCTTTCCAGTTCTAAGCTACTGAAGAAACTTGTTGAAAGGAACTGGTCAGGAAGACAACTGAAAACATGATGCTTCATGACATTAGATTTAGATTAGATTTTAAAATAATAATTAGGTAGTTTTTAAATTAATGGCAGAAATGCAGTTCTATTTTAGAAATACAATGCCTTTCTGTCAGTGCTGTTTTCATTCTGCTCTCTCCCTCTCTTTCTGACTTTTCAAAAAAGAAAGGAGAACAAAATAGGAAAATGAAAGATAAATAACAGTATATCTTGTTTTTTGAGAAAGGTAAATGTGGAAAGTTGTACACTGGCTACAGAGACGGGGAGAGAAAAATTGCCTGGAATGTGCAAAAATGTATTGCAAAATCAAGCAATTCAAGAAATATTATAAAAACACTTAAAAAAAATGTTTTGCCTGTATGTGATACTTTGTATATGGATGGATGATTGCTTATTATTATGGCAATTGCACACGGGCAGCAGACTGCAGAATATACTGGTGATGAAACAACACTGTTGTGGTTCATGGCAAATGAAAGTTCTTTGATGAAGAGCACTGCAGCTCCTTCAGTCAGTGTGAGTTCTGGGAAAACCAAAATGCTACTGAAGTTTTTGTTCCCCAGTCAAAAACCTGCATCTGCCTAGTTGTGTGACTCCTGTGGAAAACTCTCTCTGGCCCCTAGTAACTCTATAATAATGATGTTATGGCAGGGCAAAGGTTAAAAGTTAGGACTTTCTGATGTCTATGCCAAGATGTTTCGATGTGGGATGCGTGCACACAGAGGACAGTGAATGCCAGTGCAGCAGTAGATGTATATAAAGGTCTTTAAGGGGGCCAGACAATGTGATCACCCATACCAGAAAAAGTGAGGCAGCAGATCAGTCAATAAAGATGCCTTTTTATAGCTGTCCAAGTGCAGGAAGAAGGGATTCCCTGTATTTTCAGAGAATGTGGTACCTTATTGGTGCGCAGTAACTGTACCAGGTGTAGCAGGTAGATGACGGAAGCTGTGACATGCACACTTTTGGGCTTGCTCATGAAGAAAGAAAAGAAACATGGTCACTGCTATAGGCAATACATTAACTACATCAAATAGTGCTTCCAAATATTTTAATGGATGATTTTGTTTGGTTCTTAGCATGGGAAATTAATATTTCTCTGTCCAGTGCCTGTTACTGTTTTAAGTTAACATAATAGCTATATGAAGACGTGAAGAAGGATATGTATGTGTAAAAGCTGTGACTGTTCATCAATACAAACCAATACTAACACAATTGCTTTCTCCTCAAAGATGAAATTGTCACCCTACTGAAATTGGCAAGACATTTTCCATAAATTTTAATGGGCCCTTTAAATTTTGTTTGGTATTAGGAGGGAATTCATGTTTTTATTCTAGATCTTCCGTGAGCTGTTGATAAGGAAGAGCAGGCCACAAACATCCCCAAACCTTACCCATGAAAAGAGCCAGAAGACGGGTGGGGAGTTTGCTTAAAGATAAAGGACCTAGCTGGTGCCATGGATTAAACTGGCTTTTTTTTTTCTTTTTTTTTTTTTGAAATGGAGGAAAGGAAGTGGTTGTTAAAGTTATTTGCTGTAGCATAAAACACAGATTGAAAAAATGGAGGATTTAAGAGTAAAATATGTGCCTTGAATATGAAGCTGGAAGTTTGTTCCATTTAGATGTGACCCAACGTGTGAATGGAAAAGCTCTAAATGGAGTAAATTTGAAGTGAATCCCTAAAAAGGGAAGGGGGTGTGTGTGTATTAGGAAAGCACATTTCCTTCAGTGCCAGGCAGAGAAATTTGATAAAGAAGGATCAGTATCCCAGCATGTTGCTATCAACAAGATCCCCGCTGAAAATGAAGCACTTCTGTAATGGTCTCTAATATTTCCGTGCTGCTTCTGGGTGAAAAATCTTAAATATGTGCATAGGTTGAGACATTTAAATAAAATGGAACCACATATAAAATGTATCTAAAGATGTAGCTGAGAGAGAATTATGTTTCCTACTGGAAAATAAAACTTTTTTTTTTTAAATTAAAATCAGGATGCATCAGGTATGCCCCACTTGCAGGAAGGTTAACTGCTGAGCACAGTGTTACTTCATCAAGATAATTTCAATGCTGTTGGACTGCCAAGCACAGCTCATTTTTTACAGCTTGACATAAATAATAAATGAGTGGTTAAAAGCTTCAGATGAGGGTACAGCAAATCTCATTGTCTTCTCATTGCAGTATGTTGTTTTGTGCAGCTGTTCAAAGCATGTAAAAATAGCTACCATGCGGTCCTGGCTGTGTTTTACATCACTTCTGTACCATCGGTGTAATGGCCTGATCAAAGCTCCAACTGGTGGAAAGATAATGTCTGATACTCGAACTGGGGTTTTTTCTGTTCATTGCAAAAGGCCTTCTGCACGCTGCATTGAATTAGTTCCAAAGTTGCTGACCATGTTCCAGGCATCAGTGGCCAAAATCCCACAGATTTCCATGCAGAATTAAGCAAACTTTGCTGAAATAATTTTAAAATTGTGCTGGTTCTGACTGCAGCTGGAATAAGTTAACTAGGGAAGTACCTGGTGTAGAGCAGATGTGCAAAATTGTCCAGCATTTGTTGGTCTTTAGCTAGTTCATAGAAAACTGAAAACATGCTAAAACTGCAGTTAGTTGGTCTTTATTCCTCATTAATATCAGTATTATTGACTTCAGTGGATATTGGAACAGTAGCCTAAAAATCTTCTGAAATTATTTTAGTATGAAGACAATGGAAAAGCAATCAACAGAAACCTTACTTGGAGCCCATATGTGCTCTGAAATACACATGTTCATACATCCCTTGGTGTCGTGGCTTTGAGAGGAGAAGGTTGTTCATGTTAGGTTATTTACACAAAGCAGGATGGATGCACTTTTCTTAATTGCAACCAGAACAGCTAGGTAATTATGAACATTTTCAGGCATGCTTGCAAAGCACATAGTTTTTCTTCCCTTTTAAATTTCACTGGATTCAGGGAGTTCACATGTGGCTGCGTTTTTCATCTTCTAAGGGATCAGTGGGAGTACTAAGCAAAGGAAAGCTATCAGCAGAGGCTTAAATTTACTGAAGAGGATATACAGCTTCACTGGAAAACTTTTATGGCATCTTCAAACTGAAAAAGACCAGCAACTTACATCAAAGACTAGAAAACAGTTTTCACCTTCTGGCCATTCCTCATTCGTTTCATAAGGTTCTGCTTTATTTCTGTGCAAAGGAGGATATATGCTCACATTCATTACATAACTGAGTTTGAAATTCATTTTATGACTCATCACTTTGATACCGACTTCTGCAGCTGCTTGGATTCTCTTTATTTAAAGAGAGAGTATGAGTCAAATGGCTTTCATTACAAAGACACTGTCATATTATAATAGACTGAAGCTGAAACTAATTTAATGAATGAAGATGCTCTCTGTATCAAAGATTTCTTCTCGTAGTCAGATACATTAACTTACATCACCAAAGACCAATAGCAGTAGCTAGTTTTGCTAAGTTGAGCATGTATGTATATGAAAATGGGAATGAAGCCTGTGGTCCATTTTGAGCAAAGAGCAATATTCCACTAACGGAGAGCAGGTGCATTTGCATTTGTCTTAATAAATGGAAATAAATGGAAGTAGGCTTCCATTACGTTATAAGTTGGAAAGCTGCCTCAGCCTGTGTCAGCCCCATGGGGTATTTTGTAGACTTTAGGGCATGTAGGTAGCTGATTCTTACTGCTGAGGTGATAGAAATGTGTGCATCGTACATAGCTATGATGGGATGCCGCAACTGTACAAGAACAACATAGTGTTTGACTCTTCAGTCTGGCGTAGAGCAACTACAATGATTTCTCCTCCATTACCCTTTTCCCTATAATACTTTCTGCTTAGCTTTTACCCTAGAATCAGAAGAAATACAGGTGAACAACATCTCAAGAAATCTGTCTCCTATCCCTGTGGCAAGACAAATTTATTCTGTACAAGAATAAATTTGTACAAGAAACTGTACAAGAACAACATAGTGTTTGACTCTTCAGTCTGGCGTAGAGCAACTACAATGATTTCTCCTCCATTACCCTTTTCCCTATAATACTTTCTGCTTAGCTTTTACCCTAGAATCAGAAGAAATACAGGTGAACAACATCTCAAGAAATCTGTCTCCTATCCCTGTGGCAAGACAAATTTATTCCTAAACCTTTCTTGAAGGATATTTCGTTAACCAAACAAGAAACAACCTGGGATGGGCTTCCATTACCTCCCCAGGCAATCGATCTCAGAGCTTTCCTTTGCCTCACAGTCAGAATTTTTTTGTTGTTCCTAATGTCCACCTTTTTAAGTTTTTAAGTTTTTAAGTTTTTTTTTTTTTTAAATCAGTTAAAAAATAATTATTTGAATAAAATAATTGTGCTAAATACTGGAAAGACCAAATCTTAACGGCTTGATGAGCAGCACTGCTTTAATGAAAATTATAAATATGGAGATTTCTTTAGTTAAATGCTTAAATTCTTATTTAAGATAATACATACACATGTACATATATACATATTAAAGAATCCCACATGTATGAAAATCACAGGAATTCTGCAAAGATAGAGACCAAAGATATGAATTCAGTGTTTCATTCCTGACTTTCTTGAATTGTTGCCCTAGTGCTGCATGAAAATGGTGGGTAAAGAGAAAGGTTTACCTGTAACAGCTCCAGATATTTAAGTGTCCTGAAGCAGTTTTTCATGAGCAAAAGCACTTTAGTGAAAATTGAAAAATGAAAGCTTACTTAATGCCACTAATTCAATCTAAAATGAATGCTAATAGAGTTTATTCTGACAGTGATGTTCGTTGTTATCGACTGAGATGAGCCTATCTGTTTGATGGCTTCATGAATTTCCCTGAAAACATTGTTTATCCTGTAGTCTTGGATGGAAATCATCATGTGTCATCCTACTTTAGCTCCTGCTTAAGTAAAGCAGTTAAGAACATAATTCTGAATAAAAGCTTAAATTTAACTGACTTCAGTGAGAAACAAATATGTGCTTAGCATTAAGCACTTTTTAAAGGGTTTTTGCTAAATCGCAACATTATTTTCAGGTGGCTTCCTTTTCTTTAGTATTCAGCAATTCAGTGCTCTCTGATTTATTGCTTGTGGTACAATGCATCTTTCATCGCTACCTTTCATGCCCCTTTGTTGTTTAGATGTGTACTGGTGCTATAAATAATGCTGCTGTGTGAGTATGAAAGAACAGTTGCCTGTAGCAAATATCATTGTATGTTGTCACTACATTTGTGAAGGTTAAAGATTAATGATTAAATGAGGTACTTAATAATGTCCACATTATATATCATATATCTTCTATCCACTTGCGTTATTTTTTTGTCTCTCTTTTACTGATGGAAGAGGTGTTATTGAATAAAAGTGGATGCAATAGCTATTTGAAAACACTGAAGAGGAGTTGCTTTAGAGCTGCAAAGGATTCAGACTTTTAAGGCTCGGGTATTTTACCGAATAGAGGCAATGTGCAATGTGCTTTCTTTGCTCCTGCCTATTACATCGACTCTCTGGGTGGAGAACTCACCTTGGTATGTGGAAACACTGTGATGCCTACCTGCAACTACAGAGGGGCTGTGACTTTCAAGCTGCTGGCAGCTGAGAATAGCAAATTTGTAAATATAGCTGGACTTTAAGCAACACCGCGTTTCCTCTTAGCTCAAGTGTTCCCTCATTCTGCTTGTTGACTTGCAGGATCTGTGCTGTAAGCACCTAACTCTTCCAGTGCACTGAGTATGGAGCCTACCTGCCTCAATCGGTGCTGTCTGCTGTACTAGCTGGGTATCATGTCAGGTGGTGGAGAATAGAGATGTGAAGTCTAAGTCCTCTTGTGAGTTTGTAATTGTCCCAGTAAGGTTGGTTTATCGCTGCACTGAGTAGAATATATAGATGACCAGATGTTACTGGTAAACCCCTCATTTAGGAGATGCTGCCATTTATAGCATAGACATGTTATGGACAGTAAAAAGGATCATTAATGACTGAGAGGCAGAACTTGAAAAAACAGCTGCTGGTAAAATAGAAGGCAGGATTCTTTTTTATCAAAAGACGGTGATTTATTTGAAGTACTGGATCTAACACACCTCAGGCTCTGTGTTTCTTCTGAATCCCAAGCAGTTCCTGCAGAACCACACCAGAGTTTGCAGAGTCTCTGTTTGAGTTTAAGAAGCCAAAAGCTCATGAATTTTTGGCTCTCAACAGACAGCTGCTCCTTTGGGGCCTTTGGATTGTCAATTTGTGCAAAAGTTTGGGAAAGCAAATTGGAAGAATAGGAATTGTGGGAGTGAAGAGAAGAAAGTTTCCATGAGCTAGAAACCCTGCTTTTTAACTTCCCCATTTCAAGGTAGAATACTGAAATATGTCTGTGTAGCAGCTGGGAATACCTGAAAGTGTAGGTGTGTTCAGGGATATGAGACAGCAGAAAATTCGATGATATGGATGAACTGTGCAGTAGTGTGACTAATACTGTGGTGAGCTTTATGTAATTTGTCGGTTGTATCCAACTTTTTGCTGGAACTGTGTGGGCAGGACTGCTGTGTCAGCCATCTGTAATCACCTCAAAACCCATTCTGCTGTCTCTGACCTCTGCAGGGAATTTTCTGCTCATTCCCATGGACAGCACGTGGAGCTCCTGTCTCCAGAGGGCTTTGGCATTCTCCATCATTCTATGAGAAATGCCAGTGAAGCCAGGCTTGCTATTTAAACAGGATAGAAAGAGAGCATGAGCTGAGTATACTTAGAAAAGAATCAAAATTCAACAGTGACAGATGCTTTTAAAACTTTTTTTTTTTTTGAAGATGGTTTTTAAATATGAATAACATTAAATCATGTAGGAGATCCTTCATGTGTACACACCAAGAAAAAGGTTCTGTTGCATTTCACTGTAAAAGACAGTTACCATTTTTTGACTGAGCCAAAATGACTGGCAGCCAGCCTGAACGTGGGACTACTGGCCATGTTTTGGGTGGAATTGTGAGATTTGTCTGATAAGCAAGGATTTAATGAGCCTGTGGAGAATACAAGAGGACCTATTAATGACAGCAGGGGATGCTGTGGTCCACTGACAAGGAGCAGGGTGCAAAAGGGTGTGTGCTAGTGCTAGGCAGGCAGGTGTGAGATACCCTCCTTAAAACCACTGGGTAATGATGATGGAGGAGCTACATTGCACACTGAGGTCTGAGTTTCCCTCTACATTAACTGTGAAGGGAGAAGAGGGCAGCTTGGTTGCCTCACATGCATGAGAAATATCCCAGGTCTTCTGAGAGATGCAGTTAATAGAGACAGGGAAGGAGAGAAATGACAACAGAAAAATCTCTGGTTTGCTTCATCCATATCCCATGTGGATGCTCAGAAGACCCCTCCCCATTTTACAGCTGGCCACACCAGGACTGGCTCACAAGAGCCAAGTCCTTCAGAAAAGCCCAGAGCGCACCACTACAAACCAGCATCATAGGGACAGGATGGTGTGTGGTGGAGATTGGAGCAGCAGGGCTGAGGGGCAAGGAGTGCTTTGTGATTTCCTTTGTATGGCAGTTCTCAGAAAACAGCCAGTGATTTTCCCATGGGCTGAATCCCTGAAACATGAAGTGTGACCCAAGGTTGCATAAAGGCCACAGGTTTGGCTAGATGGGTGCCATTGCTGATTTTTAAACATCAGTGTTGTTAGCTTTCATTTCATTTTCACAGGTTCCTGCAGTAAAAGTCATGGAGCAGCTGTCTTCCTCAAGACCCTCCCTTCCATCACTGATGCTCTGTCAAGCCCCTATTAACTTTGCAAGGCAACCCACAGAAGCTTAGCTGTGTTTAAATGCTGGCTTTGTCCTCAAACTTGGGTTTGGAAGCAAACATGTGATGCCTCACACACAGCAGCAGGCAGCAGCTGATTTCCTGCCTTCTAAAATCCAGACCCTGTACTGCCTGCTTGATTTTCAGAGAGTGCATGGAGTTAAGGTGGTCTTTGAAAAGCTATTTGGGAAAAAGAAATGCCGTGATACTGCAAAATGCTAGAATCTGATCAGCCACTTGCAAACCGCCATATTCCAGGTTTCTTTAATATTTCAAGGGCCCGTTGCAGACCTGCTCCATCCATCAGGATGGCACTTGCAGTTTGGTCAGATACAGGAGCTGGAAAATGATGCTTTCTAGAAGCATTACACATGATGCAATGTGTCATTTTAAAGTAACAGAGTGCTGCCTTTTCCCCACTGCACAAATAACATAAGTCAGGGTGAGCTTGGCAATTCAGCCCTGCAAGGTGATTTTGCTCTTACCCATAAGTTTCTTGTCCTAATAGAGTCGACCCCACTGCAACTGAAATCCCATCAATGGCAAGTCAAATGCAAGCTTGATCATTAATGAGGTGTTGTTATGGTGACAAGTACATCATCATGACATGGTCACTTGGGTACTGCAATCACTGCATAAGCCAACTGCTCTAACACATATTACCTTAAGGATGCTCCATGCTATGGAGTTAAGTGTTGTTCACCTCCTTCATTTTAACTGTTGGTGTTGTCAGGTTAACTCTTTTGCTTGAAAGGCAGCAGTAAATGTGCAGAAACCACAGATAGCTGAACACATTATTTATCCACCTTATAGCCTTCAGGAGGGACGTTCCAATGTGGTCTAATGCTCTATGCTGTAAAAGCAGATGTAGAAACCCAGGCACTATGTTTTCACCACAGGTGATGGTCAAAGCCTTAACCTATCACCAATTCAAACTAAATCCCCAACGCTAAGCAACTGTGCTCCCTAAGCTAGACAAGTTGAACCTCTTGGAGGACATCCTGGACCAGAGGTGAGGCAGTGCCACTGGGGAGCCCTTTTACACCATTAGCAAAAGAGCTGAGCCCAAATGAGGGAGGTAGGCAGATACTGCCCTGTCCTTATTCAATTCTTCTTACCCACCAGCTCAGCTGATACCAGGAACAATGGTGAAGAGGAAAGATAGTCTGTTTCTATCCTGAGCAGAAGGTTCGTGCTCCTAAATGATGCCACTCAGCAAAGATCTTGGTCTGAGTGTAGGCAAACCAGTAAGAACCAGTAAGAGGCCAATCTGGTAGAGCCTTATGGTCTCCTGGCTTCACAGGTAGCATTCAGCTTCTTTGCAAAGAGTTTCAGCTGCAATAAAGGGTCAGAGAAATCAGAACTTCAGCGTTTTTGCTGTGGAATATTACATTTCCTTCATTTTGGAAGTCTTGAAATATTATAGCTTTATCTATGCCTAATTAAATAAATAAATAAATACCTGACCTGAAGCAATGAGTCCTCTCCAGACTAAGCAGCCCCAGTTCCCTCAGCCGCTCCTCACATCTCTTGTTTTCCAGTTTTGTTGCACACGCTCAAGCAACCCAAATCTTTCATGTGGTGAGGGGCCCAAAACTGAACACAGGACTCGAGCTGCGGCCTCACCAGAGCTGAGTACAAGGGGACAATCACTTCCCTGGTCCTGCTGGCCACACTGTTCCTGATACAAGCCAGGATGCTGCTGGCCTTCCTTGCCACCTGAGCACCCTGCTGGCTCATTTCAGCCAGCTGTCAACCAGCACCCCCAGTCTTGCTTTAGCTCTGTACTGGTACCCCAAAGGTTTCATTATAACTTATTTGGTGTAGTTGCTGACCTGCAACTGAGTATCATGGGAGTCTGGGATGAATTAATAAAACATACTTTTTTTTTCTTATTACAGAAATGGAATGAGAAATTGTGCATGTATATTATATGTATGTATAATTTACTGTTCAGTCTTTGTACTCTGATCTATTTGACAGTCTGGAACAGTGATTTTAAATTCACCTACGCCTAATTATTTGATCTGCTCCCTTGACTATCTTAACCTTCTTTAAACAGAAGAGATTTATCTTTGGAGCATGTTAGGATTTGAACAGAACAAATTAGATGCTGACATGACTTTTTTTTTTTTTTTTAAGCATAATTAAAATGCATGATAAAGTTACACTTCCATACCTGTAAAAAAGCATTTTATTACATTACATATTGAATCCAGGACAGTTAATCCATATTTATCTTACAGGACCATGGCAGAGACTGTAAAACTCCTGGCCATCGATCCTTTCTTGAACTCTGGGAAAGATCTATACTAAAATTATGGGCTAAGATTGTCTTATAAAGTTCAGGCAAATGCTCACAGTTGAGTGGTGTTTAAATCAGTAGGCCAGATCTTCCAATACTCTGATGCGCTCCATCCAAGAGACTTTGTTTGCTGCTATGCTAACCACATGGTGACTTCTCGGGTGTGTTCATCCGCACAAACGTTGCCTGCTTTGCTTTTTGTACCAGTGCCATGCTGCACAGCAGGGATCGTGCCCACCTGGGTGAGGGACAGCAGTGCCCTTCTGGTGCTCATCAAACAGGCAGCAAGGACTACAAGCCTCTACCTCAACCATCTTGCATCTGGGGACTGGAGAAATGAGCCAGATGCTGGGCATGAAAATCCAAATGAGGTCCCAGGCTTTTACAGGGGGAGCAGTTGTATGTGAAAGGTTGTAAAGTTATTTAAACATTAGAACCTTCATTCTTGAACACTTGTTTAGACCCTACACTCAGTTTGCCGTCCATTCACCTCTTCCCTTTCTGGTGTGGGATATGTGTTGATTGCACAGGCTTCTTTTAGGTTTTGGTAAACTGACTGCCTCCCACATTCATTTTCTGGGTTTTATATGAATAGTCAGGAAGCTCTGAAATGTGGTCTAAGCCATTTAAATATCTACCTACCATATCTGTACATAACATAAAATTTTGTATAAAAATTGCCAGATATTTTGTCAGAAAAAACAGGTACACTTTAAGGATTTCTGACGTTGAACTACTCATAACAGGGTATCAAAAATTCACAAAAAAAGCTTGTTTGGGTTGAGTAAAATTAATTAGTTCGGGGTCATATCATTTTGACAAAAGGGAATAAGAATTATTTGCCTTGATGGTTTAGAATGGATATTTTTAGTTTGTTATAAAATGCTATTTGTTCAGTAAAATAGCTATTTCTTTTAGACTTTCAAAGCAGTGCTGTAGGGGATTCAGACATCTGCTTTTTTTTTTTGTGTGTGTGAAACAAATAATGGATTATTTTTAATTGTTGTTGATTTATTTTTCACTGTGACTGCCATAGATTGCTGCTTGGTGGAGAGAGTGAATGGAGAGGGTCAGGCACCAGCAGATTTCCTGTGAGATGCTCTAATTTGGGTCACTCCTGACACAAGGTGTTGAAAGCCATTTCAGACTTTCGGACCCTGACACAGGGCCAGATTAGTTGGATTTTCATTGGAGTTCCCTAGAATAACCAGCTGTAAGGTCTGCAAATATAATTTCATACTTTCCCGTGACTTAGCATAGCTTCTCAGATTCACATTTTCATGTAAGTTAAACAGAAGTTGGTGAAAGGCATTGTACCTGAACAGATTTTACTGAAGTTCACATGCTATTTGTAGTGCCTGCTGCTAGCCATGGTGACAGGTGGCTGGTAGCAAGATGAATGATAATGGGAAATGCATCTCGGGAAATCCTGTATTAAGATCTTTGGATTAGAAAACTCAGATTAAAGAAGGTTTTCCTTATTATTTCTCTATTATTAATAAAAATAATGTTGGTCATCCAGTCATTTAAATGGCAGCAGTGTGGACTGATGAAGCTGCACAGAGAGACAATGAGTCAGCACAGAAATAAAAGTCTTGCTTTTTTCTTCCAGGAGTGCTGCTCCTTTCAGCAGCCTATCAGTGTCTATTCCTACTTTTTTCTTTCCCTTGAATATTAAGTATTTCCAGATAAGTGTCGTTTGCACCTGCCTTTGTTTAACTGAGTGAAATGTGGTGGACCACACTAAATTCTGCATTCAGTGCAGACACAGCAATTCTTCTGATTAGTGACACATATAAAGGGTTTCCAATTAACCTGCAAATAGTGGTATAATTCAGCTACAGAAAGTGTGTAAACAGTACTTTGCTAAGACAAATCCTACTGTGAAAATGAGAGGTTGGGTATGATTCCTGTAATTGCTCAGGGCTTTGGCTGATGGTAAATACATTGTCCTCATACTTAAATATCAATGCACGGACCAAATCCAAGCACCAGAAAATGAGCGCTACCTATCTGCAGTATCCAACTTTGGATGATCCTTCCAGGGTGTTTTGCTTAAAGAGTAAATGCAAAAACTTCAGTTGTCAAAGAAGGGAGACATCAATTCACCTATGAGCCATGCTTTATAACAGACACAAATAATGTACCCACATTTGGATGAAAGTTTCATTATTTTCTGGCAAATGTGCCAGTCCTAATATCACAAGCTTCTGTTGTCTTCAGTTTGCTGATAGGACAACAAAGGTGCAGCACACATGAATGAGTTAAATACAGTTAAGCACTACTCATGTTCTGGAATTTAATGAATATAGGACATTGTTAATCCCACATGTAATTCCAGGTGAAATGAAATCGCAGCTGTGTCCTAAAGCATTGCATCATTCTCATATCATCATTCTTATCGGATTCAGCAAATATTCTGATCTGATAATAACAGCTGTGCATTAATGATGAAGCAGTCCAAATTGCACCAGAGTCTGAAAGAATCCAGGAGTAGATTCCTAGAACTAGCAAGCAAAGATGGACAAAAGGAAAACCTACTGAAAATTATTTTGAAGTAGAATTGGAGTTTTGATGAAACATGTATTTTTCATGGTAGATGTCTCCTCAACATTTCTGTTAGAAAAGCATTACACCATAAAATTTGATGGTTGAAAATCTTTGCCAACAAAAAATGATTGTGTGTGTGTGTGTGTGTGTGTGTGTGCACCCTTCAGCTTTTTGATGACAGCCTAGGTCTTTTATGCAAAGAGTAACAAAACTTTTCATGAGATGATCATAGAAAATGGGAAAACCAGTGAGGGCTACCAACTAACCAATAGGCTTCCCAACCAATTCCACTGTTAAGCATATGAAAAATGAAACAAAAGGACAGATCCTTAACGATGATTAAGCAGTATGTCCTTAGCTTGTAACAACAGTTTTTAAAAGTTTTCTAAAGGAGACCCAATGGTTCAGTTTTAGCTGACGTTTTGGAAGCATGTTAAAATCCCTTAAGCAACTCCTATGATAAATTTCTAAAATGATTCCTTTTTTAAAAGAAAATGAAATGAAAAATTATTATACACATTTTATTTCTGTAGAGAAATAAATCAAAAGCTCTATGTGTTGTTTTGCTCATCACCTTCCCAAAGAGGAGAGAATTTAATTAATCCTTTCTCTGAGAAAGATATTAAATCCTCATCTAATCCCCAAGCAGCAGTTCATATAAAGTCTAGAATTATTTTGCATGTTCATAACCACAGAAAACATTATTTTCTCCTAAAGCAAATTGTGCTACAAAAATGATGAATGCTTCAAACGCAGAGATGGTTTGCTTTTCCTTCCTTTAATCTCTCCCTAATTTGATACATATGTGGATGCATAACAATAAAATTTTTCCTTCAAAGTTTCTTTCTTCTCCAAAGAGAAAAACTAAAGAACTCTTCAACAATTCTAGTCTTTTCAGAAGTTCTGAAAACTTGGCTCTGGGCAGCAGGAGCAACATATCTCATGCTGATTCCAGGTTTGTTTCTAATGACTAACAAATTATATTTTGCATGTGCTATTTAATTCCACCCACACCACTGTTAAGCACTGGAAACTTTCTGCGCTCCTGTTTCCTAACTAGTACTTATTGTTTTACTCTGTCTAGCTTCATTACAAGAACAATATGACCTGAATCAGTTCTATGTTTGTACACGGACTGGAAATTTCTTGCCTAACTATGTTGTTTGGTCTGTATCAGCTCTGTTTACAACATATAAGCATATAGTACTAACATATGAAGAAATCAATAGCCTATCCCCAAGCAGAGTCAGAAAGCCAGATCAGCAGCTCACACACTTGTGCACAGCCTGTGAGTTGAAGAGAGCTGAGCCCATTTATTTCCATGAGGATCTGGCACTACCTGTCCATAACTCACTGCAGGTAGAGCAGTTGTTCCCAATGTAGCTAGCAAAGGCTGGCTAGGAGTAGTGTGATCAGTTAGGCAATTATGCCCATTCTGACATTTCTCTGAGCATTTGTGTCATAATACATTTACAATGGGGAACAAAGAATCAATACCAGAAGATATCCAAATCATTCTGTGCATCTCATTGAAATGCAAGTAAGTCCAGTGGTCTATGAGCCACAAAAATCTATTGAAATGTGGGGGCACAAAGATACTGGACTGAGTTGATTTGCCCAGTTACAACTTGCTGCATGTCTGGTCACTAGGTGATGTGAGTACTCATATCAAGTATTTCCAAAATCTTATGACAGTTGCTAAATTTTGTATTTTTCTTTAGATAACATTGTTTCTTCAAACATCCTTTCTGCTTCCAAATCAGTGTGTGGAGCAGTCCTATTTTGCTCCTCTTTCTTCACTGGAACAGAACCATAATCAAATGGATTTATTTGTTCAGAAATTGAAATGATAGCAGTCCATTTCTTCATTTTTTAAATGAAAAAATATTTCATCATGTGATCAGGAACAAGAATACACTGCCTTTAATATTCTAAACAATTCTAGATAGCATCCAAAGAGGCATGCCTGAAAAATGTATTAGCAAAAGACTATAGGATTTTGGAAATAAAATTTTGAATCACACAGGACTGAGTAATTTACACCTTTATTCCAGTTTGGGAAGAACTGGCTTGCAGAAGACTTTCTTCAGAGTCATTTGTCTAACACTGAAAACCCATGTTGTTGTACTGCCTACCAGATCTAGATTCCTGTTTTGGCCAATGTATGCTATTAAACACACTGCTTGTGGCAATGTGCAGAGACACCGATCTGTGTAAACAAAGGAATAAAGATTGCATCCGTGTGAGGTCTCTGACGAAGCTGAGACAGTTGCCTCAGCGAGTATTCCTTCAGTTCTTTCTGTTCCCAACCCTTTCCCCTGTTCTGCAATCAAGAGAATTCAAAGTAAGTGCTGGCACAAAGTTGGTGGGATTTGAATAACTCATCCGTCTTGCTGCCTGAAAACAGACATTCTCCTCCTTTACAGAAATGACCTGGGAAGCAATTGCATATTATGGTCAATACCGACTCCTAACCAGTTGTGACATGGGTCAGATTCCACCTATGAACAGGTTATTTTTTTTCTGTCTGCACTCTGCTTTTGGAGGGGAAAGCAGTGGATGAAGTACATCTTTCTCTGGAGAGCCTCAAACCCTGAGCTTCGATAACTGAGGAAGTTACACTGTTCAAATTGTCCTTCACATGCCTGTTAGTGGTGGCAGTGCCGTACATTTAGTTTACTCCACCTTAGGCTTTATTAAAGGGAAACTGGGTGTAACCCATTCCCCTTCAGAAGGGTGGTTTGTTTTCTTTTCTCCATGTATGTGCATGCATGCAGATATGAAGGTTGTAAGAAGCACTCCTGCTACTGCAAAGAGCTTTTCCTCTAGCTCTGCATAATTTCTTCGGCCTTTTTATAAGTGGAATAAAGCCTAAGAGCAGTTAGAATTCAACTGGCTGCTTCTATATTTAATAAATAATAACCCTGCCATGAAATTGTAATTGGCAATAAAAATTCCTGCAATTCATCTAACAGCTTTCCACCTCCATTGTAAATCTGTACTTCCACACTGCTGCTCATCGCCAGAAGACAGAGTGTATTCATTACTTCAGATACAACTTCTTCCACAGAAATGAGAACTGGGATACAGGCATTTTAAATTCTTTGTTCCCACACTTTCTTTTGTTCTCCTACCTCCCCGTGGGCACAGAGGTCCATCCAGTTTTTTGACCTACATTGAAGTTTGTGCTGGTCTTTTCCCAAGCTCTTAGTGTTGATGGATTAGCCTGATTTCTCTCAATGTCCCTCTTCCCTCTTTGTAGCATCTATAGTACCATTTGATCTGAGAGTAATGTTAGTGATGTAATCCGAAAGCATGTCCTAATGTATTTAGTATTGCTTTTTGCCATATTTTAAACTTTCATTTTAAACTTTACCCAGAATTGTATTTTTTTAAATCTCCCACCCAACAGAAATTCACAGCAGAAGCTCAGTTTGCTCTGAAATGAACAGCTCACTTATTGTGGTGGATTTGCCTACCCCTGCTTTGCAGTTTTAGCTTGCTGCTGATTTCATCGGTTCAGATTTGGCACTCAAGGACTGTGGCAGTGCAAGGGTTCATCCTTCTTTAACAGAGGATTAGATCAGCATTTGTAGAGGCTCTGTGAAAAACTACAGTTAAGAGTTTGGCTGGATACTTCAAGTGGCCTCTGCCCCCAGAGTAAGGGACAACTGCACAGACAACAGATGTGGCTGGGGAATGACAGCCAGAAGGGGGCGAGTGTGTCCCACCTTCATTTTACAGACAGAGCTCGTACCCACGGGCAAGGGGTCGCTTGGCCAAAGTCAGATGGGAATTTGCAGGGGAGCAAGGAAATTAATATCTTCCCTGAACTGCAAGCCTGTGTCTTAGCCATTAGATTATTCTTCATCTCCAGCAGAGGAGGGGAGAGGCTTGTCAGTTCCAGGCATCCTCTGAACTCCAATGGGGGAGCAACTCTTAAATCATGGCAGGCTTTAACGATGGATTTGACATTTTGTGTGCTGCCACTGGAGGTAGCAGGCAGAGCTTGGGGGGTGGGAGGAAAGAAGTACTTCCAGAGCAGCCATGATGTGACATTCATATGCTGTAGTCTAAGATGAACTAAGAATTGGTTGTAGTTCAACTAAATGTGGACAAAGGGAAGAAAAATGCTGTAAAGCAACAATATGAAAACTGTACCGAAAATAATTCCTGGGTTGAAGTCATATATACGTTAAAGGTGGTGAAAGGCACCACCATCAGTGGTGGTTGTTTCAAACACTGCAAGAAGTTAGCTTGTGGAAACCTGGACCTGAGCTTTCCTCCCGTTAACGAAGACGTGTTCTGCCGAGCGGCTGCACACCCACCAGGCGTGCTGGGAGCCAGCCAGGGCTCACCTGCAGCCGCACTCCCCGTTTGGCAGCACGGCTTCATCTCAGAGCTGCTTTCCCATCCCAGCTGCAGCGGGCATGTCAGTGCTTCGAGGAGGGCAGATTTTGAAAGAAAATCTTTCTGGTGATTGGGAGCTGTGAATTTATTCTGTCTCCTGAGCAGTGTGCCATGCATTATGTCTTGCCAGGACCTTCTGGGCTGGATGCCGTATGTCTTGGATACCTGCTCAGCTCCTTAAAAGTAGGAGTTCTCCTGTGTTGTATAATGAATGACATGATGTTGACTGCCTCAATATTTTATAGGAATGCACATTTATCAGGCTTCTGTTTCAGGTCATGGGGCTTGGCTTTTTTTCACTGAAGCTACCTGTGATTCTGTCCCTGAACAGGAATCAATCCTGATCTACAACAGACTGAGGGAATGGAGAATCAGGCCCTTGTGAAATACATGATTTTCTTGATGGTTGTGCTGAGAGGAATTTCAGGGTGCCTGACAGTTGCACAGACACGACATTCATATTTAATGGCATTCTTCCACACACCTTCTTCATCTGCTTACTTCTTCTCAAAGACAGTTACTTAAGAATTGCTTATTCTTCTGTAAGAGTTTATTTGCACATACAGATAAATGGCTATCTATCCTGTCTGTAAAATGGACCACCCCGAATTAAGACCACAGACAGTAATGAAGATGACAAAAAAAAATCCTCCTTTAAAAATTCATTTTTCTATGGAAGAGGAATAAAGTGCTCATCTTTTATCATTATTATTAGAAAAATGCTCTGTTATTTCTACAACTCTCCTTCTTTACTAAAGGTAAAACACAGATTTTTTGCAAAAGATCTGATCCAAAACTTCAATCAATAGAAAGAATCCACGCTCTGGCAGTCTGGGGATCTGATTCAAAGCTGGATAGATACTGAGGGATCAGAGATCAGGCTGGACCCAGGCAGAGATTTGTCATCTCATTCTGTGAAGGCTTTGAATATTTCAAAATTGAGTTTGTACAGATCCCGAAGGAAAATCAAACACATATCTCTTTGTATTAGGGAAAGGCTCTTCAGTTCCAGTTGCCAGCCTCTAACTTCAGAATTCAGAAATTAACTCCTAGAAGATCGTTGCTATTTCAAGTCTTAGAAGATTTAGAAACTCGATGTAACTAAAAAACATGTAAAAATGTGAGTGCAAATGCTGGGGGAACAGTTACACCCCAGCTAAGACAGCCTCACACACGTCCATCAGACTGTTGCTCTAAGTCATGCAGGGGAGCTGGAGCAAGGTGCAAGCCAGAGCCCAGCACTACACGTGAGACCCACCACAGGGAAGGCACACATGGAGCCCTCCCTGCTTTACACGCAGCGTTGACCTCCAAGAGCCCTGAAATACGGGCATCCCTTCCCAGCGCTGGGGCCACTTGCAGACTTTGCTGGTCCCAGCGCTGCCAGCTTGGTTGTCTCTGACCTGTGCTGAACAGAACTGCACCCCTCCAAAGGCACAGTGCAAACAGAAAACAACATGCATGCTAAGCAGCTTCAAAGTTAAAATAAAATAAGTGTATGTCTCAAGCAGGTTTCCCTGCCAGGCAACAGGGATTGTGTCACTAATGTGCAATTTCTGCTCTGCTCCTGTGCAGCAGGGATGCAGGAAGGCAACTCTCCAGCGGTCCTCTGCTGCCAGCATCAGCAGCTGAGCCCCTGTGCACTGCCCCAGATGCTCAGCTTTGGGGGAGAAGGGCATGGGGAAGAGCAGGCTGACCTTCCTCTTCCAAGGCCACTATACACAGATTTGGAGAAGCATGCTATTTTTTTTTTTCTTTCACTGAAAAGCAATTAACTTGTCATTCTTTTAGAAGCAAGAAATATCTCATTCTCTTTCTTTCTGCAGTCTGATAGCGTTATTTCTTCTTTGCATTTGATATGATTATGACCAACTACTCCAGGGTGCAGGAAACTCCAAACAGCAAAAATCCAAATATTTTTGCAGTTTCCTTCCAATACCACCTAAATACAGAAAAGTCAACTCTACTGTAAATTCTATGCAAAAATAATATAGCCTTGAGCAGATGTTTTTTCCTTTCTGTGCATTTCAGATGTGCCTAATTTTTTAAACAATTAGGCACATCAGAAAGTTCAGATCAGCTGAATTGTGGGAAATTATCAACATCATGCACAGCATTAATCTCTTGATTTCACTTTCTGTTTCCTTCTTTTTCCAGTGAGGAAAACCATGGCGTTGTGGGGAGACACGAGATGCATGTTGCAGGTCTCCCCCCTGTGTCTGCTCATGGAAGATACCAGCTTTGTTACACAGGGCAGCTGCAAATTGTTCTCCTTAGCTTCCACTGGAGCCATTCGTGGTCTTAAGTTTTCCAGTCCTTTGGTTCAAATCTATATTTGAGAAATGTAATTTTGTGTAGCTTCTGAGACCAAGGTAAAGAGAATGGCCAATGAAGTGGCCTCTAAGACAAGTCCTCTCTGTTCTTCTTCCAAATATTTCATTCTCTTTGCTTAAAATTATTTTCAAAGTTGTTTAATCTTTCCTATTTAGGAAGCCTGCTTATGCTGTGGTGTACTACCAAAGTGAGACTTAGAAAAGAAACAACTTAGGTTAAGAAATCAATATCACATTTTAGTATACATTAGAAAAAAAAAATGTTTTAAAATAATAATTTGAGAGCATGTTTTGTTAAAACAGTGGGAAGGCTCAATTTCTCTCTCTGTAAAACCATCTAAATCTCTTCAAGCACTGAAATTCTTAGAGACTTTTCAAATTCCTGGCTGAGGAAAACAAAGTCGGTTGTAGAATCAATCAGCTATTCATTATCCACTGAAGAATTGCTGGGATTTGATCAAGCCTGCTATAGGCTTTTGAGATTCAATCAGTAAAGTCTTTTATTTCACCATTCATTTCAGGGGTATTCAAACAGTTTGCTTAATATTGGGAATGGCGGAGAGGGGAGGGAGCAAACCCAAAGCATCAAATTTCAGAGAGCTGGCACGGCTTTGTAGAGGTTTATAAAAGAAGTGTTTTTGTTGTTTTTTTTTGTTTGTTTGTTTGTTTTTCTAGAGAATTAGTTAAACTATAGATGTGGTACCACAGACAGCCCATGGCTTAAAATTCTGTGATTAAAGGAAAACAAAACAAAACAAAAACAAACAAACAAACAAACAAAAAACAGCATTTCAGCAAAACCAGCCATCAACAAAGCAGGGCAGTGACAGTGACCAAGAAATACTCAAAGACAGAAAAGGTCAGAGTAATGGAAGACCTGAATTACCTCTGTGTAGACTGGAAAGTGCTGGAGTGGGGCATGATACAGCCTTTTTAACACCATAAGCACTACTTACAGCAACCAGCTGGCAAAGCCACAAGAGAAGTCACTCTAGGTTTAGACCTGAGAGCTGTGCGGATCTGGCATGCCAGTAACTACTGAAAAGCTTCTTAGCACCTGTAATATGCTCAACCCTAACAGCTGTGTGGGAATGAAGGAGCCAAAAAAAAAACAAAAAAAAAAAAACAACTTTCAGTGCAAGAAGTTTTAACTTACTCCATAAATATGAGAAAGCAAGGTAAAAAGAAGGAAGAGCAAACAAGAGGTAGGGTGCTTTCAGGAAGCTTGGATGCTACCTGAATACTTCATAGCAGGGGTTCAGAGTCAACCTGTATGATCAGTCGGAAAAAACTTCAAAAAGATTTCCTTCTCTCCTTCAGATAATATATTAATGAGTGTTTCCCCTGTTGATTTCAGCTAAATATGGTGGTTCTGAAACATTTCTTTTTATTTCATCATATTCCAGCAGGTGCATCATTCGCTACTGTTTAAATATTGATCACTGGTGCATATAGATCAGTGCTGGTCCTTTCTCATCATGAATGGTTCTAATTATCTATATGGGCCAGGACCAATCCCCCTCCTGTGAATGAATCCAGTGTATCTTGGCAAGGCCTGAATATTGCTTGGATATCCAGAAGTTTCTCCAGTCCCTCCAGGCTCTCCCGTCCTGCAGGTAACTGGAAATTGAGAACTTGAGTTGGTGGGACGTGGCTGTGAAAATAGATCAAGTTCTGCTTACGGTTGCATTGGTCTTGAGGCAGAGGAACTTCACAAAGCTGAACAAGGTCTGGATGCACTAAATGTGAGTTTGTGCTCCAGCTCCATGCTTTTACAGCTATGCCTGGCTCCAGAGCTGCCCGGCAGTCCCGAGTCCACAAGGCATATGGATGGGTCCACGTGTGCTGACTTTCTTAGCAGCTGCTGGAAAGAGCATGTGGACAGCTGTCGTCAGAGTTGTGCTGAAAGAGAGCTCAAAGGGATGGTGCCAGCTTGGCCTTTTTTTTTTTTCTCTTTGCTTTTTTATTTTTTTTTATCACTCAGCCGTACTGAAGCCTGATGCCTCTGGTAGCCAGTGGTGGAGCAGTGAGAAGCTGGTTTTGCTGCTTTGCTTTTACAGGAGAGACTTGTCTGCGTTAACTCTTAGGAAAACAAGCACCTAGACAACTCGAACAGAACCCGGTGATGGAGGTCAGCTCCACAGAAGCCAGCAGCAGGTCCCCGGCTGGCACCGGCTGGCTGGATTTCACCCTTGTCACCTGCACTGAGACGGTGACTTTCACTGAAGTGGTGGAAGAAGAGGAGTGGGGATCCTTTTACTATTCCTTTAAGGTACAGCCAGTGCATTACTTTTCTCACAAGCTTTGGTGCGTTTTGAGCACCTCTGCAGGGAAGCAGCTAGGATTATTGAACTTTTTGCCTGGATGTTTGTGGGTTTTGCCCTGCAAAGAGAGCTGACAGCATGTGCGAGGCATTTACTGAAAAACAAAAGAGTTGCAGGATTTTGACTTCAGACTTGCAGGTCTTAGCCAATTGTATCCCCTTAGAAAAGGAAGTGATACTGCTTTTCTAAAGTGGCATTGTAATTATACATGCATCTTTAATCAAAAGTGCATATTAGCTTAATGCATCTTTTACGTAATTTCTTATTGCCATCGTCTTGACATAAAGGATTTCTTTTCAATCTTCCGGCTGTAACAAACATTGCACACCAGTGAGAGGGTTTTTTTTGTGTGTGTTTGTTTGTTTGTTTTAAAAACAATAGGGACAGTTTCTAATTAGTTGGCTGGCTTGTTTGTTTTTAACCTGAGAGGGGGATGCAGCATCTCTTTTAAGAACATACCAGATGAACATTTTAGTAGTGAATGCTGTTGAATGGCACAAGAAGTGTATTCATTCATCTCCCAAAATAAACATCACCCTTGCCATATGTGAATGTAGGAGAAAGATGAAAGAGGTACTGAGTTACATCTTTGCTTCAGCTTTCTGTGCCTGTTGTCATTGCTTAATTTCATGCTGTGTGCCATGTGTCACTTTGCTGTAGTGGCACATCGTATCAGTTATGTTCAAGTTACTAAAAGGGCTGACAAGAAGTACCCTGCCATTCCCCCTGGAGCTCAGGACCAACCAGGTCACTTTCAGATAGAAAGATATAGGCACTCACATCATTTGACAATAAGTTGAATATCAGGGCATGCATTCAGATGCAGTTTTGACTTCCAGAAGATTGTTAGTACTCTGATACAATGCACGTGGAATCAATGGAATTACTACAGCTTTTCACCTCTGCTAAGGAAAAAGTTGATCTGTAGTCCTACAATTCTTAATGTGGGTCTCGTTTAACATGATACATTTTTTTTCTTGATCAGATAGTACTTTCTTATCTGGGATTTCAAGGGTGAAAAACTTTCCATTTTCCTTTTTTTGTTGTTGTTGTTCTGGTTTGTTTTTCTTCTCTCCATGTTAGACTTCTAAAAGGCTCTTGAAAAAAAACGGCAGAAGTGGGGAGCAAAACCTTTTTTTACAACTTTTTCTTTATCTCCTTTCTTCTCTCCACACATAGGGCTGTAAATCTGAACAATGTCATGGGAGCACTATTTTATAATGGTAAAAGTGACAAATTAATTCCATGATTATGAAGTCCCCAGGCAGAAAAATGCTTCTTAATAGGGCAGATTGAGTAAATTACAATAATTAAGATACCATGGATAGTCACATGTGCTTGTCCATTGCTAAAGGAAACTTGATTCTGTTGGCTGAGAGCTTCTCATTAGACTTGCACTCTGCTGCCTGATGTCTAGCTCCGGCAAATACAGCATGAACTTTGCAAGGAGGTTCACTGATTTCACATCAATTACTAGCTGTTGATAGGCATGGAAATATTTTGACTCTGGAGACAAGTGACAGCTGGTGTTGCTGCTGCAGGAAAGGAGGAATAAAGCACCTGCTCTGACAACTACTGTATAAGGAAGGCAGGGCTCCCTGCCAGCCATTTCAGCTTTCAGTAAAAGCTCACGTGTGGAAGGTGCTGCTGATACCTGCTGGCTGGCTTGGCCGTCCTCCACCAGCACTGCCCACGTTCTGGTGGTCCTTACCCCTTCCAGCAAGGTGGACCAGCATCTCCTTCCTCTTCACAAGGCTCTGGTTAAACAGCTAAAGAAATATAAGGTCAGCTTGGAACAAGCTGGGTAGAATAAAATCCCATATAATTTGAACTTGGTGTTCAAAATACAGATACAAACAGGGCTTTGGCCATTTATTGGGAATTTTAAACATGTAGTAGCCCATTGCTAACAGTAAAAGAGACTGGACAAACGGCCACCACAAAGGTGCAGGTTAACCCTACGCCCTGTGTGGCCATGAAGCATCAGCCACCAGGAGGTGTTGGACATGGCCTGTGCCTGTGGCTTGTGGCATGGGGGACTTGCCACGTGGCTGTGCATCCAACACAAAGCAAGCAAGCGCACCTATTTCTCTTTGGGAAATGCAGGGGTGTAATCTACCTTACCAAAGGCATAACAGGAAAACAATCTAAGCTGATAAATGGAGACTAGGGAGTGATGCTCACCCAGTACCTGGAGCAGTTCCTACATTAATGATTTTTTAAGGATTTTACCCAATGGCACTTCTGTAGGGTATCTCATACACAGCTCAAACTATGGGATGAAAGGGGAGCACTGTTTTCTTCTTTTCCTCCTATGCTTCAGAAGGACTGCCTGTACCCACCTACAGGTACTGTCTGGGTTATACCCGGAATGGTGGCAATGTGACAAAAGTAAAATAATGTGACTCAGAGCATTTCAGTGCCAAAAAAAAGTCCTGTTATGGGCTGAGCCATGAATGCTTCCCTGCTACCCCTTTGGAAATGTTTGAATTTCTCTCCACTCCTCTTCAGACCTTAACAACTAAATCCCATGCTGCTTCAGATTAAAAAGCATTTTGCCANATGGAGCATTTCATCCGCTTGGAGGAATGTGCACTTCCCTTCTGGTAGTCGTTACCGTAGCTGCTTGGCCAGCTGCTAGACGAAGCTTTGTCCCCCAGGTCTGCTCATGAGGCTGCTGCCACGTGTGATGGCCTTGGAGCTGGGGCACAGGCTCGCACCTGCTGGAGGAGGACCAGGTGTGCCACGGGCCATGCTAGGTGGGCTAGGGCTTCCCACGGCAAAGACAGCGGCTCACCCCCACCTGCATTCAGGTCTTGTTGCTGTGTGATGGCAAAGAGTCACTGAAATCCCAGACCGTATCTCTGCCCGGGTGCCTTTACGTAACACATACAGGTAGCTCACCGTCTTAAACCACAAACGCAAGAAGTCCTGTTGGCTGTGCCGGCACCAAATTCAGAACAGATGTGCAAATTGGTATTAATTACAGCTCCAACCTCCCATGCCAGAGGAGAGTTCATTACATCCCTTTACAATCTCCCCCATATGCATTTAATCTATGTGTAAAAAGGCTCTAAGCAAGTGTCAACTGCCCTCTGCCAAATACAGTAAGCTGAAAAGAACAGAAATTATCTGAACACCTGTAGCCTTCCTCCACTTTTGGAGTCCCTCAGCTCTGCATACCTGACTCTTGGGGACCTGGGACACAAGGTGCAAACCAGAAACCTGCTTGGAGAGCCTGTGGAGAAGCCAAAATCTCCAAATAGGTTCAATGCATCCTGCTAAGCAGTACCTGTAGTCAACAGGGCTGGGGGTCTTCATCAAGGCTGGAGGAAGCAGCTCCCCAGGTCCCAGCTGCTCTGAAGCTTAGACAGTCTCGAGTTGGGCTCATTTCTTTTATAAGAGGTCTGTTGGTAAATGAGATGCCATACTTTTATGCAACAGAGTAAAGGTTAGAGAGCTCAAATGCAGAAAAGTCCCAATCATCATTCCTTCTTTGGCAGGACTGTGTTCCCACCACCATCTCCTGCTTTCCACCATCTAGTGCATTTTCTCATTTTGTTTCCTGATGCATAGATCTGAGCTCCCACCTGAGCAGCAAGACAGAAGCGTTCTGTTGTTTTCACCCAAGGTTGTTTGGGAATCCCAATCCCATGCTGCCAGGTTGGAACCCCAACCACCAGGCCAGACGTTGATGCACTCCTCCCTCCGGCCCCATGAGCCCTGGTCCTTGTGCTGTGCAGCATCACCCCAGCAGTGACACCCAAAGAGCAGAGCTCTTAGGAAAAACAATTGCACATTAAATCTACTACAAATGATTTTTCATGAATAATTAAGATTCCCAGTTTTTTTTTTCAGGAAGAACTGTGGCTGTGACTATCCTGCCCCACACTGCAGCATCCCCAGTACCTGCATGTTGTAGCCCAGCTAGCTCAGATATTTAACAGGACTGTAGGGCCATGCCAGTGTAAGCACAAATGATAAGACCACGTACTTCTCATCCGTGGAGTGCAATGTTCACTATAAAGTTCAGGGCCAACCACCTCCAGCAAAGAACTGAGAAGACCGATGTGTGGAGAGAAGGTTTGCACAGACTAGTTTTGTAGAACTATCAGATAACAAGAATTTGGCTCCAGGTGTCCTTAGAGCCTAAGTCAGAATCTGTGTCCTTATCATTTCATCCAAATGCAGGAGTCTCTTTATCTCCTGGAAAGCACTCGCCTGTACTGTTGCTCATTCTGATTTTAAAGCAGACCGCACAGAGCATTGCATCCTTGAATACATAATAGAAAAATATTAATGGGTGCTGTCAAATTTCTGGGGTAATCTCTGCAAATGCAATCATACATTTTAGGAAAATGGGCAAGCCAAATAATTCATAAGTGACTTTGCTATCTTTCAGTGGAGGGAGAGGAGGAAAATTAAGTCTACACAAATACAGTGTCAGGAACTCCTTAATGCAGCCAGTGCAATATGCCGTAACAAGTGCTGCTAGTGCTGAGCTGCCACACTGAGAATGCAATAGCTGATCACCTTGTGAAACAAATCTGCGGTGCTCTTGGGTGGGCTGGCTTCACCTACTGGCTTAAATGCAGCACAGAAGTGAACTGGCTGTATGACAGCCCAGATTGGGGTAGCTCTGAGCCAGCCAATTCAGGTGGTTTTATACTACCATCCCTCACGCTTCTCTGTGGTCCACACAACCCATAGGGTTTGTGTCTGTCTGCCTCTCCTATATAAACAGACCTAGAATATAATAATTTCTCTAGTTTGTGAGGTGTTTTAATTTTACAGATTAGGTATACTTAATCATCTTACTCCTTTCTGTGATTAAGAAAGAACAGTGTTTCACAGTTTTTAACAGGGCTGTCAAGATCATACGATTACGGATGGGCTATTGAGTGACCTAGTATTATCTCTTCCTGTTAAAAATATTCTAGGAAAAAATAGATATATCATGAAAAATGTATCTTTCCTGACAACATCAAAATTAGGGAAATCTGTTTATATCCTTCTGTGGAAGCTCCCTAGGGCACAATGGATGAAAACAAACAAACAAAAAAATGCAATAACTCAATGGAATTGTCCTAGTTTATTTTACCAAAACACAGCAAAATGGCAAATGTGAACAATCTGCTAGTAAAATTGAATTGTTATTATTTGTTATTGACTGAAAATCTTCCCCTCTACCCAAGTCACATCTATAGAAGATTTGGGGGCAAGCTGGGGATGGTTTGTTTAGCTGTTATTGAAGCTTAGAAAGATCACACCAATTCACATGCATTAAATGCTGCCCACTGAAGTAACCCTGCCTCACCTGTGATGGTGAAGTGAGAGCTAAGAAATACATTTTTAAAACTGGGGATTCACAAAAAGAAAGAAAGAAAGAAAAAAAGATCAATACAATATTGCTAGATTTCAAAAAGAAGTGAAAGTAATCTTAGTCACATAATTACCCCTTTGTATGAGAAAGAGTCCTGATGTAGTGAATAGATTTCCTCGCCTAGCCTGTTTCCCCGAGTCTAAAAGGTAGAAAATAGTTTAGATTTTCCTCTATGTAACATATTAACATTCACAGACTGTGAATGTAATACCATACAGATACAAACTCATGCAAAACTGTTTCTCAAATGTGGCAGAATAGAAAACATGATCTTGGGTCCCTTTCTAGCTGTGCCCTTCTTCCAGGCATAAAGACACATGGAGAAGTGACTGTTGCCAGCATCCCTGACATGCTATGAAGGCCTCGTATGGCAACACATCACAGGACTGCCAGAATAACCTACAGCCATGTGCTGGGAAGCTAATACAGCCATCCTGTGAGAAATCATTGCAGTAAAGCAGCCACTGTGCAGAAGAAGATATGAAAACTATCAGGCATGTCCATTGCCTCTGCTGAATTTAAAGCTTATGCTTGACTCAGAGAAATGTGAGGTGCAGATTGAATTTTCTTTGCTAAACTTGCTTGGGGATATCAGTGTTTGAAGAGAAACCACTTAATTAATAGCCAAGGTCCAGCAGAGTCAGAGGTGTCTTTTTGCTCCAGGGCTTAAATGGGAAAGCAGCGGTCCAAGAGACAAACCTGAGGCAGAAATAGTATTTATGCAGTTTGAATCAGGCTTAAATCCAGGCCAAGCTACCAAAAAAAAAAAAAAAAAAAAAAAAATTAACTCCTAGAAGGCTTGTTGCCTGCCCAAATATCTTCCTCTCAAATTCAGCCACAGTGGAAGCACCTTTAAAGAGAAAAATATAAAACTTAGCTTTGAACTAACTCTTTTCTTACTCTTTGTTATCTTCATGTGAGTTTTCTCAGAGCTTTTTGGTGTCAATCAAATTTCTTTCCCAGATTTTTAAGGAGTGAATGTTGTATAATAACATCTTCTCATTTTTGCCTTGCTAGATGGAAAATGTTCTTTCAAAACATACTTATATTATAGACCAGTACAATTTCTGCTACTTGTGACAACTAGGCCATAAGATCTCATTGATTTTCCAAGTTGTTTGGTGTGTTTCTTTCTTCTGAGACATGGTCCATCTGCAAATGAATCAAGAGCAATCCAGCCATTTTTTGCTGGATCGCACTTTACTTCTGAAAACTCATTGTTTAAGCTAGTCACATCCTGGCAGAAATTCTTCATCTAAGACCTCTGCATAAGCTTTAGCTAAATGTCACCTAATACTTTCTAAGTTACTTTTCCTAAGACTAATATGTTTGTGTTGTTCCCATGCCAATAGCCTTTACACCTGACTTGCAGGGTGACTTTTAATTTACATAGGAATTCCCACAAAGATTTGTGTTGTTTATGTTACTATGATACAATAAATAATACAGAACTTGTGCAAACCTCTCATCTGAATACATGCCTGCATAAGTACACTTCAGTTTTAAGTACATTCCTCAAGAAAATAGGTCTTATGTGTATTTGTGTGTGCATAATTTGGGTTGGGAGGGACTTCTGGAGATCACCTGGGCTGACCACTCAAAAGCAAGTTCAGACTATACCAGATTGCTCAGGGTGGTGTCCATTCAAGTTCTGAATATCTTCAGGGATGGAGATCCCACAGCCTCCCTGTGCTCGAATTCCAGCATTTGACTACACTCATGTTGAATTTTTTTTTCCTAATATCTAATTAAAATGTCCTGTGTTGCAACTCCCATTTGTTGCTTCTCATTGTGAACTCCATCTTAGAATCAAAGAACATCCCAAGTTGGCTGGCACCCATGAGGATCATCAAGTCATCCTTTCCCTTCCCTTCTCTTCTCCACTTTTTTGTTCCACCCCAAAATGAGGGCAGCCAAAATAACAAATCTGTCCAATGTATTTTCAGAATTCAAAATTCAAGACTCCAGATCTTCTATAGCAGGGTCAAAATAATGCAAAACCTAGAGCCATCCATTTGCTTACATGGTCTGCAATTAAAGTGATTATTGCAGAGTATGAGAAAAGATTTATCTTTTTCTTTCTTACCTCCTTTAGGAAAGGGCAATGCAATCTACTAGCGGTGAACATGATCTTGAGCATGTCAGTTCCTCAATTTAGCAAGCAGATTTATGTGTTCTTTTTACATGTTAAGAGGACCTTCCTTGTGAAATTGCTTGCTTTGCTTCACGATTACATCTCAGTTGCTGCAATAGGTTACAACAGTAATGTTAGTTTTAAAATAAACAAAAAGCGTGCAGTCAGACCATTTGCATATTCCCAGAACTTAATCAGCTAGCAAAAAGAAGCTGCTCAGAGACTTAAGTCACTACTGAACTGTGATAGGAGGGATCAGTGCCTCTTCTTCACCAAACTGACCATGGACACAGAGCAGGAAGGCAGCAGGTCAGCGAGGACTTGAATGTGCTATAACCCTTCTAACTTCACATTAAGGGACCAGCCAGTCACTTTAGGAATGGTGTTAAATATTTGCCATTACTACCCCCCACGCTACAGTAAGTCGGAGATACAGCACTGAGAGCCTGCAGGCAGATTTCAGAGGTGAATTTTGTCATTGATACAAGAGAAATATAAATTGTGTTATAATAAATCATATACCTACAACCCATAAGGACCCCTTCTGACCTGGGATGGTATATAAACCAAGAGTGAGTGACACACAAGGCTCATAGGAATGGACTTTATCTCAAATATAAAGCACTGTACACCTCATGCTAGACTTATCACAGCCTATGAATTCAGGAATTTTGTCAGAGAGACGAAATAACAACCCATTTCTACAAGCAAAGGAAAATGCACACACTCTTCAGACAGTTTTTCTGGCTTAAATTTCACCCATGAAGAGGCTTGCTTCATTGACTTAAGCTGGTTTTAATCTTAAAGCAAATTAGAAAAACATGAATATGTGCTCCAGATGTCAAGCACTTCCATGCTTCAAACAGCAGTCTTGTGGAATAGCAGTATATGCAATGGTTATAGTCAACCAAAGAAATTCTCTTGACTTTGATTTGTTCTGTGACCTTAATTAGGTCACCGGCATTTTTAGTTTTTCTAATCTAAAAGTGCTGCTTTATGACACCAGTCTCCCTCACAGCATTCTTGTGTAATGTAATTAGTAATGCCCATTGCAAGAGCAGCCCTCGACAAAAGCTTCTACACAAGGGGCTTGGGAGACGTTATTATCTTTCTTTTTATTCAGAATACCTCTGGTGTCTGTGCAAGATATTATTAAATAATGGTGGGGTTTTTGCCTTTTTTTTTTTTTTTTTTTTTTTTTTCTAAATCACCTTGCTGAAGGTTGTTACAAAGAGAGGATTTTTGCTTGATGAACAAACATGACATGAAAAGAAACATCTCTATGTTTAAGCAACCTCAGTGTGATGAATAAAACAGAATTATAGAAAATGTAGCTGCAGTGAAGTTAGGGATCAATCACCTATACCTCAAACCTAAGGTTTACTTTTAAGACTTTCATAGATGGAGGTTTCACTGACTCAATCAATCTATAAAAGTATATTTTTAAGTCAAAATTTTTTAAATACTCATCCTGAATTCTGTGCTGTAATTTTTGTTCACTGATTTTGGCCAATATGCAGTGAATCTGAAGAGGAGATTATTCCTTTTCTATTCCTTTTCTTCTTCTTTTTTTTNTTTTTTTTTTTTTTTTTTTTTTTTTTACAGCAGTCTTTTTGTGTCTTCAAGGCTATGCTAATCTTTTCCTGCAGTCAGCTCTTTGCTAGATTAAGCAATTTAATTCAGTCTGTCTTTTTGCCTGGCTTTATCCTCTAGACTGCTGTCAACTCATTGCCCTATGCCTCTCTTGAAACACAGTGCCCCAAAGTGGACACAGTACAGCAGCTGGGTATAGTGGAAGGATTGGAGCAGAGACAGGCAACACTCATGTTGGTCTCGTGGTGGTGGTGGTTGTTTTCATGGTAGTGTTCCACTTGTGGGGCCCTTCACCTCCTATGAGTTGTGGGGTGTGTGTGATGTTTTGAAGGCTCACCCAACCTGGTGTTATCACAGCTACTGCACTGTCGAGTCTTGCAGTGCTCCTTTATTGAACGGCATACTGTTTTTTCCAGTGCATGTTTCTAGTTCATCAAGATTGTTTTGAATTCCAGTCCTAGCTTTCATGAAGGCCTTTATCGTGGTGGGCATCCCATTAATAACTACAGACGTTTTCATTCTGCAAGCTAATACAGACTGATAGAGGCTGTAGTGATTTAAATTGCCTATTATTGTACCTCTTTAATCTCCAAGAATGAGATCTTTTCTCTTCTCTCTGAATGGCAGCTACCACAAATAGATGAATAGAAACTGTGGCTTTATGCCTTTGTCTATGGCCTTTCAAACTTACCTCTCCTTATTCAGCTTTTGCACCTTTTATGTCACCTTTGTAGACTGGATTAATTGTACATTTCCATAGAGTCTAAAGCATTGCTTTTTGGCAGGAGGGGATTTAAGCTGACCATATGAGCTACCCCTATATGGGGAAGAAACACCCCTCTAACACAGTCTCTGCTGGTACCTAGGTATTCCTTCTGCAAGAATCGCAAAAAGATTTATGTCAGAGCCTTGTTCTGTTCTTACCCTTATCAGTATAATACAGGAATAGAGAATTTCTTTCAAGAAAATGCTCTCCTGATTTTATATCAGAAAAAATATGAGCAAGTACTGTCCCATAGTTTTCTTCACATGTGAAAGATCTGTTTTGGGATGGAAAAGACAAACCAAACCCTGAGGAGAACCTATTGATTTCAAGGACAAACATGATATGAAATCTTACTTTTTTTTTTTTTTAATTGTATTTACTTTCCAAAAAGATATCCCCTTCTAATTCCTGTACAAAAGAAAGTGTCCCCATAAGCATAGTTTCACCATGTCTCTGTCAAACGTTTTGAAGGGGATTTGTTTCCAAGAGATTCAAGATATTTGCAGACCTAAAAAGAGGAGTGTTTTTGTTTGTTTCTTTGTCTAAAAGTTAAGCATCCAGCCCACACTAGTTGTCCTATATAGGTAACTCTATAATCAGTGGAGACAGACCATCCCAGCGAGGGTGAGATGAATGGTGACTCACGCCTGAGATACTGCCATTATCTAGACTACAAAGACCATTTAGAGTAGCTGTCTCTAGAGCTTTAAAGTTAGCTGAGGTGACCCAAATGGCAGATTACACTGACAAAAGTTATCATGCTGGGAAAAGTGAAACCATCTAAACACAGCCTTTGTGCACTTAAACTAATCCCTGGGTTCAGGCATGGAGTGCAGCCTCGAATTGCTCATACACCGGGTCTTGCCTTTGCTGCACGCCCACGTAACTCACAGGATACCATCGCTACCCACCTAGAGCAAAACTGGCTGAAGGCTGTTTCCCACAACTGGCTCCCTAGTAGAGGAGGGACTATGGATGCTGGCTACCGGTTCTGCTGAGCCATATGTGTATTTTTTCTCTCAGTGACTGTAATAACAACGTGTATATTATTGCTGCTGGATACCTCAGGACTTTTTTTTTTTTTACTGCATTCCCCTGCTCTATGCCCTTCAAACTGTTGCTGTGAAAAATGCCTTCTGTTCTACTTGTCTCTGCAGAAGAGCAGCAGAACTGTCTTCCTCCATGGCACTTCATGCATTACACAGGACAGGTTTTGTAAGTGAGAATTTTGCAGAAATGTGGAGTATTTTCTCTGAGCTGACCCCATGCTCACCAAACTCAGTGCTTCTCAGAGCTGGCTGGCTGATATGGAGAAAACAAACTTTGCAGTCTCACATGGCTAGGAGAAACCTACAGAATAGCCACTGGAAAATAACTAACCTACATTTAGAGAAGACCAAATGAGTTTTGGTAGGCCAAAAGGGAGGGAGAAAATTGTGTGTGCACTCACACAAAAGCAATATCTTCTTGCAGCCAGAGGATCCTGACGCTTTGAGAGTGTGAATAACTTTTTTTCTTACTTCTTTTCTTTGTACACACTACCACTAGGGGACGTTTTGTCATCACGTATCGCTTGCTACACAATTTTACTTTTCCTTACAGTGGGTCATTCTTTCTTTTCAATCTTGGTGCACATCTAGATCACGGAGTGGCTGTCTGAATTTTTGTAGGGCATGTGCATGACCCGTACTCACTGGAGCTGGGAGAGAAAGTATTTATTTCCCCCGTTTCTCCAAAGGAGCCCATCTATCAATATTCCTTACAAAGTGAGACAATTGGTTATTTCACAGCTTGTTGGAGCAACACGAGAAAACAGAAGGCTGCCTCTCATTTTAGTGTCCAGTGCTGAACACAGAAACTGTTAGTGGCTTTGTGAATATAGAAGTAACATGCAGGCACTACAAATCAAACTGGAATGGACATCACCAGTGATGATGCGTGTGAAGTATTTTCTGAAAGAATATCTTTTGGACTAAATAATAAAAAAATAATTGGCAAAACTCACATTTCACTGCTTTTTTGCATTTTCACTTCGTCCTAGGTTAACTGACTGGCTTAACCATAGTCATTACCCAGTTACCTACCTATATGATTTTTTTTCTTCTTTCTAATGCAGACAGAGCAGCTGGTGACTCTTTGGATCCTCTTTATTGTCACAATTGCTGGAAATGCCATTGTGCTCTTCTCTACATGGAGGAGGAAGCGGAAATCTCGAATGACCTTCTTTGTTACACAGTTGGCAATCACAGGTAGTATATGGGAGGGAAAGGGGCATCTGGAATGTACCAAATCAGTACGAAAATGACAAAAAGGTTTTGTGTAAATAAGAAAACGCAAGTTGAATGGTGAAGAATTCAGTTGCCACCTAACATCCAGCTGCAGTTTGCCATAAGACAGACGGATGGCTGCTTATCTTAGGGCTCAGTCTGCCTCTGATCTCAAAAGATGTTGCTAGATGTAGTAGTGTCTGTGTCAGATGCAGCAGCTGCAACTCATTGATTTCACTGAATCTTATCTTCCAGTCTGAATTTGCATCCACATTTCCCAGAAGTTCTGTCCCCAGCTGTTGTCATGGAACTGTTTAGATTAAACTAGTTTAAGATGAATCTCTAGTGTTTTTCTGCTAAAAACCTTTCTAAAGTACTTCATTACAGTGTTGTTCCATCAATTATGCATTTGCAATGAAGAGTGAAAATAACTTCCCGTGGTCTGGTTTAACCAAGTACGGGAGATATAAAAATGTAAATGTGGAGAGGAATGTATTTACATAATTTTTTTCTTTTGAGTGGGACTAAGGATTCTGATCCAAAAACTTTGTAGTTTTTAAATGAAATGGAGAATGTACAGAAACCTGGTTTGTAAAATGTCAGTCTCAGCAAGTAGAAATGGAAACAAGAGCATAAGCAGCATATTGTTTCTCTGTGGCCTTGAATGGACTGAATTTATGGGGTTTTAACAGTTTCCCAAGGGAAAATATGTACTGTTTCTATAACAATGTCCTGCTACTAATCCCTGCTTACAAGACAGCTGTGTTTATTGCTTGTGTATATAGGATATATCTATATATTTTCTGTTGCTT
The DNA here is from genome assembly GCA_013399115.1 of Anseranas semipalmata. Taxonomy (NCBI): domain Eukaryota; kingdom Metazoa; phylum Chordata; class Aves; order Anseriformes; family Anseranatidae; genus Anseranas; species Anseranas semipalmata. The sequence continues at coordinate 365,115 of VXAA01006131.1, forward strand.
TTTTGTGTGTGTGTGTGTGTATGATACAGTAGGAATTACAGCACCTTCCACTAAACAGCTATTTAACACATGTTTTCCCAGCAATTTTGAATCCTCCTTTGATGTCTGTTGTATCTGTTTAAACTGGAAAAGAAAAGGACTACACTCTCCAATTTTTAACATGTATTCTTTGCAAGTAACTGAACTTCTGCTCATGGTCTCAACCATACCTGCCCAGGGCCTTGCCCTGTTTGAAGAACAACCCTCACCTGAAACAGTTACACCAAGGTGTGCAAAGTGGTGCAGAGGGACTGGCCCATGACTACAGGTAATGTAAGAATTATTGCAAGATGAGGAGGTGAAGGTTTACAGTAACTCCTCTTTGGAAGAGCTGACAGCTTGTTTTTGTGTTTGCCTGTGAGTCATCTGTAACAGAAGGTTTCACTTCTTATCTTGGTTGTGACTTTCATGTCACTTCCTTCAAGTGCCAGTGATATTTTCCATCAGGTAAGGCATGTTGACACAGTCTCACAGCACACTTTGAAAGCTGCAATCACAGATCATGCATGTCCATATGAGTTTCAAAATAGCCGGTTTCTGCTCAAAGAGCTCCCAATGCCAGAGGACAAAAGGTAGGCAGCCACGCAGTAACATGGGACAAGAGCAGAAGAGTACCTCAAGCCTCAGATGGACACAGTCCACTATCTATCTGATGGCATCAGGGAGCAGAGTACTGGGGACAATTGTCATGAGAAGGCCTTTGGAAGTGAGATGGGTGGAAAATAGCCCCATGTGTCCATCACACAGAGGGCACAAGGGCTGGGCTCACTGCAAGAGCAAATGCGCAGGTCAGCATGGTAATAGAAGATTGCTCCTAATAGGAAGAGTTCAACTAAAGAGCAAAGGGCATTGTCCTAGTAAGAAAACACATGTATTTTCTGCAGCAGATGAAGAAACAGCATAAGGACACAGGTGTCCAGATCAAAGGAATAATGCAAGAAGCAGACAGAAGAGTCGTGACCAGGACTGGTCAAGAGAAAGCTGATGTACATGAGGTGTACCAGGAGGAGGCTACTGTTGTTGTGCTGGGTAAGGGCCTGGGTAGGAGTTTTGTCGTTTTGGGCCCGTAGGAAAGGCTCATTTTTTGGATTAGAGTGGAGGTGGATGGAGAGCTATTTACTGGGGATTTGAATATAGTCTGCATGATGGGAGGGAAAGGGATTGCAAGTGCAGTTTTGAGGAAGTTGCAATAATCAGTGACTAAGACAAGAAGGCAAATATCCCATTAGATGTGGGCAGCACATAATGTTCTGTAGCTGATGTTACCATATTGATTAAGGTCCATGTGTTAAACTTGTTGGTTCTTCTGACCTCCCCTTTCCTAAAATTATCTCTGGCTTTCAAAATCAGACCGTGACAGTGCCTTGGTTCAACAGTCCGATCCGTTTCATATTACAGGAATTCACATAGAAAACTCACTTGTCATTCACATCTGCAATGTTAAAAGAGTTAACACCACCTTGAAAAGCAAGATTCCTTTCAAGCAAAATTGACTTCTTTTTTTGTGACACAGCAGTCAGACCTCTAATTTATCTTCCCTCACCAAGAGTTCCTGTCAGTATTTTGGCACAAAGAAATGACTTAATTCCTGAAATGGAGCCATTTCACTTTCTTATCTTCAAAAATATTAATAAGAACCAAGCAAGCTGGCAACAGTCATCAGCCTTTCACAACAAGTTATGAGGTAGACACAGAACATTATGAAAACACCAGCTTGTCACATTGCTTTGATATGCCAGGCATATTTAAATCTTACCAATGAAAACCTAATCTCCTGGCAAACTGTTTCTGCTTACTCAATCTTACTTCCATCTATTTTTGGATTCTTAAAATATTTATTATTTCTGCCCTAGTAGCAAGAGAGAAGAATAATGGATATAGCTTTATAAATGCAGGCATTTCAGAGCCATTTAAAAACTTCTTTTCTATTAATCTGTGGCTCAATACTTCAATAGTGTCTTCAATTCTCACGTCTTCCCCCTAACGTAGTACTAATATAAAATTAAAATATAGCCTTTGTGTTAGAATAAACAAGGTATTCAAAGAAAATTGTGCATAATACATGAACAGGAAATGAGCACTGTTTTTCTCCTTGACTCGTTGCCAAGCCAGATGCAGAAGAGAACTAACTGATTGAGGCTTCTTTCAACACCACCAGAATTCAATGGTCTCACCCACTTGGCAAATTCACAGATAAGACTCGTACTTATCCTTCACTACACCACAATTCAACGTGGTGCGGGAGGATGCAGGGATCTGTAGGTATGTGAGTAATCCCTTCCACCTCAGCATACTTAAAGACATTGCTGAAGCCTGGATTCAGACAGTATTTCATATTAAATATATGCCTATACAATGCCTATGTCAGTACTGCGTTTAAGTCTATGTTTAACTCTCAGCTCATGCATAAATCTCTTTGAAATTATCTGGGAATTAAGCACTAGGAAATCAACTAATTTTTAACAGCTGAACTGAACAATAGTACTAATCACTCTGCATCAGCTAATTTAACAAAGAGGAATATTGCCGTGTTTGTCTTGTGCTCAGTTTGCTTTTGGGCATAGGTCTTTTTTTTCTTTCCCCCCATGTTTTTCTTAGAAACAAGCTCTTCTGTGAAGATTGAAACTAAAGGTAGGTTTCCTACAGATTTCTATCTCCAAAGCAATTTAGTTTCTCAGAAAGTGTAAGCTTTGAAGATTATCCTGTGGGGAGGGGATTTCTAAACACTTTTTCCAAACAGATTTCTTCTGAGTTTAACACAACTTTTGCTCATGGCATAGCTATCTCTACTGGCAGGAAAACTCTCATATCTCCCTCTACCGGATGCCATTTCACGTACCTTGCAGACCCTTAGGAGCTTTAAGATTTTTGCCTCTGACTGAATTCACTGGGTGGTTCAAGAACAAAGAGTGCGGTCTGACAGACCATCAAGTTCACAGATGCTGTGGTCATGCTGGAAATTTTCGACTGAAATATGATTGTATTCTATCCATTTAGATCACTTTACCTAGCTCTACCAAAAGAAGGCCTCCTTAACCCTACTCTCGCAATGTAAAAGCAGCTGACAGAAGCATATATATATTTTTTCTATTAATAACTCAATTATTTCAGTACCATTGGACAATAAATGTCATATATGGGCTAAACAGTCTGTTCAAGAAAAACTGTTGTTATTTGACCAATTCCAAAACTCATCAAGGAATGCAAAAAACTCTGGTAAAAAGCATTTAATTGTTCAATATTCTTCACCCAACTTCAACTACTAGTGACAGAGGAATGTATTTAAGTTCCATTTAATGACCAAAAGTGTAGATGTCTACGTATAGCTTTGTGATTTTTTGTTTGTTTGTTTTTGTTTTTGTTTGTTTGTTTTTGTGTTTTGTTTGCTTGTTTGTGTTCTTTTCACACACATCCCCTCCCCCCAAGTTAAAATCAGGAAAGTTGGAGCTGGAAATGTCATGACCATTAGTTCTGTGAGATTTCTCTTTCTGTCCCCAAATTAAGCAGAAACCAGTACCCTAAGTATTGTGTTGGATTCTGTTCATTACTGGGGGTAGAAATACAGGTAAGCATTTCACCACATGCCTAACTTTAAGCCTTAGGCCAACAGACTTGATTGGGAATACACGTTCATTTAGGTATTGTTATGGCTGTAATGAAGAAAGAAAGTAAAAAGAATGTCAGCTAACTTCTGTTGTCACATATATATATGCAGAAAAACAAAAGAAGACCTGAAAAAGTATTTAGCTACAGTCTACATTGTGATATAAATACCAAATCCTAAGGGATGACTTGAGAATGAAATTAAAAAGGCAGGGAGGTATTTTTAAATGTGTCTCCTTATGTCACTTCCACATTCTTCATTTGCTTCCAGGAAACTGGATGACAGAAGGTGGCCTTGGTCCTTAAGCAACTGCACTCATTTTGTTTAGTGTTTAGTAGAAAGGCAATACACCAAAAACCTCCTACAAGAGGGCTATGTGAGCAAATAGGTGGATATGGACCCTGCTGAAGCAGGAATTATTTTATTTCTGTGCTGCTTAGCCACTGACTTCTGTGATGGCTTTGGTCAAGATGACTGAAGGCAGAATCTGACAACTTGCCTACCCTAAGTCGGTTCATCTAACTCAACTACTACAATGGCTAAACATGAACAAACACATTGCCCTTTCCTCCCCCTCTTCCTCCTCTTTCTCCTCCTCCTC
>VXAA01006131.1:375866-390669 GCA_013399115.1 Anseranas semipalmata
AACTATTTAAAAATCAAGGGAAAGTTCTCTCTTATATAAATGTCTTTACTCAGTATGTAATGAACTGCAAGGCCATGGGCCTTTGCTCATGGAAATCTGTAGCTGATCCCCCCTAAAAGGGCTGAAAAGCAAAAGAGGATTTTTCTTTCATACCTAGCCTGCAATCCAACCAGCATCGCCACTTCTGAGGCCAGATTTGTACATAACCCTGGAAAAGTGAGACTCCTTCAGTGTTTTGGTTTGCCCATCTCTCTAAAAGGAGTATACCATGTCAACTCTTTCATCTTTAATTTACAGAGTCAATTTAAATTTGGGTTTGTGGATTTCCCTGACAGAAGCAAAGGTGGGCAGACAGCAAGTCTGACACATTTTAAATAGTGGGCTTGCAAGATGGTACAGCCATTTGAAGTAAGCTTCACAGTACCGGCTGCATGGGACCAATGAAATCTGTACTACAGCACTGACCCATTCATGTGCAGTACATGCATTTCCAGACTGTGCTGATTTTCTCAGATGAATTTTTACAGCTCTGTGGTAGTAAAACTCCCTACAACACATCAAATATGTTTCTTTTGTATCAAAGAGTTATCAGTGGCAAATCTCATTGCTCTGTGTCAGAAACTCTCATGAAATTTTAATGCCCAAAAGACAACACAGCAAAGAAAACTACCTAACTGAAAACTTTGAAAAGCAAAGTATCTAATCTAATATTAATAAGTAAGTGTCAACCACATCAGGTGCATATCAACCTAGTTTCTCTGAAGGGTCCTCTCATAGTATTATACTACAAAAACATACATCTCAAACACTTAAGCCTCTAAAATGAACAATTCAATAGTGAGTCCTGTATCTTTGCAACCTGGCTGTAAGTGGAGACTGTCTCTAGGTCTGCCCACATGGGTATGCCAGCGCTCATAGCTTGACAAGTTAACTGGCATAGCATCCCCTCACCACATATATGGTTTTCATCAAGTGCCTCCCAAATGCCCAATTTCCTTCCATGCATTAAATTAACCAAAAGGGTTTGTTCAAAATGTGGCACCTTTTACACTCCTCGGATGTTTCTCAACGCAGTTTTTATCTCTTCTATAGCAAAAACCTGTTGGAACAAAAGTTTTGAGTTGTGTGGGAATGTAGTACCTCAGGTAACAGGGATCTGGTCTTAGAGTAGGTGGGACAGTGTCATTGGCCATCTTCTGAGGCTTTGGAGCACATGGATTGTTGATAGAAAACAACATGAAAGTGTTTTGCACTGTGTCTAGGGGGCAATGTAAGAGCATGATACCTCAAGTATGGATTTTCTGTCAGCAATGACATTCAATGACGTTCACTCAGGAGCTAGCTTACTGCATGTGCATACCGTCTCTAAAGGCATGTACAATTTAGTCATTACCAAAGGAAAGTATATTCCACTAATACACCAAAAGGAAAAAAATAATTTGCCAGTAAGGGGAAATCATATGTTAATAGAGAAATTGTTATTTGAGCTAAAGCTCTTGAAGCCAACTGAAAAAAATAAATAACATGTTGACAATTTGATACTGGCTAGAGTGGTCCCTGTTGTCTGTATGAAAGTCTTATGTCTTCTAAAATATTCATCATCCTTTATAACTGTGATTTTTGGAAAGATTTCTCAGGCTATAAAACCTGGACCCTGTAGACAGTATAAAGTTTATGCTTAGCTTACAACAGAAGTAGGCAAGATAGATGAAAGATGAAGAGAATGCTCCGGTTTTCTGAGACAGAGGAAACTTTACCAAGGCAGGACTTGATCCCATCCAACATCTCAGGCCACCTCATGGGGTTCTCATTTAACACGTTTTAACTCAGACTTTTCCCTGGAGTAAATACCCCAAGTCGTAGGGTATTATTTAAATTTCCATCATCCCCTCCCTCAAAGCTGTCACCTTCCAGGTACAAAACTGCTTGCTTTGGAAAGCTGCATGGTTTAAGAACTGAGCTCAGCTCTTCCACGCAAGCACTGACATTCACCTCGGATATCAAAACCATCCTGAAGTATGACATATATTTTATATTCTGAAGAAGCACCATCTGCCCAGCAAGCAGGGTCTTTAAGAGAAGAGACATGAAGCCCTTCAGACAACAAGGAGAAGCTTCTTCACTCCCTACAAGCACACCTGTGGCCGAGCACTAACAGCCATGGGCCAGTTCTTGCCTTGGCCTGGTGAGGCAAGTTTCCAGCAAACAAAAGGAACAATGAGGAAACAAATATACTGAACCCAGGGCAGCTGCCACAATGGAAAGAATCCCCAGCATGCTATGAGGTTTGGCAATGCTCATTCAGCTGCTAAAAGCTGTGGCAAGTGTTGTTGCTCTCCTCTACACGGGGAAAACTGTAGGCCAACTGCACAGGATCTGATTTTAGGAGAAAGTGTGTCTCCCAATTCTCTAGGTAAAGGCATAAACTCACATGATGTCTGAACATTACATTCACGGACACTGCTGATCAAGAGATGACCTCAGGAGAGGAGAGGAGAGGAGAGGAAGGTTGTTTGATGCATCCAGAAACTAAAGCAGTGTGCCCAGTTCTTGGGTAAGGCTCACATTAGCCGGCGAGCCAGAGCATCTTCACAGCTCCGGGCATCTCTGGAGTCCCCACAGTTTGGGACGAGGACACTCACTGGTACCAGGGAGATGTTTCAGTACTCTCTGAACAGGATCTTTCTGTAGAAGGTGAGAAATGACTCCAGGAAGAATGCATGTATGTGCCACTTACCTGTCACCAGGCTTCCCAGCAAACCTCGCTCAGACGTCTGACATCAGGAACTGAAGTGAGAGTCAGAGTCAAATCCAGCCACTGACTGACAGGAGAGGACAAGCTGTCAGCTGGAAAGCCATGGTGCTAACTCCAGCAGAGCACATCTCAATATCTTAAAATGCGTTAGACATATTAAAGCACTTCAGCTTGCGTAGTTTAGAAGTTAGGAGCACAAAGGGCATTTGCCTTTTAATAATGTTTTTATGAGCTGCCTGAGTGATTTGCAAGCAGTTCAATATCCATTGCTGCATACCATTACTGCTGTATTTTCTAGAAGACTGCTTGGATAACACAAGAAAGAAAATGACTGTGATCAAAGTGAAATTACAATACACAATTGCATTTCTGTGAACAATCTACACAATCTAATACAAATAGACTGGAAAAAATCAATTCAACAGGATCCATAATAAAAAAAAAAAAAAAAGGGCTTCCAAAACTATACCTCTTATAGGTGTGCTTTTAAATAACTCTGTGCTTCACTTATATGGTTTATAATGTCAATATAAATCTGAAAGGATCTGAAAAAAGAAATGTTTGAGTTCTTTTATTGGACCTCATTGTGTGCAGATAATGTCACAAACAAATTATTTTGCTCTTGCTCAGGACTAACTTGATCATCCTGAAATGTCACAAACAAATAGACTACCTGCTCTTGCAAGATAGCATTGTGTGTTTTCAGTCATATTTCCAAATCCTTAAACTCACACTCATTAGTACACCAATATATTTTCAAATAAGTGCTTTGGCAGGTTAATGTTATTTTCAACAGATGATGCTTCCACAACATTTTTTATACTTTGCAGAAAATGTTCTCAAAAAGATAGTGACTTTATAAATTCAATGGCTTGCTGAATTTATACAGTCTGTTGCTTATACTACTTTTTGCTCTTAGAAGGTGGCAAAAAATGTTCACATCCCTCCTTGGTTGACCATTCTTTGCTCCAGAACTGGAGAAAGTCATGTTGATCTGCATCAAGCTTTTCCCATAGAGTTACATTTTTTTGGTGTGAATTGTAAATAAATAAATACATTCACTATTTCAGAAAACATTCCAATTTCAGATGTACTTTGCCAGGATGCCACTGACTAAAAAGATGCGGAAAAAGCACAAGTAAATTGATTTTTCTCTTTAAATGAGTTGTTTGTTTACACTCCTTACACTCATCAGTCTTATTGAATTACCTGCAGGGAGAGCCCAACTTTCTGGGTATTTGTCTCAAACATACCCAGACCTTTTTGGTCAGGAAAAGAAGCTGGACATTTTGAAAAGACTGATTACCTTTATGTTTTTAGCATGCTGGGGGTTCACTATGGGCTGTGATTGCAACCTCGACCCAGCTGCTGGTGGGCCTAACCCTCAAACCACAAATCACATCTCATCCAAAGGCTCTTAACACTGGTGGGAAACTGATTCTCAGAGCCTAGCTCTGAGCATGTCTCAGGGTCATTAAATTAGTAACATGCTTTGGAAAATGGGACTAGGAGCATTGGTAAGTCTGTCTAGCAAACTGTTGGTCCTTCTTAGTGCACCTTTTCATACACGATGTTCTTCAAAACAACCCAATTTTTGGACAAGGCAGAGTGCAAGAGAAGCGTTGTTTTATATTTTTGTCACTTTCAGTGCACACAGTGTGGTACAGGGAAACATGAAGGGCAAGTGGTGGACTCGGGATTTTCTTTGGGGCCCCAGAGCAAAACCAAACATTAGGATGGCTGATATTTTGATAACCTTTCATATGTCCCAGTGGTAGCCTTGAATATGCTTTGTAGATACATTCAGCTGCCAGCAGACTGAACTATGTATTTTTTACATTGGCAGCACTCTGCTTTTGCTGTATCAACGTATGCTGGTTTATAGGAAGACTTAATTCTTGTTTTGACAGCTACAGAATTGTTCTGTGGTCCTGAAGGACTGATTATGGTTTTCCTACCTTCAGCCTGTTTTAGACATTCAAATCCTAATGACAGTTGTGCTGCATTTGCTTTTGTTTTTAATAAAAGGTGCTTGCAGCCAATGTATGTAATCCTTTGGGTCCAACATTTTAGCATTAAGGAGGAAAGTGGATATTTTTTTTTTCTGAATTGCCTGGAAAATATGTTGCCTCTAAATTATATGGATTCCTGTTTGGTTCCCTGCTGAAAGTACCGGCAGGATTGTCATCTGACAGAGGGGATGCTAATTTTGCAGTTACTCTACACAAAGGTTTGACATCTGTTGCTAAATTAATTTAGGTGGATGGAGTTTTCTACCTGGCTTCTTTGTATGCTGGTGGTAGATGTTAAGAGAGAGAATTGCACAAGCGCAGGGTGTATTTCACAGTACTGCCAGCAGTGTGGCCGTAATGAGTATGCTTTCCTTGGAATTGTAATTTTGGATCTCATTAGCTTCCGTTAAAAGACATGACTTTCCCTTTTGACATTAGATGTACAACACATCACTAACACCTTTTAGTCCAACATCTGTACTGCAGCGTTTCTAATTGCAATCTAACAGAAATTATGCTGGAAAGAACTATTGCATGCACTAACAAGGACTGAAAACATAAAACTACACTAAGAAGGTAGGGTTTTTTTAATATTCCCTTCTTGCATTTTAAAGTAGTGATATTTATTATTCTGAATCTGTCTTTAGACAGACTTTTCCCCATCTTTCCAAAGGACTGTAAGACAAAACAGCCAGCATTTTCATGTGGTACTTCCTAGTCTGCTGATTTGTACAACTCATACTTACATGTATTAAGGGATTTTTGTGGAGAGTTACTTCCTTCAACTTTATTGCATAGCTGGTTACCAAATGCTTATAAAGTTTAACAGGATTTATGGAATTCATGTCCAAGATATCACATATGGCATCATGGAGACTTAGTTGTTCTAATAAGACCAAAAGCTCAGAAGTCCATTATGGCCAAGTTGAGTCCAATTATGGGACTGAGATCCAGACTGCATGTTAAATAACCTTCAGCGTGTTCTGGCATTGCATTACATTTAATGAAAAGCAGTTGAGCATACATTTTCATGTGCTGCCTTTTCCATGTGGTGATTTTACAAGGCAATCCTCCAGGCAACCTTACCAGTATGTTTTTGTTCATGTTATCAGCAAACACCAGGGGAGACAAAACAGGTACAAAAATGAGAATGAATATTGTCCCACTGCTTTTTAATTGCAAGCCTACAGTTAGACAAAAATTGAGCTGCAGCTTGCCATATCACCACCTGAGCATTGTGGCAATCTGATTTACACTTTGATGTGAGGGAGGAAATAAGGCTTTACCCTTATTGTGTCAACTTAGACTAAAGTAGCTACATCAACAACATCTGAGCCAGGAGGAAAGGATTATAAGTGCTTGTGTTCAGTGACTGTAATAGGGATCAGAATGCCTGAATTACAGCAACAAAATTTTTTACCTGGACAGTCCACAATTTTTAGATGAGAAAAATCTTGCAGCTGCTGTTGTGACCAAGATATGTATAAGCAGTCCTTAAAATACTTGAGGTAAAGCATTGCCAAAAATGATCAATGAGGCGGGTCAAGAAGAAATAATAAAAGAATCTATGTAGAAGTCACTTGGGAAGGATAGAATTAAAATGGACTTGTTTGGTACTTGATATCCTAGAAAGAATATTTCTCCTGGAAAATGTTAGAGGTACAGTCATCACTTGAAATAAATGAAGAGGCAATTAATTACAAAATGTGTAATTTCTGTGTCCTTTGAGGAAGCATGTCGTCATTTTCCAGGGCATAGATAAGACAAGGTGATCCATAGGAGCTTATCTTCTGCATTTACACTAACCGAGGCCAACATCCTATATGCAGGATTTTTGCCTCCTGCTATTTTTGCTCTTTCTACCTGTTCTGCTTTGCGGAAGTTAAATTAATGGGTTGAATTTGAAATATACTTTCCCAACAGCTAAATAATATTGATTGAACAATTTTTCTTGCTTAACTTTGACTTAGACATTCATGCATGCATAAGTCTTATGTTCAGATACCTAGAGATGCTTGATTCCTACTTCAAAACCTACAGACACTCTGAAAGGACCCAATAAATTGGAAAACTTATTGAAGGTGTTTGCAATATTTACCATTACCTGTTGTGTAAATGGCTGCTGAAACTTTGTCCACTGTTCAAATCCCATTGTGGAACTACATTCAGCTGAGGTTGTATGTTCCGCTCAAAAAAAAATCCTTCATTTGTACAGAACTTCCCACTGAACAAAATAAAGCGTGACCTTGTAAGCCACACTTTCATCTACGTGTAAGTAATATGAGAAGGGAAGTGGGGACTTTGCTGTAACCCTCAGAATTTCCATCAACTTCATCTGCCCCACACATCCCCCTTCTCCATTCAGTTCTCCATTCAGTTCTTCACCCTTCTGTGAGGAGCCAGGCTTTCTGAGTGCCTGAAACCACCGCTGACATGGATGACCTTGTACTATAAGACAAGTCCTCCTTCTTGTTCACTCTCCACTATCTTACTGGGTGCCATGCTCCACACAAGCCCCCCTAGCAGCACTGCTGGTTCATTTCAGCCCTCCATGAGCTGTCAGCTGTGGGAGGCGGGGTGGGAAGGAATGGTAGGAAGAGATTTATTAATAAAGGCAAATTGCACAAAACCTTAATGCTCTTACAAGCTGCAGCACATTGCATTTGAATCGTCAGGGACCTGCTCTCTGGCTCCCTTGTGAGCACTGTTTCTTTAGAGGTTGATGTTGTGCAGTATGAGCTTGTCTCTGCCCTTTATCTTTTAACCTGGATGAACTCTGGGGTGAGGCTGGAGCGTCACTTTGTGCACACTTACAGCATCTTGCCTCCCTCATCTCGGGGGTGGGGGACCTCAGAGCAGAAATGTAAGAAATGCAATAAATAAATAAAATGCTCACCCACTGCAACAAAACTTCCTGTCACTTTCTATAAGCCAAAAAGAGAAAAAGAAAGAAGACCCCAAAACATCACTTCTGTCACTGAAAAAACCTGCATAGCTGTAACTGAATAGGCTCCCTCTCAAAGATTTTCAAGTGAGTTTTGTTTCATCTCTTACATTTTGTGTTTTGCTCTGGGCCTTGAGGAGAAAACACACAGCAGCAGCGCAGTACACATCATGTCATCAGTACACGTGGCAGAACCACTGCCGCATGCCTGCACAAGTGCAAGCAACGCAGCCAAGCAAAGTGCTTGCTGATTGCCCCCCAAAAGTACCCTCCCATGCCCAGATGCTTTGCAGTGGTGCCGGTTTTTGTGCCTGCAAGCAGCCACAAAATTGGGCGAAGGCACTGGGGCACAGCCCTTCGCTGCACCACAGCTACTCGATGTAGCACAGCTCTCGTGGGCACCGCACCGAGTTCCTGGGGCTCTGCTCACGTCCGTGTCCTCTGTTCTGCAGTGCTTTATGAGCTAAAATACAGTCATTTCAAAAGGTGTCTTTTAGGTATCTTGCGGGCATCTTGTCTTAAAGATGCCCAGAGCCTGCTGCCTCTCCTGCTGTCTCTCTCCTGTGCCTGTCCTTGAGGTACATTGGGGCCAACCTGCAGCTTCAGGACCCCCAGGTAACTCAATTTTAAATCGTTTGCACCCCCAGCCCTGCAAAAAAGAGGCATTGCTGACTTGCAAGGCAAGTTTATGGCACAGTGTCTTACTGCTGACAGCATGTCAGGCGTGACACAGAGCAGCCATGGCAGAGCAGCGATGGCTGCTGTTGAACAGGGATTTGCCTAACAACAGCTGCCTCATCACTTTAGAAATCACAGACAGGACCCGATTGCTGTACTAGGGTTTATTTCAAAAGCATTTTTGTTTTTAAGGGTCTATCGCTCCATAGAGTGGCAGGCAGGGGCTAGGAAACTGCTGCCTCTGATGCTCTTTGGGGACAGGTAGGACTCACACGGTGAGGTACCCAGAAATTGAGCCAGTGCTCAGCCCTGAGGAGGAACTTGCATTACAAGCCGTGCTGCTGCCGTGCTTCATGCGGTCCAGTGCTGTCAACAAAAGAGGACAAAACATCCCTTGTTGCAATCAGAACACTCAGTAAATTACATGGAAAGAGGAATGAAATTTCAGTAAGAGGCACCAGCTACAGGCTTTGCCAAAAAGTCGTGGATGAGCATATCCACCTTAAAAGAATTGCTCTCATCAGGGGAAAAAATGCTCAACCTGTGGCTGAGATGATGTGTGGAGCTTTTTAACCCATGGCAGCTTACCAGCAATCTGCTTCCCACTTCCGACAGGAAAAACACTCAGTATCTTTAAGGGAAATGACTTCAGGGAAGAACGGTGTCAGCACTAATAATCAAATGATGGAGGGATTTTCTTGCAGCCTTGTTAGCACAGAATTTTGTTCTAAACTATTTGGTTGTAACAAAAGAAATATCCTGAAGTCTGCACAAGACACATCCCTTGGGCAATGCCATCAATTCAATGAATTTCTATAAAAAGATAAACTGGGACAGTTGTAACATGGCTGTATTCCCATGATAGATTGCTAATTACCTCCATTTGTTTTCCATAATGGACTTCTATCTCAGTGGAGGGTTTTTTTTTTTTTTTGCCATGAAAATTTGTCTCACTCATAGCAATAGAAAACCTGCATTCAAATTTGTCCCTCCAAGGGCAGCGTTGTCTTTTCCACATTTTTATACTCTTCAGGCACACGAGGCAGTGCCCACCACACAAGCACCTCATAAATCAAGTAGCTCCCGTACTCAAATGCAAAGAGGCAAGGTCTTGCACTCAATTATACCCAGAAAAATCCAAAGGGATTTTACTGAACACAATGGAGACTTGGGTAAGAACAGGTTTTTAGGATTTTTCAAAGCTGGTTTCAGTACCTGCTGAATTTCCCAAATGTTGCAGTGTGGATCAGCCTCCTCGAGGAACAACAGACTGCTTCTCAGTCATTTTCTTGGTCTTTTTAATAATTGCTGGTTAAAAAAGCTCCTTTTTGAAACACTGGCAGATTCATAAGGCAGGCATGGGTTGTGCCTTGGAGGACTGTCTGTGGCCATGGCAGTGATGGGGAGAAGAGAGCTGAGGGGCTGCAGACCTGCCTGGTCTGTGCAGAACCCCAGCCCCTTTTTCTTCCTTCTGCACCCCCAGGCAAATCCACCTTTGCTCTCTGCCTTCCTCCATGTTTCTTTATTATTGGAGTCTCTTGGATTTTTTCTTTTAAATTACATTTTTAGAAACTTTATCTCTTCTCAACAGCAAACTGCTACTGTCCCCATCACATTAGTGTTGTTTTCTCTTTAACAAGGAATCATTTTGTCTGAATCATTTTGTCTGCATCATTTTGTGAATATACTTTTAGATGATGTTAAAAGTCACAAATTATCATTTGCTGGTATTTTTTATTTTCTGTCAAAAGAGAATATATGTCATTAATTGATTTTTCTGAGGAATTAAATGAACCTGTAGTCACACTGTTGCCTAGCATTGCATGCAGAGAACCACAGTGCACATAACACTTCTTGGTTAAAAAAAAAAAAAAAGAAAAAGTATTAAGAAAGCAGTGGCAATGACAAACTTGCACATAGTTATGAATGAAGGCTGATTAGTTCTGTTTTCAGTGAAAGAGGTTGGTGTCATTTGGCCTGGGAAATGAAACATCAGAGAGAGAACATGGGTACCTAATGTGCAAGCCACCAGCTCAGTGAGGAGCAGTGAGAACTCTATCAGCAATGGGGACACTGAGGTTTAGGGTGAAGCATCAGCTACGTTGCTTCCTGATACCCACCTTTTACCATTTGGGATGTCAATGATGTACTCTAGTGACATGTCTTGAGGTGTGAGTTTGCCAAAATCAATCAGTGAACTTGTGATCTGCTGAGATCACATAAGCGAAATCAGCTGACGTCTAAACATTAACCTCTAGCAAAGCAGTTCAAATAACACAATGGATGAGGATTTCAAGACATCATGATCATGACTCTAATTGCGTCTGAGATGACACGTGGGTGAGGAGGACTCATCCATCAGTGACTAAAGCTCTGCTGGTTATTCATGATCTGTGTCTAAGATTATAGCACTGGCACATTTGGGCTGTGTGTGAAAGAGGGCTTGTAGGCTAAAACAATGTTGTGAAGGTATGAAAAATATGAAGCCTAATAACTGTGGCTGTGATGAGCTATAAGGCAAAAGAATAATGACCAGTACATTTGTTGCCTAAACCACTAATAAAAGTTTGCACCGGGTACTTGTGGTACTAGAGGGGGGAGGACACAGAAAGCAAGAAAAGGATGAATGGTACATTCAGGGCAAGAAGCAAATATGGTGGTGCTTATCAGTGGAGCTCGCATGTATGCTTAGTACAGGGGTAATCAGTTAGCTGGGTAGAGAGTGAATAATAGATGCGTAACAGAAAACGATGGGGAAAAAAATCAGCCCAGTACTTGGTAGTGCAGAGGGCATGAGGAGGTTGTGTGGGAGAGTGTTTCCATAATTAAAGGGAATTGAGAAATCTGACTAATTTGGCGCACAAACACAGATGGCTGCATCTGCTTTGGCACTCAGAGGCGTGCTGTGCCCGGGGACACGTGCTCTGCCGAGCACCCACCGAGCACTTCCCAGAGACTCAGAAGCCCAGCACAAAGTGTTCAGAAAACACACCACTGGGTGCGAAGAGCTTTGGCTGACAGCACAAAGCACCTGGGAAGTTTAAACCTTGCTTAAAAAGCCTCTGCAGTCACCTGAAAAACTTGCTCAAGGGCTCTAAAGGGAAAGAGAGTTTCAAGTTGTCTTTAAAGTACTTAAGACTATAGCTATTATACTGGCAGGTGCTGCTGTGCAGCTGGAGCAGACCTGTAGAGTGAAGGAGATGGGACTGACATCCACACTGTGTTCACGAGGGCTACTTCAGCAGAGTAACTCCCCCGTGGTCTCTCAGCCTCAGCACTGGCCGGCAGCTGCATGGCACGTGAGGTGGAGAGCACCTTCGGGCATCATTTGAAGTGAGGGCATAGACTGGAAGTGAGATTTTGGGCAGCACCACAGCCAGCATCCCAGAGACTGCCAGGACGCTGGCTCTTCACGCACCTCCAAGGCACTTCCCAAGTGTGTCAGAGAGGGACGACGAAATGCTGGTGAGAAGAGGGAGGTGAGAAGACAGCGGTGAGAAGACAGCCTTCTCTTCTGCCTCCCCGTTCCCTAGAGAGCGCTGAGATGGGCGGGTGGAAGAGTAGTCTGCGCATCCTCCTCCTCCTCCCCAGGGGAGCTGAGCCCCCATTTACCGCCTGCTCGGCAGATGCTCAGACCATCAAGAACTGGAGGATATCCTGAGGTGAAGCTCTATTGATGTGTATTACTTTGAACCGATGAATATTTCATTACTGGAGAGAGAGAATATGAATCAATAATTCACAAGTAAGGAAAGGGAAAGAGCTGGGTTTGAACCGCTGCTAGAGAATACACTTCACTTTAAAACACTTTCACTTTAAAACATTGTGGTTTCTTCAAAACACCACCTTAATTATAGACACCTGCAACCTCTTCAATAAAGTCATAAAGCCAGTAATATGCATCAGAGAAACAACCATCCCTTGCCCCCGTTACTCTAATCAATGAGCAAAATTTAAGATACGGTTTCAAAACAGGATTTTCTGCTGCCTTGAGCAGGTGTGAGAACAGAGAACATGGAAATGCTGGTTGGAGGGGCCTTCTGGAGGTCATCTGACCCAGCCTCCCTCTGGAGGCAGGGCAAGAGAGAAAGAGAAAATGGCATTGGGAAATACTGGCAGAGGAAAGAACAAACCAGAATTAATTGAAAGATATTGAAATAATTGCAATTATTGCCATGAAATAAAGCCATGAGTAGGGAAACATTGTGTTTACTTGCAACAGCAATGATATTTCTGCTCTAATTTCATTTTGAACTGAGCCTTGATGAAAAAAGGAGATAAAGTTTTACTGACACAGAAAAAAACCAATCAGTTTTCCAATGAAGCAAAACAGGTCGTTGCTTTTAAAGCATTAAGCAGAGATCTCAATTTCCAGCTAGAAGTATCTGGAATTTCTGGAATTTCAGCGATTAAAATAAACACATTTTGCCAAAAACACACCTGTTTGCATGAAAATACTGGTTCAAACCATTTACTACTTGAAAAAAAAAATATTTTGAAATTGTTGAAATGTCTTGTTTCCAAAAGCATATATCTTCAAACCAAAATGTTCTGATAAGGGGGTTATAATGCCTTTATCATGGAAAACTTTACAAACAATTTTCAAATGTGTCAAATGGTGGTATCAGTATGAAACATTTTATCTCACTGCTCTAAATTTTCTAAATGTGGATTGAAGTTATTTTCGTTTTGTCCTCACAAATTGCACAACATGTTTTCCCAACCTGCTCCCTTCTTTTGTGGCAAATTGTGCAAGAAGAACAACATGTTGTGTTACTGTAAGTGGCACAACACTACACTGATGCGCTTTTTTGACTATGTACAGCACTCAAGACATTTATCCTGTCCTACAGGGAAAGAGCTTTTTATTATTCTGGTTTTAAGTACAAGACTTAATATTGCACAAAACAATAACAGCTTTTGCTGTTATTATATATATATATATATATACATATACATCCCTTTGTAGAACTTGCATCGCTGTGAGTGTTCATTTGTTCAATAAGTAGCAGAACAAAGACTGGAATATCTTCTCTGATCTCCTCGAACAATAAAAGATGTCCTGAGGTGTGTTCATTTTGGTGCATGAGGACCGCAGGAGAAGTACAGACACAAGTAGGTTAACTTTAAGCTGAGAGGGCAGACTTGGATATTAAATAATTAAGTTTGCGAATAAAATCCTGACAAAATTCCTGCTAACTTCAGCAGCATCTGGATTTCAACCCAGGTGCTTTCACAGGATACATATTTCTTTTTGCAGTGAAATAAAAGGCAAAGAAAAATAGACATTAGATAGTTTGATATTTGGTACAGCTGGGAACAACTGACGCACTTAGGCACTAACCTGCAGCTTCCCCAATGTTATATTTTATCCACTCCTCATGGAAAAGCTGGGGGCTCTTAGCAGGAGGCAGTGAGCTGCAGGAAAGATGCCTGGTGCGCTGCAGGATCAGGCCCTCCACATCTCCGTGGGAAAGGCCTGAAACATTTAGGTGTACATGGGAGTAATGCCCACAGGTGATTTGTAACGTAGTTCCACTCACAGAAAGCAAGTTGTTATTTAAGAGGGAACTGATCTCAGTTAATTTTAGGCATCTTTGGTAGAGATGCCAGTGTAGACCAGGGTCCACATACAGCCTAGGGCTGTTGAGGCCCTCTCAGCTAGTCACCTCACCTCTTTATATAACCTTTATATAACTCTTTATATAAGAGAAAAAAAGAATATTGAAGTGCAGCTCATCCGATCTGCTTTAAATGCCAGCCAGCCTGAGCCACAGCCCCAGTAGCAGCTATGAGTCCTCCCCTGACCACACCAGAAACGCAGCTGCGGACTCAGACGCTTACACCAATCCTGCTTTGTCTATCCGAATGGGTAGACTTTAAATTAAGAGAATGAGACCACAGAAGCACCAAACTCCCAGTGCTTTCTGAGGCTTTCCCAGCTCCCTGAGCATCCCCCTCAAGGCTGGGGGAGCTGGTACGTCCCAAGGGTCCTACCTGTCTCCGCGACTTAACAGCAGCTGTGCGCGCATTTCTTTTCACGTAGCTTTGGTGGCTTTCCTTTGCAGATTCATTCACGGGGCTCATAAACATAATGACTGACATCATCTGGCGCTACACGGGAGATTTCCTGGCTCCTGATATTGTTTGCAGAGTCATCCGCTACTTACAGGTACAGGAACCACATGCTCTTCTGCACGTCCGAGCTCACGCGGCTTTGTGTCCCCACAGCAACAAACCCTAACAAAATGCTGTACAGACATTTTGCTAGCATCAGAAGTGCTGAATGCTAGAAGTATTTGTTTAAAGTTTAAACATGCTTAATTAAAACATATTAAATCCTTTAAATTTTGTAGACCAGAAAAAGATCTGAGTGAAAATATAACTTTTTTCTTTCTCCTCTCCTCTCCTCTC
>VXAA01006131.1:392193-422028 GCA_013399115.1 Anseranas semipalmata
TTTTTTTTTTTTTTTCCCATTGGAAGAGGGCTTTCTTTTACATCATGCAGACTCAATCAAACTTTTCCTATGCTTGGTGGGATGCGGGATATCTCAGTCCTCAGAGATCTCAATCCTCATCCTGCCCCACTGGAGCGCAGGTCACCCCTCCCCTGCCCCATGGCGTGCAAAGGATGCTCTTTGCACCACACTATTCCTCCAGCCAAAGTTGCCTTGTCAACATGGGCTGTCCAGGAGCCGAACAGCAGTTCACTGTGTAGCAAAGGGATAATAAGCCTAGGAGGACTAAAAAGCATGCCTGCTTCCCCTTATCACATTTACTGAAGCCCAAGTGGCTCGGGATGCTTTGCTAAGATCTGGCATGCCAGGAGAACAGAGGGGACTGGATGAGCACCACCTGCCTCCTGCAGGCTGGTACCACCAACAGACATCTTCCATGGAGCCAAGATCATGCAACCACCCACATATCTTCAATGGGAAAAAGGAGGCAGTGGTAAATTCAAAAGAATGATCTAAGGAGGCATATTGACCATAGAAACTTCCTGGAATATATACGTATATACACGAACTTTTTGCACCCAGTTGTTCTTAGCAGAGGTGTCATGTGCAGCTCTTAGATGTCTTGTGAATGGAGAACAAAGAGATTTACAAAACTTTTTTATTGGTGATGACATAGAGAAACTGTAAAAACAATTCTGAGTCAACTGGTGGAAAACAGCACGTTTTTTCTTTCCAAAATCAAATGCTTATCCTCCAAGATCCTTCAGTCAAGAAATAAAAGAGTTGTTTCTCTTTACCCTTTTTAGAAAGTACATTTGTGTGTAGCCTTGAAATATCATTTCGGGAAAAAAATAAGTCAAATATTTTGTTTAGAAAATGTCAAACAATTGAAAAAAAAATTATGTGTTTTAATTTCAAGCTGTGAGTTATGTTAAAAAATATTTGAATGAAGCTGTACTTTTCATGGCTTCTAAGAAGATAAACTACAACACTTAAATATTTTATACTCACTTTGCAAATACATACATGACCATAGAAAGCACAGGATAGGGAAGAACTATATTTTGTAATCCCAGCCCTTTTACTGTATGAGGCGTCTAGTTCAACAACCAACAGGCTCATTAAAAAAAAAAAAAAAAAGAATATTGAAGAGAAAAGAAACTGAGAGGTTATAGCAGAAGACATTTCATATGTTGAAAAGATATGTATAAACAGTATGCAAACTAACCAACAGGAGACAACAGAACTGCTTAAATAGAAAACAGAACCCAAACAGGTGGAAACTGGCCCTTGCATGGCTTTGGGGTGCAAACACTGAGGTCTATTAGATCATTGAGATCCTGGAACAGCTCTCTCCATATTTAAAAACTAATTTTATAATGGCACTTTCTTGATGAAAGGTTTGCCATTCACGGTAGTGGGGAGCAAAACTCCCTCCAGGAGGTGCCTCCCCACCAGATGGAGCTGGGAGCAGGCGGATCTGCATAAAAACCACTGCCACAGTATACAGATGGAGGAAGCAGAGCAAAAGGGGTGGGGACATGGAAAGGTCTGTTAGGAGAGTCAGTATGAGAGCTCACGATAGATTCCTGCTAATGTTGGGTGTTAGTCTTGACCATTCCAGTAAGGAAAACTCTCCATTTAAAGAGCAATATTATTTTTAAAGGAAAAAACTGACACTGGGTGAATAGAATATTATACAGAACATTACATAGAATATGAGAAAGCTCTTACTTATTTTATTCCATCTAAAATTTTATAGCCCTAGGTACCTTATTTGTTAGCATTTAGAGCATACTAGAGCATTTACAAAAAATAAAAAAAATAAAAATAAAAAGAACTGCTTATGAGGCAGCCAATTAACATTAGTCCAATAAAACAAAAATCCACCCATATGTTACCAGTGCCTTGTAAAGCCCATTAGACTAGAAAGACTGTATTCTACCAAACACGAGGAACATTTATAAACAAGAATAAATGAACATTGCAGCTAAAATTTTATAAAACACAAAGATAAAATAACTCCCTTGCCAAACCCAAATTACCCACTTCTCTTCAAATTAAGGGTGTAGCTACACAATGCAAAAAATAAGGCATGTTATCCAAGTATGACCTTTGCCCCTTAGAAATAGACACATGGGCTCCACTGAGGCTTGTATGCATGTTGTTTAAGTAGCTTGCTCACAATCTAAAAGCCCTTTCTGTCAGGAAATAATTTGTGAAACTCTTAATATTCCTTTTGCTAAGTTTATTCTGTTACGCTTTGGGAAACTTTATGGTTCTCCTCTGCCTGTGCAATATTTATAGACTTAATCTAACCCTCTCACTTATGTGGATGTCATCAAAGTTCCCTTAAGCCCTAGATTAGCAAGACCGTATTTTGCTGAACGTGGGTAGCATTTATAGATGAGCAGGATAAATGAATATTTGCAAGTGATGTTTTATAAAGCATAAAATTACTTTTTGAATGCTTCTCCCACATGCTTTCATATTGCTCTTTGAGCTTCAAGGAGAAAAGACATTCTTCTTGATATGCATAATTTAAAGTGATTTCTTATTTCACACACAACTCCAGGTATTTTGTAGGCAGGAAGGACAATAAAGTATTTCAACACCAAAGCTTCCCCAATCAAATATCTGTCCCCATCTGTTTCCTCTAGCAATCTGACTCAGGGGGGAATAACTGCTGATGAGAAGCACTGGTAGTCCACAGACCAGCCCCTCCTCCCCATACTTTTCAGTTAGAGCTACATGGATTTTGCCAAAAGATACATTTTGTGAAAACTAAAGCTTCGGGGCTGTTTGCTCCAACATGTTGATTTTTACAAATTTCCATAGGTGCCACCAGGCATCATTTGGTCTTCTACCAGTTCTCTCCATCTGGCAGTAAAGGAAGCCAGAAGCCAAGGGGAAGCAGTAACCCAAATCTGCCAGGTGTTTTGGGATCCTTGAACTACCATTCTTCACCATGAAGTCCAGCAGGATCTCCTAATCTCCTGTTGCAGCAAACAAAACGGGGCTGAGCACTCAAGCACTAGCCCATCATCATGTTCCCTGTCTCATGGTTAGCTGCCCACCCTTACCATGGTTGGGCACGTGTCTATCAACAGGAGCTGGGTTTGGTCCCCACTGTGCCATAGGGAACCGCAGGAGATGCCTGAGCTTTCCAGGAGCACATCTCCTTGGGGCAGTAGAGTTGCAGCTGGTGTTAAAGGCAGATGGCTGTTCAGTTTTGTTTCCACCCTGAACAGATGTGTTGTCTCTTACCTGAGAGGAAATATTTTGTGAGTCTTCTCACTACGAGATGCATCAAAATGTTAAATTTCCATTCCAAGGAGGACATTTCCCCCCTCCAGTGCATTCAGTACACTCTAACACAGTTATATTTTAAGTAACCCTTCCTGGTCTCAACCTTCCTCTGTTACCTGTAGCATGAAGGTTCCTTCTTCTTTTCTGCCTGTCCCCATACTGCCCACTGCTTTTCTGTGCCTGGGTACAAACGTGCACCAGGGCAGGCCTGAAGTCCTTTGTATTTGCTCATGAAGTTGCCTTGGTGGCCAAGAGGAACCTTTTACTTCTCAGGTTCTGACTTGCTGACCCTGACATTTACCTTTCCCATAGTGTTTCAGATCCAAAGGGCCCTTAGCATCTTTAAATAAATCACTTAAAAAACAAGACCATAATTAAATGACTTTTTACCATGAGAAAGAGATGAAACTCCCACATTCCTTTGCAGTCTTCTCAGCACTAACTGGCTGCAGACCGAAATTCCCTTTCTTCCCACAGTCTCTGCTCCTCCCCATTAACACCGTCTGTTTGAATTTGTTGAACAGAAAGACAGGCGAAAGTTCTTATTGGAGTGGCCTGGAGCCTCTCTTTCCTGTTTTCAATACCGACTCTGATTATTTTTGGGAAACGGCAGCTGTCCAACGGAGAAGTGCAATGCTGGGCTCTCTGGCCTGATGACTCCTACTGGATACCCTACATGACGGTGGTTGCTTTCCTGGTGTACTTCATTCCTCTGATCATTATCAGGTAAGCCTGCTGGGGGGAGTGCATGGTGAAAGCTGTCAAGCATGCAGTCAGCTCGAAGCTTTAATTTCACCCATTCCTTATGGTTTCATTTCCACACCTGCCTTACAGCGGCTTCAGTTTTTATCCTGTAATGCACAGGTCACTGTGCTTGCCCTGGGTGCACTCCATGCAGTATTAATAGCTGGGAACATTCTTTCTGAACAAGGACTGAATCTCTAAGTGTGCCCACTTATCTCTGCAGCTTCAGGCTTGAAATATATCTTTATAAATACAGGATGAATATCTAGCTATTATGACAAAACATGGTTTTAATAAAAGAACAGAAACCACACTTACACTAATTAAACTAAAATTAACTTAAAGTGCTCTCAAGCTTCATAGTACTAGAAGAGTGTTTCTTCATCAGGGTCAGAAAGAAATTCCCAATCGTTTGAAGCTGTCACGCACTTTTAAAATATGAAGAAATTAAATTCTTCCCAATCTGTAATGGGAAATCTGAACTGCAAATATTTCAGTCTGATTTGCCTAAAATCACAAAGGTGATCTGCAGCAGAATCTCCTTTTAAACTGAGCTCAATCAATATCCCAAACTGTGCTTGGTGATCAGTGAATTTATTGCCTTCCTCTCAGGTGCTGCCATTAGCCAACATTAAACAAAAATTATTTAGCCCTGAGGAGCTACCGATGCAAATGAGCAGTCAAAAACTCGTGTGGAAGGGGAGTGAAGTTTCTTAACTAACAGCCTTGAAAGGCTGCCGGTGGCAGTAATTCGTTCTCCCAGCATAGACGTATTCCTCTCCTTTCTTTCCCTTATGTTGTCTTTCAGTAGCAAGGTTACAATAGGATTTCTTCACGTCCATCTCTTCTTCCCGGTGGCAAAGAGGATTTGTTGGGACTCCCTTTTTTCTGCATATCTTAGTGACACTACATGGGCTATGAGAGAGAAGCTCTGCATGTCCGTTGGATGTCTCTCATGGCCATTCTGCTTTTCCAGTGGGTGATTAGCCATGAGTCTCATAGACTCATAGAATCGTCTAGGCTGGAAAAGACTTCCAAGTACACCAAGTCTCCATTAGCTTCCTCCTCATTAACATCTCATGTGAGAGCAGGGGAGATGCTGATCTTGTCTAGATGATGACAGGACAAGCTACATAAGCTAAATAGTAAAGACTGTGTCATGGTTTTAGTTCCTTTCCAGTTGAGTGATACCTTGAAGTTTCCTAATGTTTAATCACAGAAATTAAGTTCTGCAGCTTCTAATGGAAACAAATTTATCTCTGGTAGAACCAAAACCATGGGAGCAAGGAAACCATGGTGCTTGAACTCATCTACCTGACTTTTTGATATGGTTTCAACACTGCCAGTGTTGCTCCCTAAAGAGAAGGGCAACTTCTATACTTTGCTTGTAACACATAGTTTGCTAAACTTCCCATTTTTGTGCAGAATGCACAGACATAAATCACAAAATCATTAAAATTTCCTAAAAGAAAGGGCATGATAGGAATAGAGAAAAACAGCTTCTAGACTATCCAATTGCTCTTCCTTCCTAGACAGGATCATTTCTCTTTGTATTTTTTTTTTTCCCTGTATCTTAAAGCCTGAGTAGTTTTAAATAAACCAAAAAATATTCTTGGGAATAAGTAAAATATGGGTGAATCTGCAGCCTGCCATTACCAGCAGAAAGAATAAACACACACAAAAGAGACAAAAAAAAAAATCTAACTGCAAAAGCAATGATGCCAGAAAACTTTGAGGCTGGCTATTACTTCTGGAGGAGATTTGTTTTGAAGTTTTGAAACACTTAGCAATCAGGATATTCTATCCAGCATCTTAAGTGTTTCAGGGAAAAGGCCTGTAGCCTGTCAAATTATCAATCAATCCACAAGTGGGTAAAACATCTCTCTCATACTCAAACTTACAGATCCACACACTTTCTATAACAGATCAGCCACTCCTTTTTACATGGAGTATGTATATATATATGTGTGTGTTTGCCAACAGCAGGCAAGCTATGCAGCAACATTTTTTTTTCTGATTTGCTGACATTATGCTCCCCTTCCTCCCTGTCAAAACTGTGTGATTTGATTTACAGTAAATCCCCAGAAGCGAGAAGATGA
The DNA here is from genome assembly GCA_013399115.1 of Anseranas semipalmata. Taxonomy (NCBI): domain Eukaryota; kingdom Metazoa; phylum Chordata; class Aves; order Anseriformes; family Anseranatidae; genus Anseranas; species Anseranas semipalmata. Next base: position 398,346 of record VXAA01006131.1, read on the forward strand.
TGAAGACACAAGGGGAGAGGGAGAGGCAGTGAAGCCGGCTTTTCATGAGATTGCCCTGACAGCTGAGAGATGAATAAAACATCCTAAAATTTCTGTGGCTTTAACCTTAAGTGACTTTCACATGAGAAGTTTATGGCAGGGCAGGAACTTAAAATGCTGGCCTCATGGACATTGGGCAGAGCCCGCTGCTGGTTCAAACACATCCCTGATTCAGGGTACACCAGCATAGGTGCTCCCACCTCCCTGCCATCAGGAAGATAAATTTTGGACAGGTCCTAAGTGGTGCCGGGCACTGGGAGGAGGGAAGCAGGTGGGCCATGGAAGGATGCTTTATGGCCATTTATTAGTTTATGGCCATTTATTATTTATCAGTCATATTATTTCCTTCAGAATAGAGAGGGATGTCTACAACCACAGGAAAAAAAGGATTACCATCAGCAGAGGCATTATGAACAAATACCATATGGTTTGGAAAGAACTGGTTATTTTTTAAACCATGTTTTCAACTTTTGGATTTCCAAGCATACAACTGAAGGTTGCAAAGTCCCATCTGATGCATCTACAAGACCTGTGCCACTACAGCCTCATCAAAGTACTACACCTATTTCTTTAACATTTCTTGGCATTCCAGGAGTTTAAAACTAATCCACCTAATGTGACTGCAGCATATAAATACTCTGATATGCAGTTTGCAGCTAAAGAGCATCAGGAATGGCCACTAATGTCTGCAGGGACTCCATTTCTCTGCAAAAGCCCACCGAATACCTTCAGATGCTCTTTAGGACTGGTCACAAATGAGACATTGTTTTAGAAGGGTAAGCAAGAGAGAGGACAGACACTATATCCAGATGTAATGGATGTACATTACTCTGTTGAAAGATTAATTACAAAAATGAGAGGTGTTATTTAGTCAAGAAAGGAAGGCATTTTGTGGTTTCTGAATGTAGTGGTCTTCAGGTGAAGATGTTACAAAAAAAAAAAAAAAAAGCTGTAATGTAACAATGGAGAGCGGATCCACAAATGTGCGACTGAAAAGTCAAGGAATAGTATCTAAGAAACGGGTTTATTCATATTAAATTCATATATGAATTGAATTCATATATGGAATATGAATGTAATATGAATAAGGCAACAGTTGAGGTATATACCATGTTTACCAAGGAAGCGAAGCCTTACAGTGCAGGCTGCACACAGATAAAGAGTAAGACCTTTTCTGCAATAACTCGTTTTGCTTGCGCAGCTCCTTTATATTCTCTTCTGAAGTACTCCAACCTAACTCCACGGCGGGTGCCCAACACAATTTGGGACGCTATCTGGCAGAGTTAATTCTTAATTAGTTCTGCCACCTGCATCTGCAGAAAGCCTCACCTCCAGAGCAAAGCAGTTCACCTACGGCAGCGTTTTTTCTGGCATGGTTCATCCAAAGTGCATACAAAGGATAAAGCCTTACTTTTCCGGTGCAGAACTTAATTCCACACTGATCTGCTGCTCTGGCTGCATAGTTTTCAGTTGCTACAGTCCAGGTACCGTCATCTTTTAAGCTTCTCTCATCCATCCTTCAGCTTTCCACAGAGCTGATTTCACATGTTCCTGACACAGCCTTCAAGTAACTCATGAGAGCTGCGTTGTTGATAACGCTGCAGCACAAGGGATGCATTATTTAGCTGATAACCTTTATGCTCAGCCTGGAAAGCCCTTCCACTGATGAGCAAACTTCCCAGACACTGTGTGAGCAAACCTTATAGAATCCAGGCCGAAACATGAGCCATAAGAAAACAACAATCTGCCCTTATATATTTTTTTAAATGTATATATAAAAAGGCAATCTATGAACAAAACTACAACAGTCCTGAAAGATTTCAGTACTAGGGAGGTCTGTTCCCACTACCACTTCTTCATAACTAGAGCAATCAGTGATCAAACAGCTTGTGGTTTTGTGGTGAATTTTTAACCCAATTGTAATACAAATGAACAAAACCTGAATAATGGAAAGGGAATGAAAAGCGCTAATGAGATTTTTAACCCAAGTGCATGATTATCTTTGAGAGCTGAGAATAGGAGAGAGCATTTGTTGTTTTTATATAAAAGCTCCACTCCTCTTTCTTAGTTCTGGTCAGGGAGAGCCAAATATCCTGTGTCATGTTCTTCCTTATAGCGCTTAAAGATGTGTCCTCCAAATAAGAGGAAAGCCTCTTATTTGGGCTATACTACCACTTCTTCTGCAGTTAATATTGTCAACCTTCCAAAAACCAGACTGTTCAGAAAAACAAATTGGGCAATCTGCCTAATTTGTTCTCGCCTATTCCAGGACAAGTGTCATCAGCAATAACCAAAGCCATTTCTCTTACACCATGAAATGCCAAGCAAATCTCAGAACGGCACCTGTGATACTTGAATACCTCTGGGGCATTGCTGAACAGAGGTTAAACATGGGTCAGATCAAGATTATAGACTTCCCTCCTGCAAGTGGTTGCACCTGGCCTCTGAGGTCCTTTGACAGGGAGACAGGAGAGTTACTGGGTTTCTGTTTCACGTTGTTACTCCGTGCCAAACCATAATTGTATTCTGTCACTTAGATATCCAGAAAGTCAGAGTCTATAAGGCTTTGTTCTTTTTAGCTGTTATTCATAACAGTCAAATATTTTTACTGTATTTTAACCTGATATATGCAATACCTAGACATCCATCTAATATAAATATAAATCCAATTTCAAATTACAAAAAAATGCAAAAGTTCCTCTTGAAGTAGGGATGAAAAAATGTCCATCTGCTGTTTAAAATCAAAACTCCAAAGAGAACATTTGCATTGGAGCAGCAGAAAAATAGTCAGAAGGGAAAAAACAGAATCAGCTGAAGGGAAAAATATGGAATTAAAATTAAGGCATTACAATAAAATAATGAGTAGATGCAGTGAAAGTTATTCATCTGGATTAAATCAAATAAAATGAAAAAAAATATTATTAATAAAAATATCAAAGGTCTTATTTTGAGTTTGATTCAATGAGCACAATCATTTTGCCTGCAATTTCCATTTCAAAATAAAAAAGTCTAGATCTTACACATATGTTCTAATATCTGCCTGTCTATTCACTTACCCATTACACATGCCTACAATGGTTTGTCAGGATGAAGCTACATATGCTCTTTGTCTTTCGATAAATAGTGCCGTAAATTAGCTACCATAAAACACAATGCAGCTGCATCCCTTTGCACAAGTAAAGTATGAGGAACAATAGACAATGCTAGACGATAAATGCAAGCAATTAACAGGGAGCTTCAGTATACATTTTGACATTGTAATGACTCATTTTTCTAGTAAATGCTGAGCCTGGATGGGATGCTATCATCATGCAATCATTTATTTTAAAACAAAAAATAATTCCTGTTTATAAAGAGTGGGCAGATCTATAATTCTTATGATTGTTAATATCAATACATAGGTTTACCAGAAGACATTTTATTTTCCAAAACAAAAGTGATCTAGGAACTCCCTTAAGTTAGTTATTCACATGGACAAAGACTGCCAAAATTACCAGCAGGGTCAAATTAACCAACATCATTAACTAATAACATGCTACAATGAACATGCATCTTAGTCTTTCAGAATTTGGATCAATCTAAATTGCTTTTGGAGGTGCAATGAATTTAATTTGCCGAGTTACATCCTTAGTCTGAATCACATTCTTGTATTTTTCTGCCACCTCCACACATATGCATCTTATCGGGACTAGAAAAATCATTGCATTTTCATATGAACAGCATGCCCCTTCTATCCTGTGGTCTTCACAGCCTGAGTGGCTCCTTCTCAAAAAGGCTTGGATTCTTTTTCCATTCACATTTGACTACTACATCTGATCTCTTTCTTCCCTTTCATTAGTCCCTCACTTGCAAGTAATGGGTTACAAAGACTCATATAATATTTCAGTATCATGGTATACAATATGACCACAACACATTTATACAGCACCCAAAAATCCCTGGTTAGGGTTGGTAGACCAGTGCACTAAGCACTTACAGACACAAAGAAATCAGGCAACATCTGGACCTCCTGTTCATCTGAATACCAGCTCTTGTCTGTCCCTCTCTACTCTTTGTTCATTTGCCACTTCATATATCATCAAGTGGGAAGCTGTTCCCATGCTTTAAGATGTCAGTGACCAGCTCTTTCTCCTCCAGCCACCTTTTACAGAAAGAAAGAATCTACAAGTCCATTCTGGGAAAAAAAAAAAAAAAAATCAAAACTGCTTTTATCTTATAAGAAAAATACAGCTTCTGTTCCATAAGTGCTCTCTTTTTTGTTGTTCATTTTTTGGTTGGTTGGTTGGTTTTTTTTTGTTGTTGTTGGTTTTTGTTTTTTTTTTTTTAGATTTGAAACACACACACAGATGCCTTTTATGATCTTAAGCTTTGGGTGACACATTTCTGGAAACTCTGGAAAATAAAGATTAGTCGGTAATAAGATCTGGAGTACCTGAGAGATGAAGGCATAATTGTGGTCACTGGGAAGTGTACCTAGTGTGACAAGTGAATCCTCTTCCCTGACACTCACCCTGAGCAGCATTATGCCACCTCTGGTCTCTTTCCAGTAAAACAGGCTCCCGTAGATCCAGCTATAGAGAAAAGAAAGATGAACAGAGGCAAAAATACCAATACAAATCTACTGTGTTGACAGCACTGTAGGAGTCACTAGGAATTAAAGTTTCCCCATGGACTTCTAAAAAATAAGAATTCAAATGAAACAGCATGTAATCTTACACACGAAATGCCAAGCATATTCTAGGACCTGATGTTGCGTTGCTTGACCAGTGTGTGAAAAAGCAAGTTGCTATAACTACTTCTTGTGAAAGGGCTGCTCTTACCAGACTGCAGTCAAGAGGGCAGGCTTTCTAGGGTAGGAGGGAAAGCAAGTGAGAAACCTGGCTTCGTAATTCAATCCTTGCAGCACTTGGCTGGAAGGAGGGAATCTGAGTATTTTGAGTACAGAGTTAGGCTCCTTTGTCTTGATACTTGGGCAATTCTGAATGTGTCCTACTGGACACATACAGATCTGTATCAGAGGGATATTTTTCCGACTGCAAATAAAAAGGTCGGGCTAGAGATAGGAGGCTGGAGATAAAATAGAAACAAGTCTTGCAGGAGCTGGCTGAAGTTTTCTCAAGATAACAACAGTTATCATCATAATACATTCTGATTCATTGGAACAATCAAAGGAAAAATGATACATAAATTTTCAACCATTGTCAGTGCAAAGTACACAGAAACTTTCAAGTGCACCAGCTGAAAAATAAACAGGCTCTTGAAAAGCCAGGAGATAAAAGGAAAATGTTCAAGTCAGCTGGGAGCCATGCTGGACCTTTGAAGGGATTAAGGAGGGCAAGCTGGTATCTGTGGCAGATGCATGCAAAACGCTTGCTGGGTGAGTATGGTACTGCTCTGCTACACAGCCTGGTCTGCACATTGAATTTCCAGCTCTCACCTCCTGAGCCTGGGAACCAGATGTCTCAAACCTGCACACAAAGGAAACCTCCAAGGTGCACAAATACTGCCTTTGCAAGCATGGCTAGGAATTGAGGGTGCTATAGGAAAGGGTCATGTGCCAGTCTGAAAGCTCTATAACAATAATGTCTCTTCTGATGACAAAAGTAAGCTGTATGATAGTAAGACATCTTTTTTGTCTGTATAAAACACCCTGAAATAATTTCCAGAGCTGCACCTTTTTCACAGGCTCAAAACTAAGGTCTATGGCAATTAATGGTCAGGCTGCCCCAGGTCTCCCCAAAACACTGTGGTGTACCACAAATGACACACAACGATTTTTGTTGTAATACTTGGTTTTTACGTCAGAAAAATGTGGCAATCCAAGTGTGCTAGCTGAAATATTTTAAAATTATTTCTATCTTCCTTAGCAGTCTAATGAGGAAATCACCAGTCAAAAGCATGCTCTTGCTTAGTGATTTTAACTGCATGTTATCCATGCTTTCAGAGGAAAAGGCACACAGAGCAAGGCCCAGTATTTTTCTTTTTAACTGCTGCAAAGGTAACATCCTTATTCAGGATGTGGGTTCAAACAGCTCTTGAGCTGAGAGGAACTATTTTAATCTATTCTATGTTAAATAAATAGAATTCCATAGTTATTACCTAGGCAAAGGCTGTAACAATCCATGGTTGTTGTGGACTAGAGCACTGTCCATCTTTCCCATCAAAAATATATACATATTCCCTTCTAAATATGCAAACTGCAGTGGATCTGGTTTTGAATCACTTAATTCTTCCCATCTACCTGACGCTTCTGTGCTCCTTGTTTTCAGTCCTAGGACCTCAAGAGCTGAGAGTAAGCGCTGCAGTACTTAACGTTCTCATGGATTGTGCCCCATTGCCTTCCCCAGGGTCCTGTATTACTCATCAGCTTCATATCCACAAAATAACACCAGAACAGAGCTGGACATACAAACCAAAACAGGTCCCTCCTCTTGCGTCCCCCATTTTAGGGCAAGTTTGCTCCTTGCAGCTCCCATGTAAAGCAGTCACGAGCACACCCCAGTGCAGGATGAGGTGCCTCCTGCCTGGGGCTGGTAACCAGACAGGTTTGGCCTCAGCCAGTTCAAAATCCTCAGTGAGCTTGACCAAACCATGACATTGCTTTGAACGTCAGGCTTAACACCTGCAAAGCCTGGACAATTATAACAATCTCTATTGTGAAAATTCTTCAGGTCTGCTCCTGAAAAGTACTTTGGGAGGGTCATATTTAATTTACTATTGTTTTTGTCATTATTATTATTATAATTCCTATGAAGTTCTGTCATCTCCATGAGAAACTTACACATAGATAAGTATATTCACAGAGCATGAATGACTGAGACGTTAAATTTACTGTGCCTCATAATATCAATGATTCTTTCCCTTCTGTAGTGTCATATACTCAATCGTGATTCGAACCATCTGGATGAAGAGCAAAGCTCAGGCTGTCATTATATCCAGCTGTCCTGGTGAGTCTCATCACACACGTGTTTCCAGATGCATGATTTGCATCTGCACAGTCCCACCAAATCTGGGAATGCCCACACATGTGGTGTTGAGCTGGGACTCCACCACTATGGTGGAAATGGGTTTTCTGTAACTGCTTATTCGTAACTCTTTTCTACACTATTTCCCTTCTTCCCTTTGACTCTAAATCCCCTTTTGAGAACCGATAGAAAACATCTGCAAGGAAGAATTAAAAGGTAAAAATCCTTATTCTAGAACTCAGAATCATTAACCCAAGAACTTTGCCCATTTCTAGAATGACTTATTTTCTAGTAGACACTTAGATAAAACTTTTGCAGTGTTTTCACATGCCCTTGCAAGTCTGGATTTTGGTCAAGACCAGAAATTCCTCGCCATGGAAAGCCATAAAATAAGCTGAGCTTTCCACCCCAAGACCATAAACTTGTTTGGCAAGGAGCCTGAGCACAAATCATTACAGGAGCCTCACTTGCCAACTGCCATTCCTGATAGTTATGAAGAAAAGCGTGTTCATTTACACTAATTCATTTTACAATACAACTCGAAGAAGATAGTGCACACAGCCAGTTAGTGCAGCTGAGCAGTGAGTGGTGATACGTCAGACCATGGTGACCAAGTTTCTGGTACTTGCCTGAAGTAGGATCATGGATGTTATGGGAGGAAGTGTCCTCATGTGTTGCTGTTCCTACTCAGACATCCTTTCATCATAACCTGACATCTGTCAACTATAATCTTGCAAACATATATTCCTCCTTTGAAAAGCTTGAACAGAACCCATTTCTAATCATCCCGCCTTCCTGACACAATCAGTATCAACTAGCCTTGAAAAAAAATGTCATTCTTCTCACCAAGAGGTATATTCTGCTCTATATGCCAAGTAACTTTCAGTAATATTAAGTATGGACTATTTTCAAGCTTCTCTATGGGATGTTTCATTGATAATAAGCCCACATTAATTTTATTTACACTTTTTCCTTACAAATTACACAGCCTGGATATGCTGTTTTTGTAAGAGGTGCCAAAAGTCATGTACACAGAGTTATTTCCAATGACACTCATTAAAATTCCAGTTCTCAGCTCAGACTACAAGAGTTGAGATATGTTTTGATAAAAAATGACCTTCTTGTGTGTTCACTGTGGTGAACCTAATTATTCTCACCCAGCAACATGAACAGCAAATTGACATTAATAATGAAATCAAGTATATTATTAAAATCATGCTGGTACTGCTACTTAAATACAACACTTGATTCCCAGAGACATTAGTGTGACTTCAGAGGAAATGAGATCAACCAGCCTTGGTGTAAGACAGAATAGAATTTGCTTCTCAATTCAAGCCACATTTCATTTCTGAAAAGCTAGCCTAACAGCATTTCGTATTTCATTACTGAGTCAACATGAAGAGTAAAATGCATGACCAATTATCTAAAGCATCAAAAAGACTAAGAGGTCAAGGGAATGGAATGTGTAGCTTTCAAAATCCATCTAATTGAAATGCAGTTAAAAAGTGAACAGGTAGTCTGTTTTGCCAGGTATGTCTTATGTTTTTTTAATTACAGTTTCCTGTTCCTTTCAGAAAATGTCTCTTATAACACCACTCTAGTTGCATTTTTGCAGCCATGATGGCCAATGGTTTTTGTTAGACTGACACTGTCGGGCACATCAGCAGTGTTTCTTCTGACTACATGCCCAAGTGTCAAGGATCAGGGATATGCAGCTGCCACAATGCTTCAGGAAGATCTCCTCTGCTTATATTTTAACTTTTGGTCTTGGAGGGCTCAGGTTTTGAGTGTCCAACTTAAGCAGACTTGCAAATATCTGAATTTTAGGAAACACTGAGCCCCTGACTGACACTGGGGAAGGACGGGCTACATATCACTGTCCTGACCGTGAAGGTGCATGCTGACACATCCACGTGCCAGCCCTGCTCTTTCACTAGCTGAACTGTTCTCTCCCCAGACGGCAAAACCTCTGCTGGCTACACCAGTCGTGGGTTCATATCCAGAGCGAAAGTGAAAGCCATCAAGTACAGCATTGTAATTATTCTTGGTAAGTAAAAAAAAAAAAAAAAGCCCCACAGCTGGCAGCTGGGGAGGATGCTGAAGTTAGGAAGCTGGTTTTCCTCAGCTCCCTCCATCATCAGCAAGTAAATTGCATTAGATGGTTCAGAGAAGGAGCTTTACTTAGACCCCTGGCTTGCCTTCTGACCTTGTCCCCTGGTCTCCTCTGACTGATAGGATCCTATTTTAGGCACTTGACATATGCCTCAGATGCAGTGATGGTGCACAGCCCCTCATGCATATAAAGTAAAGGAGGGACATTGCCTAAAAGGAGCTAAAGAGGAGGTCACCTCCTTCTAATCCAGGCTGCTAAAAGACCTGGCAACTGAGTTGTCTTCTAGGTTTAGAGAATATATACAGCATGTAAGCTGCTGGGGAAGGGCAGGGAAAGGAAGGAGAAGTGAGAGAAGCAAAGCAATTGAATTTGATGTCAGAAGCGTGTTCCCTGCTGAGGTGGGAAGAACGAGTTCTCCTTGCCCAACCGGGCCGTGGATGACTCAGTGCAGGTGTCCTCCGTCTCCCAGGGAGATGACATTATCCTGATGGAATTAGGAGGCTGACATTTTATCTCGATAAATAAAGGCAGCGTCACACAGGGCTTGTGATTAGCTGCCAGAGACAGGCAGCGAGGCAGCAGAAGCTATTTGCTCCCGAGGGCTGACAACCATCAGCTACCACTGCAAGAGAGATCACTTCTCTTTCCAATCCTACGCTAAATTCAGATTAATTGATACAGTGATAATAACTACTACTAGAGGCGCTTAGTTCACTGGTTAGCAGCAGTGTCCTTAGACATGAGAGATGCTGGTGTGATTCATGCCTTTCAGAAGTCCAAGAGCACCTTCTCTGTGCCTGAACTTTTCTCTGTGGCAATCAGAGACAGCTTTTGTCAGAAATGGCTACTATTGCAGTGCCATCAGAGGTCAAGAGCTCACCTGGGTACTCTGTTTCAGAAGACCTTGACAATATCCCAGCATCGCTCAATGTGCAAGTAGATTAAGACACCTAATATTCATGAATTTCTTTGAAGCCACCTAAAGTTCTGTATAGTCAGTGCTATGATCCGCACACTGACACCACGCATTGCTGTTTTGCTGGTACCTGTGCACGGACACTGTCAGTTTGGTTGCTCTAGAAAACAGGACGAGAGCTCACCTTTTCCGTGCACATTCACTGAGCATCCAGCGATATTCCAGCTAAGAAATACTGCTTAATGTAACAAGAAAGCAAGCATGGGGTCATTCTGCTGTCTCACTTGCATCAGGGAGAGAACATACATCTGATTTCACAGAAAACTGCACAGTTGAAACCCAGGTGCCTGTAACTTAGTTGAGTGACCTGCCTGTCCCATCATTTTCAACAATCTTTGTGAGAAGAGTTGACATAGAAATGTATGAGAGACAGATTCACTCCCTATGCCTACAAATAAACATAAACCTGTGGCCTCTGTTTCTACCCCCTCCAAACAAAAGCTACAAGCTACGTAGCCCTCCCTTCCCTTCCTCCGACTTGTCTCTCAAATAGCAGTACAGGAATTGGAGATTCTTCCTGCATGCCCCACCTACACAGCACTCCAACCAGCATGCAAAATGACACGTTGGCCTACTGTAATTTGGTGTGAAAGTGTCAGTCCTTACCACTGGGTGTTTAAGAACCTTTTCTTAACAGGTGGCTGTGACAGGCAGTGCTGTCACAAAGCAACACTTTGGTGCTGTGTGCTTTTAGACTGGCTGCTCACTCAGGGGACCATTAAAAGAGCGCTTCTCTATAAGTGATGATGCTTTAACTGGCTACCTATTTCCCCTTTATGGGTTGTGCAGTGTTCAGAAGTGCCTCGATATGTCTAGAGGGAGCACTCTAAACACTTAAAGGAGCACACATAATGTATTTTATGGTCATTAAAATAAAAATAAAGACAAATAAAAACACAGTCTAATAACTATTCTCTTAAATAAGACCCTGAATAGGGAGAGATATTTCTTGCATGAACAAATATTTATGTGTTATGACAGTCTCTCTCTGTGTGTCCGTGATTAACTCCCTAAATAGCTATACTATCTGATGTCAGGCTCTCTCTCTGTCTCTGTTGCAGCATTTGTTCTCTGTTGGAGCCCTTACTTTCTGTTTGATATCCTGGACAACTTCAACATCCTCCCCGAGACCAGAGAGCGCTTCTATGCGTCCGTGATTATTCAGAACCTGCCGGCCTTGAACAGTGCCATCAACCCCCTCATCTACTGCCTGTTCAGCAACCGCCTCTGCCCACCCTTCGAGTACCGCTCCTTTACTCTCACCCTGACCATCCCCTTGGAAGGGAGGGAACACAGTTTAGCAGTTGCTAAACCCATTACCTGCTTTCTCCTGTTTTAATCCTGACCATTCCTTATTTTCCTTAGGGAAAGAAGAACACGAAGGCTGGAGGGAACTTTCCGGGACCGGAGTGAAGGAGGGCAGGAGATGCAGGTCCTGTCCAAACCAGAATACATCTAGCGTGGGTGATGCCCCATAGAGCCACACCAAGACCTGTACCGAAGAGAGTGGAGGTTTTCCCTGAGCACAGAACACCATGCACAAGACAACTGGACAGAGCCTGTGCCTCACTGTTGTTGAACAGCATGAATATGTTGGACCAGCACTGCATCTTCAGCCATTGCATGCCACCAGGACCAAGCTCACTGAGAGGGGCTTGCATGCCACTTTCAAGATGGCTCATTTGGGCCATCTCTTTTCAAGCAAGCTGTAACATATATGTACTCCAAATGGCAAAAAATGATGTAAACAGTGTCTAGTCAGAGTCTTCTCTCTATTCTTCAAGAGTGTCTCAAAGCCATCTATTTTACCATGTAGCTCACAGAACTGGTAGAGTATTTACGGGGGGGGGGGACCCTACCTAAAATGAAAACACAGGCACTTTTCCGAAGAGAACACACCACTTTCGATCTGCATAATTATGTCTTGGCCTCACACACAACCACTAACAAAGCCATACCCAGAGAGGAAGGGACTTCAGGGCTGGATGGCTGTCCCCTGCCTCTCCTGGCTCTGCTTCTCAGCTCAGGCTGGCCCTTGCATCCACACGATCCATGCAGCTCATCTTCACCTTCCCTTGCAGCATTTCCTTGCTGTCTTACCTTGGCTCCCCTACGTTGGTGCCACCATAACACATACAGGCAATCATTTTTTTTCTGGGCTACTGTATTAACAAAGTGTGTGCCAGCCCCTCCCAAACCCTGCAGCGCATCACCTGCTCTGATGCTCATATAGCTGTGACAAAAGCCCCTAGGCAGTCTTTTGGGGATCCTACACTCATACCAACCAAGGAGAGCTGCCGTACAGGGCACTCCAGCAGAACAAACCAATCTTGCCACCACACAGCAGCATTTCTTTGTCTCATGCCCTACATACATTATTCATGCCACTTAAATCATGGAGGGAACCATATAAGTCGATAGGGAACCCCAGAGGTGGAGAAGGGCCTGGGTGAAGTTTTAAAACTCAAATGACATTTAGGAAAAATTGTGTGTTGATGGTCTAGTCTTGTAAATTCACTGTAGGGTCCACAGAGCACCAGCCACCAGGCAGAGCTTTGCCACACAACGCCCTGAGCTGTTGGGACATGCCCTTCCCCAAGCCCCTGGGTTTGAAGACAAATGGTCTCAAGCAGGTTTAGCATGTGGGTGAAGGATATTGATTTCCAAACACATTTTACTGTAAGGCAGCTTAAAGTGTTTGTGTGATAATGCGCTCTAACTAGCTGCATGGCATGTTTTACCTCCTCTCTGTGCAAAATTTGCATTCTTACACAAGTGGAGTCTGTTTAAACAGGGTTTTTAATGATGATGTTCCTTTACACTGGGTTTGTTCCCTGCAAAACAAGAACTGAATAAAATTTATTTAATTTCCTAAGTTACAAAAATCTTTTTTCCTAAGTTGGAGATATATAAAATCACGGGGCTTTATGTTGTCAGGAAAATAAGTAAGGTTTCTCTTTTTATTATTACAAAGTTCTGTTGCATCTAAATTTTAATACCAGCTTAATTAAAACCATGAATTCACACCACCCTTTACAGCAGCCACCTTAGATAGATTGTATATAAGAACTAGACAACATTTTTTTGTGGGCATCTCATAACATTCCCAAAAGTGGGCTGGTTTGTTTAAGCTTCATAATGATATGGGTTTTGTTTTTTTAAAATTTTTTGTCTGATGCAAATACAGTGGTTGCCTACTTTTGAACATTTAATGGAGTTCATAGACTATTAATACCTAGATATCAGATAATATTTCTGAGCAGCACTTTGTTTTGCAAACTTACATGCTTCAATCCTACTACAATTTACATATTGGATCACCACATGAATTATCCCACCTAAATTAAGCATATGCGTGAGTAAACATAGGACTCTAGCCTTAAATGAAGTCATTACTCATTTATTTTCAAGGAAAGTCTTTTTCAATTGTTACTGTATTAGGTACCATTTACAGGTTGTTCCTATCCTTTTTCCTGTGGACCTGATTGCAATGACCTTCTTCATATGAAGATCTTTCACTTAAATACCCTCACACCACTTGTGTCTGCATCCATTCCAAGCACTTAAATTCAGAATTAGTTTTTCTCATTTTCTTTCCTGCTTTCTTCCTGTGCAGGAGATGAGATTTTGCTGCATTTTTAAGTTCTCTAAAATTTTTGTTTGAAACTAGTGAGAACTACATAGAGAAACCGAGAAGGAACTGACTTTTGCCATTGGTTCACTTTTGGAAACACTTCCACAGCCCTCCTTTGTCCCACGGGTGAGCGATTTGGGGAATTCCGTTTAACTCTGGTGGGTTTCTTATTCCATGTCCACAACTCATTCTTTAGCTGTTGACTTAATTGTGACATGAGTGTTATGAAAGATCCCAGACCTATCAGGAGAGGGAACAAAAGTCAGTGTCCAGATCCAAAGGCCAAGAGAGAGATTCTGGAACACAAGAAGGAGGCACCCAACTGGGATGTCTCTGACAGCCCATGACCTGTGCTTTGCATCATCTGTAACACTTCAAGATGCATTTGTGAGATCCTTCCGACATCTCCACAGTAACCATAAATATTTGTGGACATGCCTGTTAGGATGCAAAATACCATATAATCACAAAATCCTGTATGATTGTAGATTCCCAGGAAGCGTGACAAATGGGATACTCATCCCTTAGACAAGTTACATCAAACAGCATAGGACTAGGATACTTTTCAAACTAATTAATTCAAGAGAATAGAAAATGTGTATTTCCTGTGACAGGTGCAAACAAAATATGAATGAGAAAGCTATTCAACTTTCAGTCATTTTTGGATGTACTTTAAAATTAAATTTTCTTAGTCCAGATTTCCATCTGTTGCTAAAAGCATAGAGTGGTATTTTGTCTTTCTTGTTGGTTTTGCCTTTGAAAATTCCATTTCCATTTTTACTTTTACTGTGGGGAAAAAAAAAAAACTAATACAAAACAAGAAAAATTAAGATCTGAGTCATTGGTAGATATACTCTAGTAATGGAGTGCAATATTCCACATTGCAACTGTGGAAGAATAACAAAGTGAAAGCCTACCTTGAGGCATTTTTCATCCTCCTGCATGCTGCTGACCAAGACCTTAGAGGCACAGATGTTATCAGCCAAGAAAAATGGTAGTCAGTGTGGTTAGTCAAGAAAAATGGTAGCCAGTGTGGCTGATGGAGCAACACTCTGTGAAGATTACAATGATCCAAACACATAAGGTTCCCACACTCCTCTTACTGGATCAACCACACATGTACCCCACGACCATGGGGCAGTCTCACCTCTGCAACAATTTATGCCTCTGGGACAGGACAGGACAGGCACCTTCTGTCCCTATCCCTGCCTGCGTTCAGGGTAGGAGACACAGAACACTTGGCAGTGTTTGGTTTGCATGGTCCCCAGAAGGGTTGGCATTTCCCTTTACTGTCTTTTTGAGCAATGCCTTACAGCTCCATTTTAATATTAGCAAATGGGCTCTGCAGTACCTGTAGTTAAGCAGATGGACAATCTTAATTTTTCTGAAACACGTTACCTTTGGGAAAGAGCAGGTGTACACAGGATACCTAGCACTACAGCTACTCAGTGCATTTCTTTTGGAAAGAGATGATTTTCTAGAATAAAATTCCATACAAAAACTCTGCCTCTGAGGTTTGATAATTGTCTGTATGCCTATTTTTTTTTAAAGACATATTAAAAAAAAAAAAAGACCTTTTGCTATGATACAGAATGATTTGTCCTCCACAGAACAAAATTTTTACTTCTTAAATGTCTGTAAGATTTAAAAGGTATAAATGAATGAAGGTCCCTATTCTACAAGTCACCTAAACATTTCAATATGATTTAAGTGGGAATCAGGCCCGTAAATATGATTATAGAAGTCGGCTTACACAATATGGCTTTATAATACTGGCTATTGCAAGCATCACACCCATACTGGTAGCAGATTCTAAGAAGGCCACAAAAGGAGGAGAAGTATAAGTGAGACTAGTAAGTATTTTAGTTCAAGCCCTGGTGTTTGAAAAAAGAAAGAAAGCTTTACGGTTGTTAAGATTTCATATTTTCTTGACACTACAAGTCACAGGAAATCAGCAAAATCCTGTCTCAAACCAATGGCCTCTATTCAAAGCATGAGAACAAGTGGCTCAATAAAAAAGAACATTTTCAACACAACTTTGGCAGAGAATTTCTGAAGAGATGAGTGCTTTCGGGCAACACCAGCCTGAGATACCTGAGAATAGTCAAGGAACACACTTGTTGGCAAGATGCCCCAAGTTATGAGTCCCTTCAGAAAGTCCTACCCATGCTGTTTGTACATATTTGTTTCACGCACGAACCCAGAAGGCATAACGCTACCTGCCATTTCACTTTACTCATCACAAGGACTGCATGCACTCCTCAGAAGTACTTGATAAAAACAGAGGAACTACAAAAGAAAGAAATTGCAGAAAGCACAACAAAAAAAGTATATATACATTGTTGGCTTACATACCTTTTTTTCAAGTGAGGAGTCGTTCCATTATAAAAATAAATTACAGCAGAAGCTATCTGTCTCTACCTTTCACTCAAGAGCTGGTGCTTACAGGAGGGAAGATTTTAGTTTATTCATCAAACTTTGGAAACATGATTGATTTGGGGAGTCGATGCAATTTTTTTCTGTAAGGTAAAATATATTTCATTTTCTTTAGCAAACTCTAATTTATTTTACACAGCATTCAATTTAGATAAGCATTATAGCTGAATGGTTCATCAGATAATCTTCTGTCATGTTTGATGGCATCTTTTTCTGAGTATGCATAAAATATGGGGGTAGAGGGTTAGGCATACAAACACAGGCATGAATTTACCAATAGACATGGCTGATTCCTCATACTGAGTTCCTTATAGTGGTACGTAATTAGAAGCTCAGCTGTTAATTTAGACTCAAGTGAGGCAAATAAAAAGGGGCTAAAATTCAGCAGCTTTAATAAATTCAATAAAAATGAACAGAGTCTGAGGCATCTTGTAGAAAGAACTGGATGATCTTTAGCACTGGATTAACAGAAATGTGATGAAATGTACCATACTGCGTGCTAATAATCAGTTGCATCAATTACAAGAAATTCTACTATAAATTGGGAGTTCATCAGCTGGAAATGTCTGTGGAGGAGAAAGTGTTGAGTGTGTTCATAGGTCAGACAACACCTCGTTATTGACAACAATGCAGCCGGTGGGATCACGGGGCTAACATGATCCCAACATGCATCTGGTGAAGCACTTGTCAGAAGAGCCAAGGATGCATTAGCATCATTGTTGAGAACGCTCCACATGAAATAAGAAAAAGAAGGGACATGGAGAAAAACAGCCTGAGGTTGTGGCTTCTTGAGCTACTAAAATGGAAAGCAGAAAAAGGATGTTTCTAGTGACTATTAACACATCAGGAATGTTGACTGGGGAAAAGGAGGGAGAGGAGAACTACATAAAATATGTGATAAATTTGCCACAAACACCACCCTCTGGAATAATCTTACCATGAATATATTTGAATAAATTTGACAGACACAATTATCAGCTTGCTTGGACCTTATTGCGTGGGTCAGTAACAAACCTTTTGGGAATAAGAAAGACTTCCTTTTTTGTGTTATGGCTGTTTATTGAGATTTAAACACAAGGCAAGGCATACCTTTTTGTGCTTTACACAGAAGGGAAGGGGAGAAAGGGGCTGGTTCCTCTCATTTTGCATCAAGCAAATGGCCATGCCTTTGCAACAGTGCAGCAAGGAGATCTAATATGAACAATGTCAGTAGGGGACATTTATTTGCAGACATATCTTCTGTAGTCAAACCGACGGATCTGGGAAAGCAAACAAACTTTCAGGCACGTGCATGCCCTCCCCATCTCTGCCCTACCAGCTCACGTCATGGGTTTTAGAAACGCACAAGGTAGCAGCTGACCTTTTTGCTGACATTCAGACTTTCAGGTTGAGCCCAATACTGATGGTAGCAGGCTTATGCAAGCATTACTCTGAAGCATAATCCTCTTTCCTCTTTGCCCAAGATACCATGTGCTGGAGCAGCAATCTACAGCTATGCCAGAGGCTTGCGGACAACCTGGCCCCACGCACATGGTAGCTGGGTTGCCACTCTACTAACTTCACACGTGCTCATGGTTCTACAAAGAAGCAATTAAGAGCCTGCAAACTGGCGCACATTTATGCATGACATGACTGGAAAACTGCACCTTCTGGGCAGTACAGACTAATGCCAAAGGGAAAGATTCATGTAGCTGTAAATTAACAAAGAGTCCTTGACTTAAAGGATTTGGGTCCCTTAAATGCGTTACACAGAAAATTAAAGAGAAGTCAGACTCCCTTGATCATACTAAAAGCTAGAAGGTACTTTATGAAGCTACCATAGAGCAAGAAAAGACTTTAAAGTGATCAAATAGGAAAATATCACTAAGTAAGTCCCATTTGGAGTCCATAGTTTAATCTCCTTATTTGGGAGAGAAGGATTAATGCAAGAGAGTTTTTAAAAACCTAGACAGGGGAATTACTGATTTGCATAGACGTCAGGTAGGTGGAAGAAGCGTGCTCAGTGTTGATATGCCGCCAAAATAACAATTTAAAGGTGACTCTGCTCAGTGGTGTTTATAAAATGGTATGAATGTAGGATAATTCATAGAGGAAAGGCAAATGCAGTCGCTCTTTCAGGAATACTTGGCAATTCACCTGAATATCTCCCAGAGAATGGGCTGTTAATGTGGTTATTCCCACGGGGCAGGGTGTAGCATCATCTTCGAATATTTATTGTCAAACAAACTCCAGCAGAAAATTACTATTTTCCATAAAACTTCAATTTTGAAGGGTTTTGCATGCAGAGAACATCTGGATGAAACAGAACAGGGAGGTATCTCAGCAAGGCCATGGCCCTGAGGTGGTGAAACCCCCCAGCTCAGTTTGCAACTCCCCATTCAAGAAGGGGGAAGACCCACACCGAGGAGCACCCTGGGGCTGCCTTTGCTTTCTCACCCCTCTATGGTTGCTCCCCTCTTTTTCAGTCTATCTTCCTTCCCACGACAAGATTTTCATGTGCTTTGGGACTTCTCATTGATGTTGGAAAAATATCGGAATTCTTAGAAATAAATAAATAAATAAATAAATAAATAAATAAATAAATAATAAAGTATTCATGCAAATTAGTTTAACCCAGGGGTCAAGAGGGGTAACATGGCTCTGCCTCAGTTTCCTAAAAAAAAAAAAAAAAAAAGTTGTTTGATAGGGAAGAATTGTTGCAACATATGATACTAGATGACTACGGTATAGGCTCATTTCAAATTCCACAGCCATGAGTGAGATACCTACTTAATGGATGGAGACACACTGTTAATATGGCTCACTAAGATATCAGAAAAAGCCAATTGGGAACCCAGCATTACATGTCTGAACCTGTTTAATATTCTGAGTCAGATTCTCAGTTCCAGTACCTCAGCATGGCTTTGTCACCTTCAGTTGAA
The DNA here is from genome assembly GCA_013399115.1 of Anseranas semipalmata. Lineage (NCBI taxonomy): Eukaryota > Metazoa > Chordata > Aves > Anseriformes > Anseranatidae > Anseranas > Anseranas semipalmata. The sequence goes on from VXAA01006131.1 coordinate 417,430, forward strand.
GCTATGGTGTTTTTAAGACCAGGCCTACTTCCATGCATCAAGGAATATATGTGTGAACCATTCTGAGCTATGATCAATCATCAGAAAACAGGCATAATTATAATTTTATAATTATGGGAATAATTGGAAAAGATTAGTATTCTACCCAGCTGGAGATTTTGCAAAAGGCTGAAGGCAATTAAGCTGCGATATTTTGAAAGTATCTAATCAATTTAATTTCATTTCTTAGAAAAAACAGCATGAACTTCAGTCTGCATTGTCGGAGGAGGCTTGTTAGGTGCTGAATAAATATCACTGGTAGATCAATCCAGCCCTATCACAGGTCAGGAAGATTCTTCTTGCTGGTTCTAGTAGGAGTTGATGGGGCTCTGTTCAAAAACACAAGACCTCTTTAACATGTTTACATTTACTATTTCAGGCAGCACTGAACTGATTTAAATGGCACCTCGAATCAAACTGACATTTAAAAAACAGGTTGCAGAGACTTTTTCAGGTCAGCCAAGCAAAACACTGAGAGGAAATAGTGCACACTGACATACAACTATCTTAGAAAACCCAAGAAATAAGCATCACTTAAATGGTGACAGAGAGGAAAAAAATAATGCATACTTCCTAGAAGCTCATTCTTACTTCTTGAAAAACTGCCCCGATACCCGGAAAACATTTAGTGGATTCAAATCACACTACAGAAAGGAAAATCATAAAATTCCAACAATCTGGAAATGGTGTATTCAATGACACTATGGGGCACAGAGCACACCAAGATTATTTCATCAACTTCCTACATGCTCTTGGTATTTTTGTGGGCTCAGCAGTGGTATAATGTAATTCCTGGCCACTGAGTATGCTTAAAGTCACACATACAGCATAAAATTTAACTCCCAACTAAAAACCAACTAAAAGCAATCCAAGGCACAGTGTAAGCATCTCCCTACTCAAGATAAGAACTCTGCTGAATTTCACTCCTTCTCACCCTTAACTGGGTGAGGTCCAACTGCTTCAAATGTCCCAACAGACAAAAAGTCCTAAAGTCAATAAAATTTGCTACCCTGGCTTCAGACAGTGACCAAAAGCTTTCAAAAGCAGGTCTGTTGTATTTCGCAGCTGCCAGTGTCTTCATGAAGAGTACAAGGAGTCACTGCTGCATCTTCTCCTTGCACCCCAGGAAAACCCCGGGTACTGTGGGGTAGCTGCAGCCTAAAGCCCTGTCTGGAGAGAGAGGGAAGCAGGCTGGAAAAAGTCCAGGAAAGATTTATTCACAAATCAAAATCCATGCTGAAGACCATCATTTGAGTAGTTCTCGTGCACTCTCATGCACGTGTGGTGTTACAGGAACAGGCAAGAAGTCAGTGGGCACAGTACCCAGACCACCCTGCTTTGGATTCAGAGCCAGTCTGGACACCTCTGCACTATTTGTTTTCAATAATGTGAAAGCTTTGGGATAAAAGACTCAGCATATATGATTGCTTTGCTGATTGTCCAAGAGACACTAGCAAAAGGTGAGCTTCAAAATAAAAGTGCTTCCCCTGCCAAGACTTTGTTTTCTGAGATTCATGATACAGCAATCCGATTTTAGTATTTCCATGGTGTATGAAAGCCACCCACCACTCCACCTCTGCTTCACAAAGCCAATGTGGCTCAGATAATTAACTCAAGGACAAATGATTATCAAGCTACAGGACGTTCACCACTGGAGTCATTAATCCCTTCAAACGTATTACTGTTGCTCTATTGACTGACATCTCCTATGTGATCAGCTGAATTCAGTTCATGATCTTTTCAATCACAAAATGCACGACTGCAGTTCTCCTCTTCTGAATTGCTACATTAGCCTCCTCTGAAGTTTGAATCACAAGGATTTGTGAAGCTTCTGCTGTTATCTATTAAAGTGATTTATGGTTCGTACTATTTTAGGTGGCATACCTGCAAGCAGAGGCAGAAGTGGCACTTCTGTTCTAAAGTGCCTTTTAACTCCTTTAATGCATTGTAGAAAAGGAGAGGGGAAAATTAATTAATTAATTAAATAAATAAAAGAGACGTTTCTAGTAGAGAGCAACTCCCAGGACAGTTTGTTTACAGCACCCTCCAGCTACCAACAGGGCTGTAGCGTGATATTTTGGCATATTAAGCCCCTCCCACATTTAGGGCTTTTCCCTGTCACCCCATTGTGGCCCCTTTAATCCCCCAGGGCACATCAGAAATCCTCCAGTCACCTCATTGTGGGGTGTTGTTCACCTGGAGCACGCTATCCTGGTGGCCGTGGTGCCCTTTCCAGCCAATCCTCCAGCCCCACTTGCTACACAGACAAAGGACAGGCATCTCGGGAGGAAATAGGGGGACTAGCAGGGGACATGCAGGGCTGGCTCTGGGCAATTGCTCTCCACTGAAGGTCCTTTCGCCAGCAGTCGCTTTGCCACCAAATGTTACACAGTCTGAAGCCTGTAGGCAGGCCAAAAAGGGCCTGTAGAAATACTGTATTTCACTGTCCAGCCCAGTTTCAAAGCGATCATCTGATTCTGTATGCTCATCATTGATTTGGAAAAATAAATTAAATCTCTTCTGCTAAACTATGCAAATGTCAAACAAATAAATACAGACAAAGGCTGAGTCTTCACAAAATCAGGGCAAGGACATACAGTGAGTTAGTCTTACACAGACAAAAGGCATTTTAGTAAAGTCAAACACCAACCTATGAATAGAGGGGGGAAAATGCCCCATTTATCTGGGGAAAGTGGCACTGTGGCTGGAAAACACAAGACTAGAAAGGATCTAGAGAGAATAATAATGAATTAGCAACATAGCATGAGCTCCTAGTGTGACCTAAGGCTCAAAGGAGATCAGGGAAAAGAAAGGAGTTGTTCAATACCCTTCCATACACAGTGGGAAGGACAGATGTGGATATCACATCTTTTTTAAAAAGCATTTACAAAACTTGGGTAGGCTGCCAGCAAAGAGCCATAAACAAATCTGTGGATGGAAGAAAATCCCCTACAGTAATAAACTTCAGAATCAATCTCTTTTGCTTAGAAAAAGATTACCAATAACAACATCTAAGAACTTTCACAGGAAGAAAAACAAAGTGCCAAAAAATTAAGTTTAGTGGAGCAAGGCATAACACATCAGTAGTATAAAGCTGAGGCCTACAAATCAAACCAGACATTAGGATCGGATTTTACTAGTGAAAATGTTTAATGAGTGGAAGGAATCATCATGAGAAACACAATGATTCTTCATCTTTGATGTCTTCTAACCAAAGCTGAGGTGTTGATATTTTATAAACAGAAATCAACAGTCCTTCCACATTTTAAAATCTCTGAAAAGCAGTTTTATTCTGCATGGCTTTGCATTGCCTCTTCTAGCAATAGTTAGCTGCACTGAGTAGCATAAGAACCAAAGGTAAAATAGTTGGCTAGCTTCTAATAAGCCCCACAACCTGATTTTTGTATTCTTGTTTTTGGACAGGAACAAATTCAAAACACTGATTGTTTATATCTAATGAAAAGGAGTAAAATGCCCAGGGATATTGTAGACCATGTTGAGGTGGCACAGGAAAACCACCAGATGGTACTTCCAGTCCAGGTAAAGCAGACTCCTAACCTCACCCCAGGAGGACACAGCAAAAACAGAGCATGTTCAAAGAAGGGGTGAACAAGGCAACAGCTGGGTACCAGGAAGAAACTTTGAGGCTATCAAGGAGATCTCCTGACCTTCCTGCAGTCAAAGGAAATTCTGCCTTTGATTTCAAAATGAACCAGAAGTTCACACAGACATTGCCTAGTATACCCAGGAAAAAGTCAGAATCTGGACACCATTGTCTTACCACTTATGTGCTGCTGGGACAGATGCTTTAAAAGGAGAGGAATAAGGTATATAAAATAGAGATACAGAACAGTCTGGACACTCCTATCCATTTTGTCCCATAACCAAAGAAGAGAGAGTGTTAGATTCAATTACAAAGGCAATCACACTTGTAACCAATCATGGTAAATGTAATATTATAATTAACATATTGGTATTTGGAATTCATTACTCCATGCTAACATTTAATCAGTTTAAATCTTTGTGAACTCTTCAACGTTTAACTGAACAAGAGCAGTACATGCAGTTGCTGTAGCTCTGGGGGAGTTTCAGATTAAAAATGTCATGATTGTTATATCTCCAGGCAAAAAATATCACAGGCAGGATCGGAAAGAAACTTCCATTCCCTGCAACATCTAGCTGTGAATGAATGCCCCATCACTTAATGCTTTTGCATATGTCTCCTTTTGCCTCTGCTGATACAGCCAGGCAAGCCCACTCTATTGGTAAAGCAAGCCATTAGTGGGGACAGTCTCTCAGCCTATCTGAGGATGTCTGGTCCTCACTTTCCTCTTCTAGCAGCTCTCTGGCTTGATGTAAATCTTTGCATATGGCACTTTGCAAGTAGCAAATAGAAAAAGAGTCGTTTTTCATTTTGACAGTGCAGCACAACAATATTACCAATTGCAAATTTAATCTGCAATATGGACTGCTTATAGCTCTACAGCTGAGTCACTGTGTGATTGTTTGGATCTGCCTTTGTAATTTTGTGAAGGATTTACTAAAAAAAAAAAAAAAAAA
>VXAA01006131.1:422044-467608 GCA_013399115.1 Anseranas semipalmata
AAAAAAAAGCAGAGAAAAAATAAGAAAAAAAGAGTACGGCTCATTGGTGTTTGACAAACACCTGAGACTTTTTTCCTCCTGAATGGAGGACTAGTGGACATTAATCCTTCCTGAAGGCACTATATTCAGCAGGTTCCCATTGGGAATATGGTCCACTGTGATTATTGAGACGTGCTGCTTCAGAAACAACTTGACAGCCACCCTTGTCTGAATGGCAGGACACCTGCAGCCAGGCAGCGACGGGCCAGGCTGCCCCTTGGGAGGACCTCAGCACGTGGGACACCAGTGCCTTGGGCAGAAAGGGAAAAGTCTGCTCCCTCCAGGGCTCAGCCAGAGATGCCAGGGCTTCAGCATGCTTGAAACGTGTGTGACAGAGAGCCTCTCCCTGAAAGGGCAAATAAGCGCAGCTCATGCGTGGGAGCACAAGCATGGCACCTATGAGCACAAGGCAGGCTGGTAAGGGTCTTCACAACAATTAACCTCTACTGATTTTTCATTCAATTTTCATTTCATTATTTTAAGGCCTGAGATTGGAACCCCACAAACCAATGATAAAGTTGTACTATCAACAAAAATACAGAATTGGGCTTGTTTTCATTTCTCTTAATTGCAACAGGTAGGTAATATTGTGAGAGTTCAAGGTTCTGTTTTTGTTGTTGTTGTTGTTTTTGTCTTTATAACCTCTCTGTGTTCAGCAGCATCCAGGTTAAATCTAAATATATTGCTCCCTCTTCACCTGTAAACTCAGACTATGGCGCTATTTGTTCCATAAGACAGATACAGAAATTATTCATTACCTGATGAAATACTGGTAAATGAAGAAATGTATTCATGAATGCTTGAGGGAATTTGTTTACATGCATTCATTCATTGTCAGTGTTAACCAGACTGAACGTCTTTGTGCGCCCCCCCCAACAAGACATTTGGAGACATTTTGAAGGTTAATTCAGCATTTCCTAAATGTCACCCAACTCTGAATGATAAAGTTTATCTAATTTCTTTTTCATCCTCCATCACAACAAACTGTTAGCAATATACTCACTTAACAACTCTTTGGGCCATAATCTCTACAAACTGAAAGCATCTGAAGCTAAGCTCTTAGTTGTGCTAGATAAAAACAACAACAACAACAACAACAAAAACAACTTCATTCTTTCCACAAAAAAATAGCCACATCCTTCATCCTTGGTGCCACTTCACACTTCCCCCGAAGTGAGCCATCTCAGTTTGAACAGCATACCTCTGTTACTGGAGCAGTGTACATGACATCTAAATAAACTGATGGGTTTACTGTGCTGACCTAACTTGAACTTCCCACCGTGAATCCTGAAGAATGAATTTGCTGCTGACAAACTGTCATTGAGGATGGAGAACTTTGGTTTTGGAGAGATTTGCAAAACCTCTGTGCCCCACAATTCAGCTATTACCATGCTCACCACTACATGCCTTTCAGTAGTTGAACAACAGCAGGATGTCACCATTACAAGAAAAACTTGGTCTTACCAGGTTTCACAGTGACCTTGAACTGACTTCTTCCTCTTCAGCATGGGGTGGTGAGAAGAGTGAAGTGGAGTCACCTCCCCAGCACATGGTCAGCATCCGGGGGAGTATCCAAGTCAGCTCACCTGAAACAGATGAGGACAACCAGTCAAACTCCGAGTTTCATTTATTTGCATATTTACTAGAAAAACTTGATTCTGACAAGATTTCCCACAGCAAATTTCCAAATAATATTTTTTCTGCTGCTGAACGTGACATTGTTTTATTAGGAAATACCAGCCACAGTGAACAAGCTCTGAAATACCAGAGTGCAACAATAGCTGGAGGCTGGTCAAAGGGAAGGCATTCAAAGTTACCGGAAAGGAAAACTGGGATCTTCTGGTGAGCTCATGAACGGAGAGTTCATTGATGCTGCAACAACCAGTGTTTCAATGAGCCCACAGACTATTTTATCTAATCTGCTGGTGAGCCCAGGAAAAGCCTTCCTGTTGACTCAGTCTCTTGGTCTAGCTCTAACCTCACACACCTCACTGCAGCGCTGTAGCTGGTGCCATCCACCCGCAGCCCCCGGGGACTCACCACCCAAGGACAAGTGTGCCAATGATGCCTGCTCCACTATTGTGATAGCACAGAGAATAATTTTTTGAGAGTCAGAGCTAATCTAGGGAGACGAAATATATTGACAAAAATATGGTAGTAATAAAACAGCCTTAACAGTATAATAGCTTAAGAGGAGAAGAGGTTGATATTGTCTCTGTAACTATAATTACTTAATAGGCATTAAAAGCTGCTACATAATTACTCAGCCTACGCTGTAACTACACCTTGGAATTTCACAAAATTGAGAAAAGGACAACACCAAGCAAAGGGTCTTTGCAACAGACAGACTCCACACAACACACAGTCCCTCACTATGCAAAAGACCAAGGCAAAGGGCCAAGAGAGGTGGAGAATTCACCACTGGGAGGCTGGACCGCAGAGGAGGTGGGTCCGTGCCACAAGCCCCCAGCTGCTGGTGCAGCCCCCTCCCAGGCAGGGAACTCATGCTTATACCCCTGGTTCCCAAAGCCCTTGCTCAATCTGATACAAACAACAGTGATGGGGTTTATTCCCTACTCACTTGCTCTCCTCAGCAGCCGGACAAGGAGGGAGAGGAGGAAAGGTTGCAAGCATGTTCTGGAGAAGATTGTGCTCCTTCTCACTAGCTGCATTCTTCAAAGCAAGCCAGGTGCTGCTCCCTTGCAGGTCAGGTGTATCTCCATTGCCAGTAGAGCCCTGGTTCAGAGGAGTACTTCAAAATATGGCTTTATCCTGCTGACTACCTATTCTACCAAAGGTTGTGCTACAATCTCTCAGACCCATCCTCCCACACTCATTTGGACATTTGCTTCAGGAGGACATGGTTGAAAAGCTGGCATGTAGGGAAGCTACCTTAATGAGGTGGCATGCAATTATCTGAGCTGTATGTAACATCTTCAAGGGGAGGGATACTCCGGTCACCTCACTAAGAGGCTTCACACAGGGCTTAAAGAAAAGGGTGCCAACCAGGTGCCTACTGAAAATCCTGGGGACCTCCTCTGCCAGTCATGGAAAGCTCTTTTGCTTTACCACCTAGACTAGGCTTCATACGAGAGGCACAGATTTCCCCTCTCATCTTTCCTTGGGGCAGTGATGGATTTTCGCAGGGGCTTGTTCAACTTGGCTGAGTAGCTCACATGGTCACTTCTGCTAATGGCCATCTCTCAAAAAGGCCATCGCCCAGGCTGGTGTACCCTAACCCACAGAGCAAGAGGGCTGGTCCCACCTCCCTGATCTCAGCTGACAGCAGGTCCCAGGTGACAGCAGGAAAGCATGGCTGTAGGAAAACGAGTCCTTTGCTCAGTTTTAAACATTAGATGCCTTTTTGAACCAATTTCTGACCTTTTAAAAATGTCATTGTTATTAATTCAAGCAATTTGCAATACTAAACTTTAAATATTATTCAGAGCTATCCTTTGTCTTTCAGTAAATGCTGTTCTACTCATTCGGGCACGCACATTTTTATTCATATGCTTCTTTTTAGTTCTACTTTACTGTGTTACTGAAAGTGAAGTGCGTAACCTTTGCCTACACTTTGAATTCCTCTTTAATTGCACGCTTCAAAACTTCAGGCTGCATTTAGTTTCCTGCAGGGTTCCAAGACTGCTTCTTGACATGGTCCCACGAAGTCCCTAGCTGCTCTCTGGCTGCAGGATGTCACAGCACAGCACAGCTGTCTGTCTGCTCCCAGTACAATGACACCAGGGATGCAAGCATGGCTATGCCCCGACGTGCAAGGCGTCCTTTCATCTGATGGGGCAGGATCCCAAATTCACCACCACTCGGAGGCACAGTTGCCTAAATATTCAGGAGCATGCTGCTGTGGCTACCTGGCTTTTGCCATCAGAGCTACTGGGATTAAAGCTCTGCTCCTCTGTTTTTATGTCAGCTACAGTCTTTAACTCCTGCAGTCTGTGCCCTCTCAACCCTGAACCAAAGCATCCTCTTTTGTGCCCAGGCAGCAGCATCACGCCAAGGATCATTGCAGAGCTGCAGGTTTCAGGCTTGCCCCTGGAACACCCCTTGTCCCCAGCTGTGCTTGGGAAAAGAGGTTTTTTTTTTAAAGACTATGGACAAAAACTGTAGGTGTACCAGATTTCCATTCAAAACACAGTGGAAATTATTAGTTTTGTTTCTTTGTTTTTCCTAAAGAAAGCTCCTGTTTGGTGGCTTGCTTGTTTATCAGTTATCAGCCACCAGCTGAGGCAGTGACTCACTGTTGGTACCCAAGCTCGATAATACGTGCAGTACAGTGAGTGCAGGAAGAGTTGCTTAGTCACATCTACAGGGAGAAGACAGTTCCTACCAGTTAGATTACTCTAAGCATTAGAAAATCAGGGAGAAAAGAGAACTAAGATCAACCTAAATCCAAAGAAAAACAAAAAAGAGCTATTTTTGGAAATACAATATTCCATTATCTTTGCCCTTCCATTTACAGTCAGAATTCACTTCAGGTTAATATATTAGCATCTCATTTAGTTATACAGCATACAAAGGACAGCATTTTGAAGTAGGAACTTTTAAGCTGAAAAGAGCTAAGTTTCTGAAGTTACCTGAGGAAATATTATATAGAGAATATGAAAAGGCACAGAAAGCTGAGCGTACTTTTCAAGAGCCATAGCAGACACAATTTACATAGATAACTGCATATCGAACATTTAACTGAAACCCAAGCCACTCTGGACCATGGCTGACCACCCTCTGAAGCTGAAGATGTGCATTCGGCCATCTCAGTGTTTCTGAATTCCTGGTTGCACAGAGCTTTGTTCCCGATGGATTTGCAGGTGCTGCACTGGGTTGTCAGCACACTGGTCTCATCACCTACACCCTCCCTCAACCAGACCGCTGTAATTCAGGATTTCTAGGCGCCAAGTGACCCGGATGCACAAAACTCCAGCAGCTCCTTCAGGCATTGGTGTGCCCCTCCAGTGAAACAGGAGGGTACAGGCTCTGGCCCACTCCATGTGGACTGCTACAGGGTGCCGATGCTCAATGCCTCAGCCTTTATCTTTTCAGCACAACAACTGCTAAAAGCCTACAGCCCTGGGATTGAGTTAAAACACTTTGGTCCCAGGACAGGCATTTCTGACCAGTGCCAGGGATGACAGCACCTGGCAGTCTGGATCCAAAACCTATCCTTCCGTGTGACAGGGGCAACACCTACCCACAGCGGTGCAAAGCCTGCTTTCCTTGCTTGTGAAATAAAACTAGATACTGGAGTCAAAAGACTTGTTTTCATACGTCCTAGCAACTTCTTCCTGAATCCTCTCCCAATCTGTCTGCTCAAGCTGAAGATGAGCAAACTCAAGAGAGCTTTGCTGCTTTTGTATTTGGCATGGTTCAACCACTTTGCTTTTCTTCCTGGATTTTCAGTGATGCCAATGTTAACTGTTAGCAGTACATGAGAGGGGATAACTTTGTCCTCACTCTTTTAAACTGTTTGTGCGTTCTGAGGTTTTCTTTAACATATCATACAAGAAAATCCAGGATTTCCACTCGCTTGTGCTATTCTCTTCACATCTGAGGAAGAGTGTGGGAAGAGGCTAAATAAAACTAACAAGACACAGCACACTGGGTATCTCAGACACAGATACAGCTTCATCCTACAAAACAAGCTCATGTCATATATTTCCCTCCCCCTATGCATGCGTATGCAAAGCTGGTGACTGCTCAGGTGATGACCTATATTTATCATGTATCATATTTATCAGACACTTTCCCTTCCTCTCCTAATCCAAAATTCTGAATATAAGCTTGAACAGCTGTCATGAAATGCTTATCATTTTTTAATGCTCATCATCTAACACGTCAGGCTCTAGGGTGTGACTCCGTAATGTCCAGCAGGCTTATTATAGGGCTTGCTAAGAAGGTGTCCAGCATGCACATTTCCCTCACCTCCAGCCCTCAGCTGTTGGCTGCCCATGTCCATGTCCACTCCTATGCTTGTGTTGTACTTTAAGGCAGCATAAGCAAGTGCTGCCACCGAAAAGCAAAGTCGTGTTCTCGCCCACCCTCTGCCTCATGCTCCTCTGTTTGCCACATCAAGCACATGATGAGTTCAATGGATATTGCTGGGTTAGCTTTAATTTCAGCAACAAGATCAGCTCCTGTACCCAGTTCCCAGTGCGGCTGCACAAACACCTCACCTAACCAGAGGAGAAGGCTGTGGAGGGGGAGAATCAGGGGACTATGCTTTCCGGCAGCAAAAGCAACCTATGGAGCTGCTTGTGGACCCCTGGCATTGGCTTTGTACCCAGAAAGCAGGCAGCCTGTCAAATTGTCAAAACTTTCCAAAATATTTCTCTTGTAAAATACACTGTGAGGACAAAGTACGTGAGGGTACTGTGGATGAAAATTCTGAGCCAGGAGAATGTCTGGAAGTGACCCACTACTTAGATACACGCATGGCACAGCCTATGAATGCAATCATATGCATGTCCAGACACTGGAAAAGCCTCAAATATGTCAAAGTTAATCCCTCCAAACTTAGCACAAGCCAAAACTAAGGTTGCGCATGCCAGTTAATTTACTCTTTCTTCCTGCATGTGGATGTAATGCGAAACAGAACAGAATTACTACCATAAAGTATGTTTATTTTATGTAGTACACAGAATAGACTACCTCGATGAATTCTATTTTATTATTTTACCTTCTCCTAAGTTTTCAGTGTATGGCCACAGACCCTCCTTACTCCATGCTTTTCTGATGTGCTGGCCTAGGTGTTTTCTTAGCACTCCTCATTGCACCATGAGTTTGCCTTAGGCACAGCAGTGAAATCATCTCCCTGACACCCACGTGAGGCTGCAGCCTCTTACTCCAGTCCTACAGACAGAAGAGGAGTTTTGTGCCATCTGTTTTAAGTTAATATTTTCAAATCAGATCTTCTAATGGCTTCATGGATAGCTGTGAGTGCTCAGCACCCTTTAAAGCAGATTACTCTTGCCTCAGTGGAGGAGCCCAAGGCTGGAAAAGCCTTGCTAACTCCTTGGTTTGGTTGACTCAGTTAAACTATCAGCAGATAGCAAAGGAGGTACATTATGGCTCCACCACCTCTTAGGAAATAACCCACTACATTACAGAAGCACACATTGCAATATTCACTACAAGCCCAGAGCCCAGGTGACCCCTCACCTTCCGAAAAACAAAACAAAACAAAGCCATGCTGAAAAAGGCTGAAATGTAAATAATGAACTCCACTTGATGGCCTTGGAAGTGCAGACACAGCCCCACACTTCACATCCTGGCTGTCCCCAACCCTGTTTCCTGAAACTTTTGCACCCCACACGACACAGAAATCCCACAGATCCATGGCTTGCCTTTTGACCCTGCACCAAGGCCTACAGTTTGCCACACAGCCCCAAAGCCTGCAGCCCCCTCCCAGAGCCTGCTGCCTCCTCATCCAGCCTTCCCACTCACCCTCAGCCAGCCCAGGAGAGAGCCGACAACTGCAGGATGAGGGCCTGGACATGCCTTCAGCCACCTCTGGCTTTCTGCTGCATCCTTGGAGGAAGGACTGCAGTCCCCACAAGCCACATGATGGTTCACCAGAGTTTCCGCAGCTCTTCAAGCAACATTCAAACAATATCACCATCTTGGACCTCCTCGCAGCAGGTCACAGAGCCCCTGCACTAACCCATCCCACCTGTGCTGACTTAGGGGTGCTCAAGGCCTGCAGCTGCAGCAGTCACCTCCGGTCCCAGAGGGCACGGTGGGTGCTCTGAAAGGGACAAGGAGATGCATCCACTTGAGCAGGGCCCGTGGATACTGGGCAGGTGGCTGAGGCAGGGGATAATCTCACTTTAAATTCAGGCTAGTGCAGCCTTATGGATACTTTGTAGGCATCTTGATATCTTCCAGTAAAAGTTCCCTCTTTTCCTTCTGTGTGCAGAGCTGTGGGAAAAAGCCCTAAAATGCAAGCACTTGCCAAATGAAAAAACTGGTAGCTGCATGAACAGTGAAGCCTGCTCTCCTTAGCTTGCCCTTTAGATTCCTCTGTCCTTTCCTCTCCAATAACCCTCACTTCCCTGTATCCTCACTACCTCCACACATGCAACAGACAACAGTGTTGCGGCTTAGGCAGAGGTACTTTTGGGAGTGAGGTTTTGCTAGTTTTCACTCACTTTTCTCAGTGGAGGGAACCCTGATCTCTCTCACCTTCCTCTTACCAGTTTCACTGATGCCTGTAAAAAATCATCTTTGAGAGCTCTACCTCCGCGTCAAATTTTATTGAACTTGGGCAGGAGCTCAAGTGTTGTTTGATATGGAGCAGACAAGTCCTCCTGAAGGCCCAGCATCACAGACACCTTCAACCAGTGTAAGGTGACCCAGCTAGTGCAAAAAGCTGGTGTTTTCTGTCCGTGTCTTCCTCCATGATGCCTTTTCCTCTTGGTCATTCCAATTTTTCCTGTAGCTGTGTAATGAATGAGATTACATACTCAACTGATATAAAAAGCAATTTATTTTGCCAGATGATTTTCATCTGGACCAACTCCTGATCTGGTTTAGTGTATTGACCCCACGAAAGTTCACGCTAGCACGCGAGCTGACTGGGGAGAATGAATTCTTCAGTGGCATCATAGTTTACATTGGTCTGCCACATATGTGGAAATACATCTTTAGCCAGACTAAATCTTTCCACTATTTTAAAATCACTGAGCTGGGAAAGCCTTTACGAGAAGATTGTAGTTAACATTCTCAAACTGGTACTTTGCATTAGTCATTAAGATTTTTTTCTTCATACTTTCACTATTTATTTTAAATTTTATTTCTTTTTTATAAACTCAGTGAAAAAAAAATAACTTATGAAAGTTTTTCTCTAGGTGAATGTGATGGCTGTCAGACTTTCTCATTCAGAGAATAGTTTGGGAAGGTGCTATTACAGCTTGTACAAATTATTGGGTTTAGGCTTCAGTAATCCTAAGGAAAGTAGAAAATCTGTACTTCAGGGAACACTTAGTTTATGTTCCTCTAAATTCTTCCAGAATCAAACACATATGCTAGTACACAATGAAGGTTCATCCAGCAATAAGACTAAATCCAACTGATCACAAAACAAAGCCTGAGGAAAATGGGGGATTACTTTCTACAGGCTGGACTCCTGGGTGCTGAAGAGCAGACTATAACCAAGGGAACCTCCCCACCCCCCAAACTGATTGGAGTGGCACTCGAGCAACAGCTTAACTAGCAGTGATACCTGCTATAAACGAAATCTGATTTACTATAAGAGGACAAACCCAGGTTGAGGGCATAACCAAGCTCACCTTTATATCTGTCACCTTTTGCTCTTTATGGGACATCTGAATTTCTCTGCATATCTCATGAAGAAATCTTTCCTACTCTTTTTTTTTTTTTAACCCAAATGGCAACAATGCTGACATGTCAGCAATGTAGGCCAACATGCTCCATTGGTAACAGACCCCAGCACGTATCATTTGCCAACAATGCATGACCTTCTCAGCTTTGAGTATGTCTTTTGGATGGACCTTACTGGTTGCTTCCTGCCACCCATCTTTTTCTCACAGCAGTAATCACAAGGTAATCAGGTAGTCACACAAGAATCAATGAAGCTCTTTTACAGGGCCTACTTCAAAGAATACAAATAGCAGAAGGATTTACTGTAACAGACATATGCTACTGACTGTGCAAAGGGAGAAGAAACAATAGATACAGTGAATTCAATAAGCATGAGCCAGTAGGAGAGCTTGGCTCCTTCACCCTGTACCTTAAAACGGTCCCATTGCCTGCTCACTGCTTGTTACCAGCTCAAACAGCAATAGTGAAGTCTGGCCTGCACTCACACTGTGCCAGAAGGCAGAAAGTACAAAAGGGTACCAGCAGACCAGAAGCTGATGAAAAGTAACTGCACCGTTCACCCCCCATTGTGAGTGGGCTCGCTTCATGAACCTATACTGCTCGTCCAGACTGCAGACTCATTGTAATGGCCCGACTATACTGGCATATACCCCAAAGCTCATCAGAAATGAACTACATTTTCAAATTGTGTGCTTCCCTCACCCTTCATTCTTCAGAGTGTAATCTGACCCATCAAAAACAGTTCAGTGCGATTCTGCAACATTGTCAGAAAACATCTTTTGGCTTTTTGGTTACTTTAGCAGAGGAAATTACCATGACTTGTAAAGCTTTCAGTAAAGCCTGTATGCATCTTTTCTGTATTTCCTTGTCACAAGTCTGCAGGAGCAAGTTCCAAAAGGAAAAGTAGACATTTACAAAATGGCAGGAGCATCAAAAAGTACATGACTGTAGTTATTTATTTATGGAGTGTAAATAGGGAAACACATAGCAGATAGCTTTCCATCATAGTTGCCTGCTTTGCACAGATGGCGTTTAAATCTCTTTAATCGCACAGACTAGCGTATTACCTATCACACAAAGGCATCGGATGAAGCATGATGGTAATAAAGTAATGAAAAAAAGGGGTGAAACACTGTGTAATGGCAAATACTGAGGTCCTATGCCTCACCACAACGATAACAAAGATGACAGCACCCATGTACTGCCTAAGAGGGTCAAAGTGATTTGGAACAATTCAGAAAGCACACCAGCACAAAAATAAATGACACAGCTAAGCTGGCAAACAATGACATAAAATAACATTGCCAACCACAAATAACTCAAATATTGTGGTTGCAAACTCCCCAGACACGTCATCTTCTGCTTCAGAAACTGAGACCAGAAGGGGTGATTGCAAAGGCTACATGTACATTAAGTGCAGTTCTTCACCAAAGTTCATCAGCTGAACTACTTAGCATAGCAAAACAACGTCCCCATTTCTCCTTCAGTGACTTGTCTCAATTAGCTTTAACATGATAGAATTAACAACAACAAAAAAGCCTCAGAGCGGGACAATGTAATTCTTCATGTGGCAACAACAACAAAAAAAGGTCCTAAAGCGAGCAAAATACAGCTTGAAAAAGTGCCCATTGAGGATCAGATGATTTGTTTAATTAAAAATTTCCTTCTTGTAACACTTCCAAGACTTACCGTAACTACTGTTATACAGCTGACCTGGAGTAAGCTACTAGTAGGACATCAGTTTCTCTCTCTCTCTCTAAGCCAGATTTGGGGGTTAAAGTTTTGCTTTAAGTAGCCAATTCTGAGTGACTGGCTGGACCAATCTTTCTTTCTGGAAGTTGGGCCATGATTGCACATCCTAGAGTGAAGGCACACAAAATCTTTCACTACTTTAGAAAAGCCAGTCCTTCATCTCTTTTGTGCAAAAATTTGTCTTATTATGTTCCAGTGATTAAAAATCCCAGTAACCCCTCATTTTTTCTGCTTCAGCCTTGACAATCATCCTAATTCTAAAGTCTTCAATAAAATTGGTAACAAATAAGTGAGAGTATTTTGAATGCAGCAGCTATGGCAGGAGGTTCTTTGATCTCCTGCGTGCCTCCTATATGCTCTTTTACTTGGTTACATACACCAGAATGTAACACTATATGACATTTGTCCAAAGGGCCCTTAAGTTGCAGTCAAAGTATAGGAAACTGAACCAAACCACTAATCTGACATAATACAGATGTCATTCTGATTCATAGTAGCTTGAACGAATTCTTCAGTAAAACCCACTTCTGGACTTACTGATTAGGTTAGTAGTAACATGCTTAGTCCTACCTGAAAATAAATCCAGCTCCTATTAGACCAACAGGCCACAAAGACGACATGTCCTGATCACAGCTGTGATACATTCACTTTGGTTCTCCTCATTACAGTGCAGCATACCATGCTCTTGATAATTTACTGTAATGAGCATCTGTTTCACAGAAATTAGTTAAGATGTGCTATATGTGGAAGAAAGGTATTTTCAGATGAAACACAAACAACATTCCCCCACCCCCACCCCCCACCCCCAACTGTGATTCTCACACTTTCTGTACGGTCCTGATGCTAATGAGCACTCCAGGTTTAACTTTGTAATAGTAAGTCTAGAATCTTTTAAACTCATGAATAAATGAATTGCAGAGCAAGGAAGAATGTGGTGACCACAGACCACCCTGGTGCAGGAAAAGCAGCTAACACGGACAGTTCATATCACCTAGATCATTTGTGTAAGCCAAGCATTTTGACAAGGTTTAGAAAAAACAGGTCATATTTGGAAGACAGACGCACCTTACCAGTTCTCAGCTATTCAGTTTGGCTCCATTCTCTTCTGTTCGGTTTTATCCCATTTTCAAGTATTAAAGTGAAACAGAATCAGATGTAACAGAACACACAAAAAAGTCAGAAAAACATGTTCCAAACAAGATCTGAGTTTATTGAAACCATGTTTCCTTTTGGCAATGCTGCTGCACCTTGACATAGCAAATATTTACACTTTTCAATTTATTTCAGTTGGAACTTTATTGCTTCACTGCTTCTTCGTGTGCAAGGATCATCTTACAAAACAAACCATCAGTGCTGACAAGTTTCTTTCTAAATTCAATTATCAATTCAGTTGCACATTGGGAGTTCAAAAGAATGTAACTCATGTCACAGGCTCCTAATTCAACAATGTCCTTACAATCCCTTTTCATTTCAGGCAAAGAACTAGTAGATGAAAAAACCTCCAACTAGCCAAGACATTATTAGTTTAAAAATTCTCAAAATATTTCATCCATTTAAATTATGTAATAACACAAAAAAATGGCCAAATCAAAGACCCTGTATGAAGCAGCCAGGAGCATGATTACTGCAGCTAAATCCAGTGAGGATTGAGAACAAAGAAAATGAAGGTTAAGGAAAACATCTACTCCTAGTATTTTATACAACTTCTGAGTTCAGGATTCTTCTAGTTACTTCAGGAATATGAGAATTTCTACTCTTCTGAACTACTAAGCTTGTTTATAACATTACCTTCCACTGCTCATAAAAATAAGCTAAACTTCTCTAAATATCAACACGTCACATTTTCATAATCAAAATCAAAGAAAAGAAAAGCAATAATTCAAGTACTATCACAAAAGTAATTCAGGAAAAAATAGGAGGCATCCTATTCTGGAATATTTTCAGTCTTTCCTACCTTTCTTTTGCTAAGGAAAAAAAAAAAAAGTAAAACTTTCAGAAATAGTTAAACTAAAAGCCAATACTTCAGAAGAGGCTAAGTTTTTTTTTGTTCCCCCCCCCATAACTCAGCCTGAAATACCTACAGCAAAACATTAACTCCTTGCAAATGATGTTTGCTAACATGCATCATGAGACACTCCAGGGACTTGCAGTCAGAGGAGCTGAGCAACCAGCTGCTCAATAATATAAAGATGATACTGCTCAGGTGTCTAAATACAGCAAAACCCAGCAATGAAAGTAAGAGTATGGGGGCACTGGCTTGCTCAAGCCCCCAAAATAAACTCAGTTGGTTTGTTTCTTTTTAGATGAACACCAAAAGCACAGAGGTGTTCCTTTCAGAAGTTATCCTGTTTAGGGCTCAGTATTATCTTTAAATGAGATCCAGTAAGCAGTTTCATGTTCTGCTTTAGGCCAAAAGCTAGATCTCATCCTTCCTGCAAAACAGGCAAAAACAAGTGCTGCTTGCACTCCAGAATCAATTTATATGCTGGTATCTTGAGAAGGTCACAGGGATCTCCCATTTGCAGAAATTTTACACAATAATCAATCAGCATCTTCTCTCCTAACAATAAAATGAGAAGAAACTTTACAAGAAATGACTTTCTGTGCATTTCTGCCATGGCTGGGGAGGTCCTTAAACTGAGTAGCTCTAATGCCTGATCCAAGTCCAGGGAAGTCAACCTGATACTCATGCAAAGGCTTGACTGTCATCAGCACGATCTCTATGATATCATTGATCCCTGCTGAAATGCAGGCTATCCTGCTCAAGTCCTTAGCCAGATATGAACCCAATATCATTCATTCACGGTGTGATTTCTAGCTATATTTCTTGATCTATTGGCAATAAATGTTCTACACACGCTGTAACAGGAAGTAATAAACTTGTTCAACTACCACATGACGAACCCACTCTAACAACTGACAATTTCATACATTATCAGAATTTCATCCATAATGGAGAATTAAAGCACAAGATCAAGAAACAGAACAATTTCTGAGGAGGTAGAGATTCTGAAACTAGCAGATGCATTCTTTAAAATCACTTGGAAAATATTTGTTGTTCTTTCAAAGTAACATTAGTACTGTTTGACCTTATTTTTCTGCTACTCCACATATGAGCAGGGTGGATCAGGTTTTGAAACAAACAATATTGTTTGTTATTTAAGTAAATAACTGATTGTTCCTCCTTTCTAACTGTGCCATTTTAACTAACATGAAAAATGTCTATTTGAATAACTATATTAAAAACTTGAATATGTCTTCGTAAGAGGTCAACAGATTGTATATATATTAATAGGAATGGCATAACAACATATTTTAGTCACCATAAGCTGCAAAATAAACTGAAGGACTGATACAGCAATCCATACCCCTCCTATACCCAAAGGTGAAGGAGAAGAATCCAAAGTTTGATAAACCCCAAAAGACTAGCCATTTATTTCTGGAAGTAGAAGGAAAATCCTTTACTGCTCAGTATGAAAGAGTTTTTAGAGAACCCTTCAGGATGACTCATCTTTCCTCCCTTGCATTTATCACTTAAGAGTCCATGACCTAGTCCATGCAATTTCATTAATGGTTGCAAATTGACATCTGCTTAATACAGAAGCGGAGTCTGTGTAACCACCCAGCTACGCTTTTGAGATAACATACCAGCTAGCTGACTTTTGTTAATATCCATGTTTATACTGTTTCTCTATTTCGCATTGTTTCTGGCAAGTTGCAGAAAATTGTATTGCATTGCTCTGTATGAACTTCTCATGCTTGATCAGAGCCTTCCATTTCCACATAGCAAAACTAGCTTTGTTCCAGACAAGCTGGCTAAAAGCCGTTCCTAGGCACCACCTGGTCACACAGCCCAGTGCCCAACCTTGTAAATCCTCCTGCTCAGCTCCAAACAAACAGGTCAGCTCAAAGCTCTGCTACGGCCAGTTTATCACAATGCTCTGCTTTGACTTCGCACTGACATTGCTTTGAAGTGCTCATGTCATTTCACTACAGCCGAGAATGTTTTATCATAGCACTAGGAGAGGTTTCACTGCCCAAACAGTTAATGCACAGCTAACCAGTTCTCACAAGTTATGTAACTTTATGCCCACAATCTTAACATCACTCAAAGCATAATTATTCCTTAACGTATGCACTGTTTAAATGTTAATAGAGTTAAGTCTTCCTTTCACACCACATCTATCATTCTACTCATAGTACAATGATAAAGCTTACATAGAAAAGCACTATTATTAGTCTGGATTTCATTCCTTTGTCCAGTTGCTGAAATGACTCAAGAGCACCTCATTCTTTTGGGTTAAAAATATCATATTGTTTCACTGCAGTCCTTCATATTTTGAAACTTAGATGAAATAACAGCATTTACAGAAACTATGCAATGCAATTGGAAAACAGGTCTCAAGTCATAATTAGCATTTGTAATTGCTTTCAACAGTGCTGATTTCTGACAGCTTGGAGTGAGACCTATGCTGTAGAACCTGACATCTTAACCATAAAAATCCGAGATACTGACTGATCTAGTTTCACTGTTTAAGATAAATTGGAAAAAAAAAGGCAAAAGTGAAGCCATTTTTTAAAATGGTACATGAGAATGATGAGGCTGTACTAGGACTTAGTTTCATTAAGGTGCCTCATTTTGCCTTCATACTAAATGTTACCATTTCCACAGTTATCAAAAGTTTGATACTGAATTGTAATTATGCCTGCTGTACTGAAGAACTTCACTATACTCAAAGCTAGCAGTATTTCAGACTCCAATAGACAAATCTATATGATTAAATATTACTGGAATGTAATCCATAGAAACTGTTTTCAGGTACTGAAGCACTCCAGCCCTGTGCCCAAATTATGTCAAGGCCAGCACATATTTAAAAACAAACTTGAGTTACATATTTATTGATCATGATCTTGTAAACTGAAAAACAACTTCCGTGAGAGTCAAATTTCAAACTTCCTTTTTCTGGTTCAAGACGCAGTGAGATAAGCATAACATCAACATGGAGCTCCTATGTGTAAAATGTAGAATGATTTAAACTTAAATTCTTTCCCCTGGAATTGAGAGGAAATTACTGAGATAACCAGAAATTCACAACATGATGCACCCAATTCATGAATTCATGTTTCTTCCCCACAATCATATATTGCCCTTTTTTTTTTTTTAAACTTTAAAAAGAAAAACTTTTATTTCCTTTACTAGATATTATCATCTTAACATTAGATGACAACGTTTATTTAGGTTTAAGACTGGTTCAAAGAGAGCGTCAGTACAATGGCACTCAACATAAGATGAAAATTTACCAGTGAACAGCACTAGAACAGTCTGGCCATGTACTCAGTAAAACAGCCTTCTCATCAAATAAGGCACATTTTTACTTAAGTACATCTTTGAACATTAACTTTCAAATATCTATTCAGTCTATCAGTATTTGGGCTTCACTCTTGATTACCTGAGTTTAGAAATTTAGAAAAAAAACCACCATTTTGAATTGCC
Source organism: Anseranas semipalmata (assembly GCA_013399115.1). Taxonomy (NCBI): domain Eukaryota; kingdom Metazoa; phylum Chordata; class Aves; order Anseriformes; family Anseranatidae; genus Anseranas; species Anseranas semipalmata. Next base: position 438,681 of record VXAA01006131.1, read on the forward strand.
TTCCAGGTTCACTTTGTGTCTAAAGTAGTATGTGACATTTTCTCACTGTCTTTTCATATTTACCTGCAGTGATATTCCAAATAAAACGGAGGCTGGAAAGAAATGCATTGAGTTTGTTCTAATTATCTGAAACATCTCCTCGTATTGTTTAGTTCAGGGTTCAGCTTCAGCCGTATCTGCTGTGGCAACTGTATTAGACTTCATTTTAATATATAAGAGCAGAAATGTAACATTCATTAGAAACAGGAGAACAACTTCCATCTTTTTCTTTTTTTATTTAACCACATATAAGTACATGTCAACAGTTGGCATAAATTTCATAAAAATACAGTACCTTTTTGTGCTGTAACACTAGTCACAATGTTTATATAAAGATTTTTTTTCTGGCTTCCTTGAATTCAATTAACATTTTAAAAAGTGACTTCCCAAAAGCCCTTTTTTTTTTTTTTTGATAGTTTCCTTATATAAATTTTTCCAAAAACTATTCTGTAAAAGTTAAAAAGCTAATGCAATTTCAACCATTCTCCCTCACACTCTCAATAAAACAGGTTTTAAAAAAATAAGACGACTTTGAATACTGATCAGCTGTTACACTACTATTTTATCATAGGTTCCCATTTAATTGTTCCTGTTATACATGTGATAGATACTATTCCTACAGCATCTAATATTACTAGATGCTATTAGGGCTGTAAAAGACCAGTCATGTCAATAAACTGATGTCTCAACAAAAAGAAAAAAAACAACAGTGAATGATATACAGAGAAATATGAGACTTTAGAAATCTTGAACTGTAGAATCACCATTACTGTGATACTTTCTCATAACAATAAATACACAAAAATTCTATGTCAGTTAAACAAATGAAGGGTGTCCTTGTACTAGGTATCTTGGGAAGTGAATTCTCTAAGTTCTTTATTACCTATAATGTTGGTATGACACCAAGATGACAGGAAAACTGAAGAAACAGTCTAATACTGTTGGAGAAATTATATCCACACAACTGTTTGACTATACCCATATCACAATTGGGTTAAATTTCATTTTTCTTTAATGCTGATGATAAAATCCAGGCAGGATCTAATACAGGGGGAAAGAAAATAGGGCATAAATTTTGAAAGTCATTTCTTATCAAGTTAGGCGCTGAAGGTCTAGTTAAGGCAGTGAAGGATTTACTTTAGTATCTTTCTAAGGCTATTACAGATTTTTCCTGAATAAAGCATTTTCCCTTAAAAATTCCACTTATATTATGCCAGCTTATTCTGGATGTGTAAGAACGCTAAAAATCCTTGGACACAGAAAAGCTAAACTATTGCTCGCTGCAAATATTAACCTTATTAGTCTTCATTTTTAATATCAGTAAGGTTTCAAGAACATGCACCTAAATAATAAAGTTTCAAGTCCACCTAAAAACTTTTCCATTTCAAAAGCAAGCTTAAAAGCATGTGTTAAGTGATCCGAAATGGCCAATGTTCTTAATTCTCTCAAACAAAAAATGTACTTCTCTCAGACACAACTAGCGGAACTATGCAACTTTTAAGAGAATTTCTAGTAAGTATCACCTTGTCCAGAAGGGCGATGGGTAACAAAAGCGACATGAGAAATGCGATGCCAGATGCTATAGCACCATTCCATTGTTCCAAGCTGCTAGCACCAAAGCTTTTAAACAAACTTGCTTTGCTAAGACATTCTGACAGTCTCATTTCACAATATCATTGGTTTTGAGAACGGAGTTACTTTCCATAGCTTTTAACTCCTTTTGGATCAGTGTTAAATACAATGTGCAAACATATAATCATTTGCATAGCAAATCTCAAGGGACTGACCCTGAAATAGAAATCCAAACTGTTAGGTTTAAGATATTTCTGTAATCAGAATTCACTTAAAATGGTAAAAAATAAGATACACATTTTTCCATTTTAAGTCTAGTAAAAAAGGTATTTCTGATTTAGAATCCTTATAGTTACTAGTTTAAAAAGTTGAAAGATTGATGGTTCTTTGCATTGAAATGTTAGTCATTTGGAATCTTCAAGACTCTGTAATTGCTATTTTCAAATACTGTGATGAAATATGGCCTGGAATCCTTGCTCATAAGGGTACATAAAGGGATTCTGCCGCTATTAGCAGGATCTTCCACATCCCAAATTTCAGGCATACTGCAACCAGGCCTAGAAGATATTTGAATATGAAAAGAGAAATAAAGATATGACATAAAAAAAAAAAACAAAAAAAGCAGATAGCTTGCTGAACTCAATTTTATAAACCTTTCTATGAATATCTGACTGTGCCTTCTATTTTAAGTTTGTATTTATACTAAAAATTATCAAATTACAAAATCAGTAAATATATAGTAACTCAAGAAAAAGTATTTAGAATGTATAAAATTTGGTTGCTTTTGTGGTTATATAATTAATAACAATTAATTCAGAGGCGGCAGCATATATGACAAAACAACTCACATTACACAACATACATTACTAGGTACCCTTAAAACTTTCTATAAAATGGAAGGCGACACTCCTGACATTTCTAAAGAAAACTATGACACCTTTAAAAAAACCACCTTTGAAAAAGTATTACCTCCTTGCTTTTTAATTAAGGCACACAACCAATATCAATTCCCTGTACAGTTATCTTTCAATGTTAATATCACTGAAAAACTTCCTAAATTTGGTGAAGATAATATCAAAGAAATAAAATAACTTGAATTTCTTTGCATTTAGAATAAAATGAAATGAGTCTATATGGATGATGTCCTAAAGGATCAAAAGAGAAATTAAGAAAAATGGTATAACTTTTTCTTATGGACAGTCTAAATGTGACAAAGTTTTCAGTGGCCACCAATGGACATAATATTTTGGAGCTCAAACAGTCTTCTACTCTGCACCTTTTAATCATACTAGGCTTTTATTACACACTCAAATCTGTTCTCGACATCACAGAATAATTACTTGTTTCCATTGTGAACTGCTGTAATTTACAGTAAAGTTTAAAAATACACAGAACACAGCTTTTCAGGTGCACACAAAGACCACAAAGTTACTAACATCAATAAAGTTGATCATACTTATTAATAGCTAGAGAAGCTGGAAAAAAATATATTATGGACACTTTTAATAAAGCATAGATCAACATTTCAAAGCTAGTACTTGATATGAATCTCAGACTACATATTTGAGTGGTATATCATTCTTGCGAGAAAGCGATTACTCACTTCTTTCTGCTTACGCACAATGACTCTTCTAGAATGTAGTAATTCACTCCTAATTTTATTAATTCTCTTTTCACTTCTTTTGCAGGTTTTCGACTGTACATGGAATACACTACTTTAGTTCTGGCCCTTCAAAAAGAGAAATATCATAAAAGTAAGCTAAGAACACAGGATGAAAATGCAAGCTTTAATTTTAGGTTGCACAGGAAGGCTTTTCATTTCACTAGACAACTATGGTAGAACTAGATTTGTTTTACTTTTTTAAAAAAAAAAAAAAACCTTTTCCTTATGTTTTTACTTCTAATAAAGTTTAACTTTAGTGCCATTTGCTTTAATGTGATGATTTCTTCAAAACGTAATGATTCCCAGAACAATAAATATAGAGCCCTTTGATTTTTCTGTGGCAGGAAGCAACTTTGCAACAAGATCCATGGTTACTTTGAACAGAAAATGTAAAAATGTCAAAGCAATGTGTTTGAAATGTAATATTCAAGGGTAGAAACAAAAACATCAAAACAAGCTTGCTTGGACTGGAGGTGATCAGAAGAAATCACCTGCCTAGTCCCTCTGCAAAAGGTCATTCTCTTTGCCCTTGTTTGGACTTTTTAAAATGCACACTGCAAGACCAAACGTTCACTCTGAGGTCTGCATACTGAATCACACAAAAGCATCACTTGTTAACCATGATCCTGTTTATAACACCCAGTAATATTTTCCTTTCATTGTAGAGAACATGACCTTATTAACTTCTGCTCATTTTCTGATACTGTATCATCTCTAGCATATTTTCCCCAAACATGCCTATCCTGTATTTTTGTACTTAATGTCAAATACAGAATTAAGGACATAAACCATGTAAGATGAGTGTTTGCACCTCTTCATTTATTTCTATCTTGTTTTCTTTTCATTTTTTTTGTTTGTTTGTTTTTGTTTTTTTTACCAGTTTTATCAAATTACCATAAAAAGATATGACATTAAAATTAAAAGAGAAAAAATGCATGACCTTTTCAGGTAAATAAATTTCCATTTAGAAAAATATCCTGATTGTGAAAATAACAAAGAACACAACTCAGTAATTCCATTACAAAATTTCAGTTCCAACTAGTCTTAATATCTCAATAGTTAGACATATTATCATGACAACCTAATTATCATTAGATACATTATCCAGTCACAGAAAGTTGATAGGAATAACTAAATTTGCTATCCTGAGAAAAAAAACATCAGTCTGCATGAAATGTTGGGGTAACTTGAATGAAGAAAGGATATAGTATTACATGTTAATTCCGATTCTGTAATTATATTCTGATTTTTTTTTTTTTGTATGCAAGTTTGAAGCCGTATCTATCCTGCAGTATATCCTTCCTGATGAACACAAATCCTGAAGGAGTACTGCATGTGTTCTCAAGCTGACTAAAATTTTATGGCGGTTTTAACAAAACTTGCTATATAACACGATGACATTCCTACTGTATATTATCAACATTAAGAGGAAATTAAGGGAAAATTAAAAAAAAAAATCCTCAACTTTGACAGTTACCTTAATCCTGCATCTTCATAATGAGGATGATTTACAATAGGACGAAGTGTAGACAATTTAACACTTGCCATTGTAGGCATTGCTCCTGCAAAAACTGCATCTGAAAACCAGAATGAAAGGCGTGTTTGAAATTAAGAATCAAGCAGTAAAAGCAGAGAACAAATCTACAGATACCTAAAATAGTAATCCTATAGAAAAACAAAATTGTGAAGAGCAAAAGGTACTTACTCCGTTTCAAAAGGCCTTGTATGGCACCCACCGGACATGCACAAAATCACTTTTTTTTTTTTTTTTTTTAAACCTTGACCTCAATATATGTCATTAAGATAAATCTCTGTTCTTAGGTGTTCAGTTACTTCATCTTATTTTTCTTGAATGGGTAGTATAATGTATTCATTATGAGAACGTCACTTTTTAGTTGTCACTTCTTACACCAGTGTTAAATGAGCAATAAAATGTCAGTCCTCTTTCGCTTGAAAGTACGTTCTTGCTAAAAACGTAGCTATTTTGTTCCCAGATAGTTTTCTGACACTTCTGTTCTCTTCCATAAAAGAATAGGAGCAACTACAATACAGCCACTTTGAATTCTCTTCTATCAAAATGATGAGCATGAACCCACATAGAGAATCAGAGTCATGTAAGCGAAAACCTGTTTTAATTGCACTTTGCAAAAACAATTTTGTTGTAGATACACTACACCCAGTGGTTAGAATCACTAAATTGGTAGGCTAGAGTCTAACAAAACTAGCTTTATTTATTTATTTCATTTGAGATAGCTTCTATATGGAAAAGTATACATGACTAAACCATTTTTTTTTGGGTAGTCCCAAGGCAAAGGCACAGATAGTAGCAATACCTCTGCAGTCACTCATACTAAGTTCTACGGTTACATCTCACAGGGAATGGGGAACATCATACATTATTAAATAGTTTACCTTGTCTGGTACTGACTTGTATCCACTCTAGAAGTTCCTCCTGTGGCAAATTGCTAAATTCCCCCATGATGTTCCACTGAGTTTGAAGGTTTGTTGATCCTTCTATTGCCATCAGTGCTAAAATAGCAAAGACCAATGTTTTGGGCTGGATTTTACAGAAGAGCCATCCAAACAACTGAAATGCAAGAATTGATTAATTCCTAGACGACAATTCTGTAATTTTGTATGCAGCACAACTATTTTCTATTTCTCTATAAGGAACTTAACATATATTACAATATGAAACACTTCTGCTATTGCTTCTCCACTAAACTTCGGTGAGACCTCATAAGAAGTATTTACATTTACCAAGTGTTGTGCATTTATTTGTAATACTACAAAAAATGAAAGTTGACATCAATGCAGCTTTTAAAGTTCTAGTTCAAAGGTCAAATTCTGCAAGCAGAGACAATTCAATAATGTTAACTGCACTTATACAGTATTTAATCTCCTACTTGTATGAGTAAGTACAACCAGTACTGCAAACTTCTGAAAACATACCAGAAAAACAGAATTTGGAGTTAAAAGGCTAATGTTATTTTATATCCTACTCCTCCCTTTCTTGAACTGGAAAATCTAGCCTTTGAATTATTCCCTACAGACTGTATGCTGGAGGCTTTAAGCAAATATTCAGAAATACGTAAAATGGATAGTTAAGTAGTACCAACTTTGCTATGTTCAAGTTTAGTTTGAGCAAGAACACTTCAACTCATCCATATCTGAACTAAACCTTAAATCAGACATACAAGTATAAGCTGTTTAAGCTACTGTCAATTGCAAGACTTTAGATTGCAAAAATATCAAAACTGCAATAAATGTATTTCATTCGTAGTATCTTTATCCACTTTTTTATTATTTAAGTATGAAATAAAGTTTCCTAGAAAGTTTCCTACTAGACTGACTACACCAATGAAGTAGTGTATGTTATTTTTGTTATAAACCAGCCCTGAACTATTTTAAATGATTTGGATCTCCCAAGTCACCTCCCCCCAAAATGCACTGTACTCTACTCTCATCCTCAAAGATTTGCTAAACAGTCTAGCAAAAACAGCCCTATCCAGGGAAACTTAATATACTAAATATGCCTGATTGCATAATTGGACAGACGAAGCAAAAATGAATTCATTTGTGTGCCATTCTACATGAACAAATCTCCTTTTTCACCAACAATTGCAAAAATCTCAGTTTAAGAACGTTAGAACTTTGCAATTCTTTATTGAGTTCCATGGCTTTTCAAATCAAAGAAAATCACATTCCTATCATGCTTTTGTAAAACGTCAGTAATGTTAGAAGTATCTGAATTTACCACTATTTTGTTCATACAAAGAGCCCAGAAAGACTGAGCATATATGCTATGCAAAAGCATTTTTTTTTTACAGGATTCTGTTCCTCGTGTCATTTTTATATTGATGCAAGTCTGTATTTATTTATTTATGTCAAATAAACACATTAAGTCTAAGTCTCTGTAGATATTCTTCTTTGCTTTCAAAATTTCACTCAGGATGGAGTAATTCCTCCAAACAGAAAGAGGAAATGCATGTAAACAATAACATTTTTATTGCCCATCAGGTGCCACAAGCCGCTACACTGAGGTACTGGAGAGTACACAGATTCATAAAATGGTCTGAAAGAATACAACATACAAAATTCCTCTCTCATTTACAGACTACTTCTTGTATGTCTTTTGTTTGTTTCTGTTCTGTTTTTACAAACATCTATCTCAGGCTGACTGTTCACTAATAAAAGAATACATATCGAAAGGCAGCTGATTAACAAACTATCTATCTATAGCCTCAAAATAAGAGATACTAACATACCACTGCAGGTAAACTTTCATGGTCTTTTAGAGGAAAGGATAATGCTGACCTCAATTGCAATGAGATAATTACAAATTTTAAGTTTGCTTAAATATCTATATATTTTTTTTTGCTTCTGTAAAGACAAATTGTTGCTCATCAACATATCCCTCGTGCAAACATCTAAAACTTTACATAATGATAAATGTACCAGGTGTTAATCATTTGGTCACTAGTCCTATCTTTCCCCGCTCATCTGTCTCTATTGCAGTAATTCTTCTGAAACAATATTGCACATACAGTTCAGACTTTTCAAACTCAAAAAACTACTCCTGCTCGGCCACCAGTAGGGAAGAAAAAAAAATATCAATACAAACTATTTGATATTTTCCTGATCCTATGAAAAAAGTAAGGAGTTCTCTTAGCCCTTTGCTTGCTTAAATCAGAGTGGTCTTAGAAGTGGTCTGATCGATAGCAGCTCAACAGCCTCATGGGCCAGGATGTCCATGTTTCTCTCTCATGTTCAAAACAGTCATATATTACCTGGAAGATTACCAGCAGCTCCCTATTAAAGGAATCATACATCAGTCAGACCAGAAAGAATCTGGCTTGTCTTTTACAGGTATCAATCAGCACCAACGTGGGGAACATGCCAAGAGGCAAAAGAACGTTCACAGACAGCAATACAAGGGAAGTATTTTTATTTTTACTTACATTGTTCACCTGAAGTGGGGTACTCTTGAACATGGGTATGGACTTCTCCTAAGGCCCAAGATAAGGCCAGGATAATTACAGGCCTTGTCACATGTGGCAGACTGCCATTTACCTTCTTCTGTACCAAAAAAACGTACAGCAATCTAAAGCCTTACCTTTCCTAGCATTTAAGACCTATTTCTTTCAAGCCAACTATGCCTTCAAGATGCTGCAAAGAAGGAGAAAGTCACTGGACCTGAGCTATCTGGTCCAAAAGGGACAGTTCCCAGAACAGCTGATCATTTGGATTGGTGGTTTCCTGAGAATCTTAGTCTCACTTGATAATCATAGGAAACAACAGCACAACAACCAAAGGGCCAAACTGCAGTTGGAAGTAGAATACATCTTGCCTTGCACTCTTTTGTTCTCTCCCATCTCTCTTTATAAACACTATCCTTTCTACTGACTGCATTAAAGACAGTGGCATAAACAAAATCCTAGAAAACTGATACAGCTTGAAAGGAAAACAAACCTGTGGTAAAATACTCTGAATGTGTCCTTCTTCCAGAATTTACATAGTGATAACGTGAGGCACCCTCTAAGATCCAAAACATAATGATTACTAAAAGCACCAGATTTCATTAACTGGAATAACGACCTTACTTGCAGAACTAAACAAAAAAACCACAGTGATCCAGGATGAATTATTGTGGTGCCATTACTCAGGTGCTTAAAAAGAAAAAAAAAATCACCAAGCGAAAACTTTCACTAATCTGCAATAACAACTTGTGATACAGTAAAAGCAAAGCAGGGCACATACTGATAGAAGCCATTCCTAGCAGCTCATCTTCTAGTCATTACCAGTTGCAAGGTACTTTTTCCTATCTTTCAGAGATTATTTCTCTCCCTACAGCAAAAAAGAATAGTTCAAATTTCATTGTTTTTCAGTTCTCAGAAGGCTGAGAGACCTTTTCTTGTGGTACAAAATACAGAAATATTTCAAGTTCTAAACTTCACCCACTTTTGTTAGAGTTTTCAATATTAACAGGACAGAAAAGCCCATCAATTTTCTTCTAGGAAAACACACAGATAAGAATAATTAAGAACAAAATTAATTTTGGACAGAATTCATTTATATTGTAGATGCAATCTAGAAATCACATCAGAACAAGAGACTATTTTTTCTTCTTGTTTTTCCGACTTTTTAAAACTAACTTCAGGTATCTTATTAACATCCCAGTTGTCTTCCCCAACCATTGCTAATCTCCCCACTGTCAAATATTTTTCTCCTTTCCTTTCATTTGTATTATGCCCGTAACAGTTCTTAGCACCCACAGTGCTCATCTCCCTAAATGTTCTTTTCTTATTAAGTCCAGTTCAATATTAATCATCACCTTTCATTCTCTCCTGTAGAATGTTTATTCTGTGTGATGTGAATAACACTTTCTATAGAGGAACACAATGGCTGAGGTTGGAAGGAACTTCTGAAGGTTTTCTAGTCCAAACTTGCTGCTCAAGCAGGACCATCTAAAGCATATTGCCAAAGACCATGTCTAGGCTACTTCTGAGCAACTCCAAGGATAGAGACTCCACAACCTCTTTGGGCAGCCTGTGCCAGTGCTCAGTCACCCTTACAGTTAAAAAGTGTTTTCTTGTGTTGAGACAGAACCTTCCATGTTTCAGTTTGTGTCCATTGCCTCATCCTGTTATGGAACACCATTGAAAACAGCAGCTCCATCCTCTCTGCACCCTCCATTCAGGCTATATATAGCATGTGTGTGTGTGTATATGTATATATATACACACACATATAGTACATATAATACATATACACACGCTATATATATATATGTATTATATACGTGTGTGTATATATGTATGTATTTATTGATGATTCCCCCTAAGCCTTCTCTTCTCCAGGCTGAACAGTCCCAGATCTCTCAGCCTTTCCTCATAGGAGAGATGTTCCAGTCCTTTCATCATCTTAATAGCCTGTTGTTGGATTCTTTCCAGTACCTCCACATCCCTCCTGTACTGGGGAGCCCAGAAATGGACCCAGTACTCTAGGTGTGGCCTCACCAGTGCTGAGCAGAAGGGAAGGATCATGTCTCTTGACCTGCTGGCAATGCTCTTCCTAATGCAGCCCAGGATGCCATTAGCTTTCTTTGCAGCAAGGGCACGTTGCTAGCTCATGTTCAATTTGGTATCCACTAGAATCCCGGGACCTTTTCTGCAAGGCTGCTTCCCAGATGGTCGGCTCCCAGCATGTACTAGTGCCTGGGGTTGTTTCTTCCCAGGTGCAGGACTTTGCACTTCCTCTTCTTGAGCTGCATGAGGTTCCTGTCAGCCCATTCCTCCAGCCTGTTGAGGTCCCTCTGGATGGCAGCACATCCATCTGACATACCAGCTGCTCCTCCCAGTTTTGTACCACCAGCAAACTCTGCTTCATCATCCAGACTATTAATGAAGAAGTTGAACAGCACTGAACCAAGTATTGACCCTGGGGTACAGCACCAGTTACTGGACTCCAATCAGACTTCATACCACTAATCGCCACTCTCTGGGCCCAGACGCTCAGCCAGTTTTCAAACAACCTCCCTAAGGACTGCTTACCTTTTGCTGCAATTGCAAAGCTTCTAAAGCAGCTACCTAGATACAGATTCAATCAAGTTCACTTCTCAAAAACATAGATACTGAAACACAAAGCCAATTCTAAGACATTTTCCATCTAGAAAAGAAAGTAGTAACGTTTTATCTTATGGATAATTTCACAGTAGGAAAGCTACACCTGAGTTAAGCACAGGATTTGGGATTTTTAAGGCTGAAATGTGTTCAGGACAAAAGACTACTTAAAACTGCATTTTCAGAAAGAATACATGCAAGGCTGTAAGCTCAAAAGAGCTGTGAAAGCACAGTGTAAATTAACTGAACCACTGTTTTGGACAAAATCAATAGCTGATAAAAAATTTGCAACAGCATACAAGTATGTAAGTAAAATAAAATCCATTGTATGTCTCCCTACGCTCAAGCTCAATATACAGCATATTCATTTGTATAGTAATGCAGTTGGACAAGTTGCATACAACAGGATGCTTACTTTGTTTAGTATGAGAGGAGAACAGAACATATGTAACCATACTTATAGACAGGCAATTTAATTTAGCTTATTTTTAACTGTGATACTCAGATTCAACAACCACACACAAATTTGTTGTAGAATGAATATCTAGGTAGAATTGTAAGTATTGTGATAGCTACAGGACTAAATCTTACCTGTTTTGAACACACCAAGGAAGCCATAACACACAGATGTGGTGTCAAAAACAATTTTAGTCTCATGATTAAAATAGCTAGGACACTGTATGCCAACAGCTGCAATGCATGGTATACCACCTGCAAAACAAACAAACAAAAACACAAAGAAACATAGTATTTACATACTGTTCATTTGTCTCAAACCTATAACTTCACTTTCAGTATAGCTTAAATGCCAAGTGTCTGAAAAAGAGCTGAAGTGAAATTAAAGATCTTTACATTTCAGACAGTGAACAGAACTTTTTATCATCTTTTTTCTAAAGTGTCTAGTATGTCAAGGTATGGAACAACAGGAAGGAGGAACATTAACAATAAAACTAGAAGGAATTTGAGAAATGGCTAGCTATGCAAAAGATTCTGAAACACAGTCAGGCAATAACAGTAAAAATTCGTTATATAAGCTCTTTATAGAAGTGAAGAGACCTTGGTAATACCTTGTCTAATACCTAAAATACTTATTTATGAGATGAAAGAAGCAAATAAAGTCATCTTTGCTACTCACATTACCACAGACAACTTGCTTTAGTATTCCCAAAGGAAGTTAGAAAGCATCAGAGATGTCACTCAGCCCTCCTAACATTGAACCTATATTACCCGTGGAAGTGCTGTGCTAAATCACAAAGGCATTTTTGCAATCAGTGCTTTAATTTGATTATTATATTTTGAATGGCATGAGATTTCCCTCATAGCACAAAACACAATAAACTGCTGTTAAGAAAGTTTTGCACTGTCCTTGCTGACTTAACTACAAATAAAGAAACCACATAAGAAAGCTGCCATTCAACCATAATCTTCAGGTAATTTTATTAAACGTCTCACATGTAGAATTTTTGTTTCCATAATGGCACATTTTAAAAAATGAATTTTAAAAGGACAATATTTTCTGACAAACAATCACAAGATTATACCATGAAACTTGAATAAATGAACTACTCTGCTTCTCAGTCTACATAGGGAAACTGGAAGGTCCAGCATAATTTCAATGCCTTTCTGTACTGGTACAGCAAAAGCCCAAAAGACTCCTATTCTGCACTGCCACCCCACCATTAGTTAGTATATTTTTTGTTCAACATTCCGGAGTTATTTTGGTGACATATTGGATCCAATTTAAGACAATGGAATAAAAGATGCAAATAATTAGCTTCAAATAAACCACATATCAGCATCAGTATTGAAATACAGCTTGCAATGGGCCGAGTATTCACATTAACATATGAATAAAATTGTGCAGAAAAAAAATCTTACCTCACCCTGGTTAAAACGTTCGTCTCTAAAAATATATATAAAATATACAATATATTAAAAAATCATACATATATTTACAATATATCATACATACATATACAATATATCTTTTTTTTTTCTTTTCTTTGTAAGAAGCTTTGAAATATACTGCAAATCAGTAACTATCCTCCATCCCTATGTCTATTTGGAAATCTGAAAATTAATTTTAGCAGTTTAATTACTTCCATGAATTATTTCATATGTGGAACAGCTTACTTACAGAATGAAACCTTAGTAAAGTAAAAGAGGCAGAGAACCAGTACCAAAGAAGTCAGCCATTTACTTAAGATTGGTTTTGGCTTCTCAGAAGGAGAAATATGACTGCAGTGAAACTGTATACTTGCTGTTTTATAAAAACTACCTGTGAGGGCAGAATGCTGAATCCTTTGATTTTTTTTTTTTTTTTTAAATTTTGATAAAGGCTATGGAAAGCAGAGATCACTGACATGATTAGTTACAAAAAAAGGAAGAGGGGCAAAAAGATTTTCCCAGTTAAGGAAATGACAACATTTAATTGACCAAATTCACCGCCCTTGAGCAAGCACATCAACAAGTGATGCCAAATGCCTGTAACAGGCAACATATTACAGACCTTTAGAAAATAAAATTAATACAGTTGGGATCCCTTCCTACAGATGAAACTCAAGTATCTTTATAACTTGGAAAAAAATAATGGGGAGGAAACAGCTTGCATTCACTGCTTATAGGAGAAAAGTAAATAGGCACATAAGTAAACAGTGATTTAGGAACAGAGCAGAAAAATAAATGATGAAATAGAATATTTGGGGGAGAGGGGGGCTAGGATATCTAAAACTGCATTCAGCAACTAAACTTAGACATTCTATAAAAATACCACAAACAGTACATCCAAGCCATTCAATTACTAAACTATACATAATTTACCCTTCAAAAAGGATCAACACAATGTAAAGTTATTTAGTATATATCTAATCAAATGAACTTCCAGCAAAAAGGTCAGTTTTACATTCAAAAAGAATATTTACCTTTCATATTGGCCTGCCCGAGATAAAGCCCACCTAAGATATTTAATTGCCTGAAGAAAACAAAAGCCAACAAAAATATGAATAAATTTTCAAAAGCATTATACAGCATTTCCAACATTTGCTAAATTAAATTACACCTGAGTAATCTCATTTTCAGATAATGCTAAGATAAAGCCATGCAGTGCTTTAGCTAAAAACTCTTTCTGAGAATGTTTAATTAGCCAGGCAGTTAGCAGTTATCCCATCTGTTCTTGTGTAAACTGTAAGTTGTTTTTACACAAATTATACATAATCAAATTTACAAAAACAGTTGTAAACTTTAGTTATAGCACTCATCAGCTAAGTGACAGAAATTTTTTTTGATGCTTAACATCAAAGCAAGTTTTCTCCCTGACACAGGACCAGAACTTTGCAAAAATCTATGTAAAAGAAATACAGAATTAAACACAAATATTTTTGACAAAATGTATTTTATTTAACTTATTCCCATCTCAAAATAAATAGGAGTCCCTTAAACAAACATAACAAGTAAATTCAAGGTAAAGATGATTCACTAAATCAATCACTTACCCTTTTGATGATTACCCCCAAAACCACCAGAACAACTGGTAGTAGTAGAGTCTTCGTGTATCTTACTGGAGTCTACAATGGAAATAAAATGCATTAATTGCTTTCTAGTCATCGAGAGTTATATCAATGGTCATTTTAAAGAAAATAATATAAAGAGTTCTTCCTCAAGTGAAACAAATTTAAACATACAACAAGAACAAAGCAAGCTTTAAGAAACTCAAATTTAAACCCAGCAATCTCACTAGAGGTCTTAATAATAGGGTCATTAAAAAATTATTCCCCTTTCTTTGGCAAACTACCCAAAGACTAGAACTAGATGGTATCTCAAAAGAATTTGAGTACTCTGGGTTGAGTAACCTATCAATACATATCTAGATACTGATTAACCAGAGAAGTCTACTAACAGCATGTTAAGAAGCCTCGATGCTCTTCCGTAATCTAAATCCACCACACCTTTGTGGCTCTCATCACATTTTCCCCTCTACTCAGCATCATTACTGACAGATGCATAAAAATCTTAATTTTACAGAACTTTGACCTTTCATGTACCCCTGAACAAGCACTTCTTCCAGTAAAGCAAGCATGCTTCTTAGATATGAAATCAAAACACTTATATTTAGCAAATTTAAAAGCAACAAAACCATTTAAATTTAGCTGAAATTCATTAGCATCTCTAACTTCACCAGTAAGCACTTAGAACTTGAAAAAGAAAAAGCCTTATGATGGCAGTAGTAGGTTATGGTTCACAGATGTTTTAAGTTACAAATGGAGATAAAACAGAAAGTTCCCTCTTCCATAAACATCTAGTTTGATCAAATTACCTCTTTTTCCATGAAGTCAAACTCCGCAGCACAGGTATACATTAATGTATCAAAATCCTTGTAGCCAATAAATTTAGATTTTAATATATTACCTATATGAGCCTGGTAGGAAATACAGAAAAAGAACTGCAGTAAGCAAAAAATTGGACTGTTTTCTGCAACCAAGTAGTTTAAATGTATATGAAAAATATTTTTAATTAAAACAGAAGATTATATAATTTACAATATTGTTATAAATGCGCTAAAAATATATTTGAGTAGATTAAATGATATATTTGATTATAACAGATTGGAGAAAATATGAAGCAGAAAGCCACAGAGAAAGGATGTTATCACTACAACTGGGTTCAACAAGAGTATAGTTTGCATATGCATAATTTAAACTATGAGCTTCCCACCTCTTGTCCTTACATCTAGGTGTGCAGCATCTGCATAGACAGGGTTTAAACAGTAGAATTTGATAATAAAAGGACTAAAGTGCAATTAGGAGTCCTAGTTAAAACAAGCATTTCAGAACTGTCTCAAAAATTAGCTTCAGAAGAAAGTGAACCAAAAAACAGATTAAATACAAAGATGCAGGTAGAAGATACCCAAAATAAACAAAGCTCCACAAAGCCACATTTACACAACAAACAGAGAGCATTTATTAACTCAACAGTAAATACATTGGTCTTTTCACAAATTTAGGTCATAACACCTCAAAGTCATCATTCATACTGAATGAGAAAGCAAATACGCAATCCCTTTCCCATTTCCGCAAAAGAAATCTTGGAATTTCACAAAAATATCTCAGTAAGAAACTAAAATCAAACTATTAAGACTTAGTATAACTGTGAAAGACACCAATCAGACAGTTGGATAAGAGAAAGACGACTTACATCATCAGCTATTCCAAATGCTAAAGAAGTTAGGTATTTCAAGGTGACTGTTCCAAATAACCAGGCACATCCTTCAATGACCTTAAAAATACATTCAGAATGAAATAAACACATTTCAACAAACTTTTAAATAAAACCTTTCTTTTTCAGAAGCTTACTAAATTTAGTGACTAGTTAAAAACTCTACATTATCACCAAGATGTACAATCACTTCTAACCAATTACACTTCAGAGATTTGAGTACACTGGATGTATTTTTTGTTGTTTTTGTTTGTTTGTTTTTTATTTTTTTCTCCCCCTTTCTCCTCTTTTTTTTCCTCCCCTACTACAGCTGAAATAATTTTTGCTCAACTTTTATTTTGGCTGTACCACTGCACATGACATTGTAGCAGAGGATACACCAAAGTAAAATTTAAACAGGCGCAGCCTAACTATCAGTTCCACCTGGTTTACGTATACTGGTGTACCATGATTGTTTTCCACCAATAGCCTCTCCATCATTATCAGGTTGTACTACTACGATAATCCAAACCTTTGAAGTAATTTGCTTATTTATAGTACCTTTTCAAGATAATCTCAAAATAGAACTTCAAGGAAATATAAAGGGATTATGTACAATTACTACTTTTAGTCACATAACATGTTTATGCATGTACTAGAAAGAAGAAATTCTAGGCAATCTAGTTTTATTTAGTTCCTTATAAAACCAGTTCAGCTGAGTAGGAAAGCCTGGCTCAGCATCATGTATCTGACAGGGACCAGCAGCAGATGTTTTCAGAGAGAATACAACAAGATGCAAACTGATCTTTACCCTCATGTAACCATGATATTTATGTGACCATGGGTTGCATTCAATCACAACTTTTAATGGCTGCAAATGAACCTAAGTGCCTGAGAGGTACCTAATCCTTTTCTGACTGCGTCTGTATTTTTTGCTTCCACAGTATAATAATTCTCTCTTAATAACTTACTGCTGCTAACATAAGGGGCACCAAATAAACTGTAATTATAACCTGTTTTATTATATTTACCTCTGCCTTCCAAGATGTAGAATTCTAACCTATTTTAAAATCTCTGCTATGTAGCAATTCTTTATTAATAATTATCTTCATAACCTCTCTTAAATTTGACTGTGGTACATCTTGCATTTTGGGGGAGGGCATTCTTTCATGTGCAGATATATTGACTGAGATTGCATACGATATTTAGGATGGCAAGTATGAGTTTACAAAATAAAAACATTTTCTGCTTTCTCTAGAAAGAGTCCCTTCTCCATAACTTCCATCATGTATTTCCCTTTTTGCTGCTTGCTCAGTAACGCATTGTATTCAGAGAACTTTTCATAAGAACACCAAAATTTCTCTGCTTATTTAGGATAAAATATTTTATGTATATAGTTAGGGTGGTGGTGGTCTTCTTTTGAAAACTTACCATTTAATCCCACCCTTTGTTTCTTACCTTCTACCATTCACACCTTATCACATGGAGCTTATTTTCTTTTACAGTTCTAGCTAGATATCTTCCCCAAAAGGTTCAAAAGGTTTCTGAAATTCAAGTGCATTACATTCACCCATACACCCTTATCTATATCCTTCAAAGAAGTCAAATACATTTGACAGGTGTGACTTCCTTCAGAGAGGCTGTATCAGACGTATCTTGTCATATCACATGTACATATATCTTTAACAACTTTATTCAACTATTTATTTTTCTACAAAGTTGGACTTACTGGTCTGCAGTTCCACAAATGCCTTGGATCTTATTTTTAAAAACTGACACAAGGTCTGTCTACATTCCTTTTCCCTGGTACCACAAGTAACCACATTGACAGGTTACATGCACTGCAGTTTGTTATAAATATTTTTTCATTTTAATTCCTTTATGTTCCAATTCCTTTAAAATAATCGTATGAATTTCACCCAGTTTTAGTAAGAGGTTAACATTCATTTTAATGAGAATGGTCTTAAGCACCTTGACAGTCTTGGTAGACTCCCATTTCAGGCATCTTTACAAGATGATGTTATGTCTTAAGCAGTAAGCTGTTTCTCATGTTTTCTACAGTGTTGTACTTTGTCAGAGTTTTGGGGGTTTCCTCCACGTTTGGACATGATTTCTACTGCCCTCAAACACCACCCACATGCCCTATATTGTTTTAATCTGAGTCACTTCCTGTACTTAGTTATGTAATTAGAAATTGCTTGATGTTATCAGAAATATTCTAAAACAATGATATAGGACGCATTTTAATGAATCTCTAATGTAGTATCTTAATCGCCATTTCTGCAAGCACTGTTATTCTTTTAATTGCCTGTCTAAATTGTCTTTTGTTTTAGAGGGATTTTCATACAGATCTTAGGTTTTGCAAACAGGTTTGAATTAAATGTGTTGCCATTTGAAGTTTATTTCAATTTTGTGAAATAAATGTATATTTATGCCCCTTTTCTTCCTTCAGTAATTTAAAATGAACTTTCAGGAATAGGGACAATTTACTTGAGAACAGCAATTTATCTGTATTTCTTGATTCTCAGCTGCTAGAAACCAAACCAAAAGTTAGTTCACTGTTTGATTCAAACATGTCATAGCTCTTTTCTGAGATGCAAAATGTATGAAATTCCTTACCCACAGATAGACTTGATTTCTGTTCCTTTTAAAGACTCTTGGACCCAATTCCAGAATTCCCTAATAATAAAAAGAATGTATATTTCCAAATCAGATATATCAACAAGATGTTCCAGTATCCTGGATGATTTTTTATTTTATTTTAGTAAGTGCCTATTTTAGCATGCACCTGTTTATTTAAAGATAAATAAATAAACAAACACAACACCACATACCAGACTCCAGAATCAACACAACATGAAATATGAATGAATAGAATGAATATACAGTATTGTGATTTCAACCTGCACTGGCAAAACATGCCAAAATAAAAACTCTTACTGCAGTTTATATATGATTAACGAGAGACTACTCTTCTCTTTACCAAGTAAAACTCTGTATTACACAGTTCTAAGTTTCTTTAAATCAAAGCCAACGGGAAGCTGAATTATGTCTGCTTCCACGAACAAGAGACTTCTGAAGCAACAAATAAATTACTGGCAGGATAACACAAAATTTTCACACAAGGCAACAGAATACGAGTGAGAAAATGTTACTAGTAGTTTTCTGTTTCACACTGTTCCTCATTTTACAACACATGGAAAACTCACTTTTAGCTGAATTGACAAACAATATAATTAAGAAAAACAGGGAATGAACTTCAAATCTTTTAGAAACCCAGTCTGTATGTGACATAGATTGAGGCAACTATATAGTCAAATAACAGACAAACAATATTTTTTTTTTCTAAGCAGAAAATAGGAAAAGAAACTCAATGTAACTATAGTTAGTATATAATTACAGAAGTTGCTACAAGCAACTAAAGTAAGTTTATAAGAAAAACTATTACAGCAACTACCAGTAGTGAAAGTAGCTTATTCTTAGCACAGGTAGGAAATTATCACTCTTTTACTCAATGGCAAAATATAAACAGAACAACAACAAAAAAAAATCACCGAGTTCACCCCAAGCTTCTAGAAGAGGCAAAAAGATTCAGAAGTGGAGATTATTTGTAGCATGCTAAAGCAGATCTGTTTAAACAATCTTATTTCATATTTCCTATGTAAATAATTCCCTTAAGAGAAACCATATGAAACTAAAAGAGGTTGGGGGTGGTTTTTCCTTTAAGTATAAATGAAGATAGTGAATTTTGAGATGAGTCTTCAGTGAATAACTTCACACTTTGCAACTACTGAACCATACTTCCAATAGTTTTTAAACCATTATTATATAAGTTATAGTCATTTGCTCCGTATTTGCAGTTTCATAACCAATAAAGAAGCATTTAAAACAAAACTCCTCCTTGCTCACGTTCTCATGTCATAATTATTTTGGTCAAATATTATGACGGTTAACCAGGGTATGTATTCTGTAACATTTAACCTGGCCTAAATAAAGACGAGAGCTGAGCTAGGGCTCAACTTCCCTTTTGTAGAGGTTTGTCAACTGTATGTCTGGTAATGCAGCAGTTTCACATTTTACATCAATGCATACATAACAGTACACCATTACATTCTTAGCATATGATTTTTTTCTTAAACAACTTACCCAGATAACTACTAAAGATGCAGCATAATATGATGTCAATAACATTGAATTACCAAACATCAGAATAAAACACACTACAAGAGATACCTGAAAGAAGAAAATAAAAATAATTAAATTTGCAAATAGAAAAGGTAAGAATTGCCTACGTATAGAAATTACATTGTATCACAAACAGCTTTATATTTAAAGACGCATCCCTCACAGCAAGTACAAGCTGGATAGAGAATTGTTCTGAAAACACCAATTATGACTTAACTGTGACAGGTAGCCAAGTGTACAGTGTTATATTATTTTATATTATAAAGTACAGATAGTCTTATGATCAAACTGTTTATCTAACTCATCTTACATGATATACCAGTTATATTTCTGAAGTTATTCCTAACACGACACAATAATTTCAAAATAAAAAGAGCATTTCTCTGTTCTGTTTGTTACTTTTCAGAGCCCTGGACAAACATTAGAAGTATTGAATAAATGTTTGTTGTTTTCTTTCTTCCAAACTGAGACACATATATTTAAAAAATAATCATCACTAAATTCAGTGAAGCAGAATTCCAGCTGTTCAATCATATGCACAGATATATCAGGTTGAAAGTCAAGGCTGAAATACAACTTTTTTGCAGCATCCTGATCTCCCACTGTGCTTTCTTATTAAGAGAGAGCAAGCTGAATTAGATTTCTCAACTTGGAAAGCCCTATCAATCTCTGCCTTCTCCTGAGCACAGGAATAAGGAAAAGTAGTGTAGCTATTAGTAAAATATGCAGCCTTTTGTATTTTTTTTTTCTTTTCATAGCTAGACTAATCTTCCACAAAAACTGTGGAGTTGGGGGCAGAATCAGAAACATCACAAAGAAAGAACGGCAGTTTACCCAGCCTCATTAAGCTTTCTCTATAAAGGTACACAACTATTTATCTATATGTAATTAGGCTTTTATGACACTTTGGAACCAATATTATACATTTATTGACATAAGCCAAAAGGCGCAAATACTTCATCCTGCTTCTGCCAAAAAGTTACAAAACCAAGATGCTTATTTGCAAATTTTCCTATTAAGTGTGACTGGGAACAAGCATTTGATGTCCAAGGTTTTTATCAGAATTGTACTGTATAGTACTACTGCCTTTCATTTACCATTCACAGGATTTCAAAATGTTTGGAAAAAAGTATGAAACATCATTTATCTCAAAGTTTCTTTTGTGTGGTAAAAATTTGCTTTCTGCACACTGAGTTTACACAGCACAATTTTAGCAAAAATGTATTTTTAAAAATAGACATATTTCAAAAAAAAAAAAAAAAAAAGTTGTTTACATCTTCCTATATATTTAAGACTGTAGTCTCTCTTCAAAGAGCAAAAATTCCTGGCAGCAGAACTCGATCATTATCTTAACTTCAAAAATGAAGATCAGGATATTATGCTGAAACCCACTTGCCTTTTACTCATTATCTCCTGCCTTTGACTTTCTCATCAACTTGACAAAATTTTTATTTTTTTTTTCCAGGCTAATATTTTATCTTTTTTGTCTTCCTTTCTAAACATCTCTCCAAATAGTTCAAGCACAACATCTCCGTGTGGTCCAGACTTCAGTAGTCTTCAAATCCCAGTTTTAGTTGGGGTTCTCTAATTTTGATTTGCAAACACGTCATTTATTGTTTCCACTAACTAGTGTCATAAGATGAATGCTACCTTTTCAACTTTTTATTGTTCATGCTCTATTTTTAGTATATTTTCTAGTCTTCTGTGCAAATTTATCTTTGAATTCGTCGAATATGTAGAAACAAAAAGGAAAGCCAAATATTTCTACAACTCTTTTAGGTTGATAATTTTTCTGGAGTTCAACAGTTCCAATGCATCAGACAGATCCTAGGTTCTGACACTGTGATATAAAAACATTTAAGATCAAATGTTCAAATCCAGGCCCCTCCATCCCTTGCTGTTGACTCCCTAGAGGGACAAGAGGCTTTGCAGAGAGATCTAGACTGATTGGTGCATTGGGCAATTATCAACGCCATGAAGTTCAACAAAAGTAAATGCTGGGTTCTGCACCTGGGACGCAGCAATGTTGGTCACAAGTACAGACTGGGAGACAAGTGGTCAGAAAGCAACTCTCTAGAAAGGGATCTGGGGGTGCTGGTTGACAGCAGGCTCAACATCAGTCAACAGTGTGCCCTGGCAGCCAATACAGCAAACTGCATTTTGGGATGCCTTAAACACAGCATAGCCAGCTGGTCAAAAGAGATGATTCTCCTGCTATATTTAGCACTGGTGGAGCCTCACCTTGAATATTGTGTGCAGTTCTGGTCTTCACAATATAAAAAGGATGTTAAGATACTTGAAAGTGTCCAGAGGAAGGCAACAAAGCTAGTAAAAGGGCTGGAAAGCATGTCCTGTGAGGAGAGGCTGAGGACAATTCAGTTGTCTAGTTTGGAGAAGAGGAGACTAAGAAGTGACCTCATTGCTCTATACAACTTCTTAAGGAGGAAGTGGAGAGGGAGGTGTTGGTCTCTTCTCCCTGGTAACCAACAATAGAATGGAAAGGAACAGCACAAAGCTGTGCTGGGAGAGGTTCAGAATTGTTATTAGGAATAATTTCTTTACTGTGACGGTGGTCAAACACTGGAACGGGCTTCCTAGAGAGGTGGTTGATGCCACATGCCTGTCAGTGTTCAAGGGGTATTTGTATAATGCCCTTAATAATATGCTTTAACTTTGGGTCAGCCCTGAAGCGGTCAGGAAGTTGGACGTGATGATCTTTGAAGGTCCCTTCCAACTGACTATTCTATTCTATTATTCCATCTTTCCAATCATCTTGTAACTATGGAAAACATTTCAGACACATCCTCTTTTGATGCTCTAACCTGTTTGAGAGGATTTAAGTTGAAAAAAAAAGTTACCATATGGACAGAGAGTATCTTCTGTAATTTGCAGGAGTCAATATAACCCATAATACACACAGCAAATAACGAAGCTATCTAGAATCAAAAGCAAAAGATTAGTTAACACAATTTACAGTGGTGTACTTGCTCTAGCAAATACATATTCATACAAAAAAGTAATTATTCAAACAATCATAAACCAACTTTTATTGCTACTTTTTTGCTAAGTAAATACTTAGGCATTTTATAAGTTTCTTTCAAGAAACATTAATTTTGCTGCTCTGAATAATAGTTATCAACCACGTTTGAGTATTTAAGAAGTACTCAGCTTTACAAAAATGTAAATCATCACAACACAGCACTAAACACATCATCTTTCACCCTCTGGAAAACAGAACAAAAAAAATCCACAAAAATAAGCATTCCTTTACATTATCTATCCCTAAATTTTTGCAAAGCATGGAAACATCCACAATTGGCTGCTGAGGAAAATGAGATTCACTAATAAGGTAGCTTGCCAGAAGTCGTATGGGAAATTCATGAAATTATGAATTGAAGCTGTAATTTCAAATTTCAGGCCCAGAATCTTAAAATGGCTACAGCAATGGATTTCTTACAATATTTTACAGAGTTTAATGGCTTTCTCTTCTCCAGTTAGAAAATTTGCATACACAGTTTTGAACAATCAATATATATACTATCAACTCAAACCAAACATCTCTTCCAAGTGCAACAGACAAGTGAAAAGGTATGAAGACATGGATGGATTTCAATTGACAGATCACATTTCAGTCAACTTAAACATTAAGGAATTGTGCTGTATGACAGTATCCTACTGCTCGCATTAGTATTTGCTATGTCAGCACTACTTCAAGTTACCTCAACTGCCTGAGCTCTTGGATAGTAAGTTATGCCACTACTTTCAGGTTTATTAAAATTAAATAGGAAATCATGCAAAATCATGCCAGATATCACATGCCATGCAAACTCTCCTCTATCTAAAAAATTCTGAATATCCCGAACCAATGCAAGATCAATGCCTCTTATTTTTGTACTTCAATATACAACATCTTCCCATGTTCTGCACTTGTTCTAATGTTGTGATCTTAGGCTGGAGGCTACTTTTAAGAAACAAGTAAATTGTTCAGTCCTGGAAAAAGAAAACTGCATGGTGTAAATGGTCCAATTTTAAATTTAAGACTAGAAAAAAACTGGTGTGATAAATGGGGTGAATCTTTCCTAAGAGCAAGGGTAAAGTCTGGCTAAAAGGAAAGCATCAGGATAGCTGTGAACTCAATGGCTGTAGTTAATTTGCCTGAAGAAGACAAAGAGGCTATGCTGAGGTGGACACGGTCTTACCTGAGTTAGAAGAACAAACTGAGCAAACTGCCAGGGAAGCATGAAAAAGATATTAGAAATACACAGTGCAATCAAGCTTCCTGTATTAATATTCGGAATCCTTGGGAAAAAGAGACAGAATAGGTATCAGTAAGTTAAATTACATAGATATTTGCATATTATCGAAAAGTACAACAGAGAATGGAATAAAAAGCAAAGTTACCTTGGAAGTTAGCTAGCAATACTGATCATACAGTAACATTGCTCAAGTAAATTTAGTATCATTTTTCCATCAGTTTCCAAAAAACAATAGTTCTGATGCTTAGTGTTTCTTAATGATTTGATGAGTCACTCATTACCAAGCATGTCTTTTCCTGGCAGCATGTAATACAGCAGTTCAACTTATGTCACCTTCTTGTAACAACTACAGTCAGGTCATAAACATTTTCATTTCAGCTGGAATCACAACTATTCTCACAACAGTCTGCATCTGACAGTGATTTCCCTCCTCTAGCATTCTATCTCACCTTTCTTCCATTTTTACTTTCTGTAACTTTTTGACAGCAATCCTGGTAGAGGATTTCAGGGCAATCACAAATACATGAAACTCACCTTTGACTGAAAACAGTCCACTTCCCATGTCCTGCTAGAAAAGCGTTATTTATTTAATCCTAGCTTTGAGATCACATCAGAAACGCGTCATGATTCAAATTTCACAAAGTGGTCTCCAAAAATCAGGAGATCATAAATATTCTGCTGAAAAGAACCCAAATCGAACAGATCACAGCAGTCCGAACGAATTCTGTAAAATCCTCTTCGGTTTCTCCTAAAAACTCTTAAGATTAACTATTGGAAGTCATGCTGAGCACAAGTCTAATCTATTATTTATGTGATGCAAATAACAGAGAATTTAAGTTCTAGTCTCTGTTTCAAATATAGTTCCTATATTTTCCATCAGAAGACTGCTATACATAAAACAGAGCTGCTCTTGAAGAAGGAATTCTAACTGAGAACCTGGAAGTTAAGCCTTAAAATGTTTTATCACCGTTTTGGAACCTCACTCTGAAATGCCTAGGCTAAATACCTTACTTTTTCATTGGTAAGCAAGCTCAAAATAGTATTTATGTACCAGGATTTGAAGAACTAAAGTGCATTTATCTAATCAAAAGTCCGTTACAGATAGAGAACATATACATTGTGATCACCCTAACCTGAATTGTAATTTCCTTTGTTTTTGTTTGACCTCACAATTTAGCATTAAATGAAAAGGTGTCATTATAATATAAAATCCAGCAACCACTCTACAACAATTCCTCAAAGTATTTTTCTAGACAGCATGCATTTTTTTCCTTACCTAACAAACACAAGTTAGTGACAGATGAGAGCAATATATTTCTGGTTTAATCATCAATAACTACAATAAAATTCAGCTAAATCACAAATACACTGCAAATCTGATAAGATGGAGTTTGGCGGAAAAGCCCTCAAGTATTAACAATCATGCTTATTTTTCAAACCAACACAGTAACACAATCACATTGCGGGCCAGAAAGAATCACTGAAAAGCAGGGCTAATGAACTCAAGAGCATCCCTATGTTATTATAATTAGATGCTCTAAAAGACTGAATTAATAAACACAAAAACTGCAAGAACATACTAGCTTATGGGTACTATAGCATCCTCTGTTGCATAGCATAAGCTTATTCTAAGTGCAATGAACGTACCACTCTCCAAGAGGGACAAAATCAATTGATGCAGTTATCGGCTTGTTTCTCACAGGAAGGAAGTGACTTCAACCAAAAAATCCCATTTTTTTTTTTTTTTAGTTTAGACAAGTATTTGCCAACATAGTAATTCTGATTTTCATTTTAACCATGTCTTCAAGTTGCAAAATTTTTCCTTTTAATAAATGAGTAACATGACTGCAGTTTTACTGGTGCAGCGTCTGCAACGTAACAGCCACAGGAAAGTTTCTATGTTAATGACATCATTCCTACAGGATAACAAGGCACGTAAATAAATACTTAAATATATTTAAATACATGCCCTGTAACATTCTTTTTTTAACTCACTGTAAAAAGCTGAGTATAAATTGAGAGGTACCTGAGAATATAGGTCAAAAGCAACATCTGAAGCACAAGGAATGGGTATGAGAAACTTTCACGAAGAGGCGGAGTCCACATGACACGAGTGCACTAAAAATAAGAACTGGGTTAGCCGATAATGTTTGCTGCTGCATTTTCACAAAACAATGCATTTGTATTTCAAAATGAATGACCACATATACTTCAGTAAAGCAAAACCCAAACTCCACAAGCTTTTATTCACAAGCTTAAAAACAAACAAACAAACAAACAAACAAAAAAAACAAGCCAGGAAGCAGAAAAGAAGGAAAAAGGATGCAGCTTTCAGACTTAAGGTCAATGATGCACTGTTTAATTAAAATAGATTACTGTTTTTCCAAAATTAAGTGTGACAGCTGGAGAACATCCAAGAAAACAGCCAGGAGAACAGCTGCTTGTCTCTGCTTCTGCTGAACTTAACAAGTCATTCAGGTAACTGAAACCATTCTCAAATTCAGGCAGTGACTTGCCACACTTACATGGAGAAAATGTGTGGGCAGAGGATCTGAAGGAGAAACCAACATACTCTTCATTACACTAGAGTTATTTAGGCTACAAACATTTTACATTTCTAGCAGCATCAACACAGAAAATTTCATAAAATGGGCTCTCCAAAATAGGCCAGTAAAACCTAACAATGAAACTAAGCTCTTACAGAGCTATTCTAACTTGTATCCTTCACTCTTTAACCCTTCTAAAACAAAGGATAACACAATGAATTCAACCAAATAGCTTTTTCATGAATTTCCTGGGGTTTGTGGCAAACAGCTCAACTACTTAACTGCCACCTGAATCTTTATATTCAGCTCTTTAGAAAATGCTTGCAGATGGCACTGACCATCCAAAAAAAAAAAAAAAAAAAAATCAATTACTGCTTCACAGTTGAGCACATGACTTTATACTCTTTTTTCCAATTTAAATTGATGTTCCTACCCGATTAAATAATATCCTTCAGATTATTTCAATTTTACATACAGTGTTCTTTCAGATGCATAAGCAGTTTACCTGCAGGAAATTATACTTTAAATGGAATCTGTTGTAAAAAAACAGCAGAAGTCTGGACAAAGGAAATACAATCCCTTTCAAATCCAAGGTTTACTAGCAAAAGTAAGAGAGAGCTTTGATTACAAGTACGTAGCTAGCACCGAGAAGGCTTTTACCCAATATTTAGAAGAAATAGTTTGAACAAAATACATCTTCAAAGAGTATTTATTTACTGTTGCAACAGAGAGAACAGTGCTTATACCTACTTAGCATTCAATTTTTTTGCAAAATTGCTAAGTATGCTTTGACTCAGTATTTCTGTAGCTTTTCTTACACAAACCTAGCTTACACAACAGTATTACCCATCTCCTTTGTCTAATTCGATTTTCATTAGCCAGGGATTTGTCTCTGTAGGATAGGTAGCATTGAGCCTGTGGCCAGGAAACATACAAATACAACCTGCAGGAGATTAAGAGCTTCTCCCCCAAAACTGAAACACCATTTCCCATTGTTGCAATCAGCTAGCACAATATAATCCAAAGCAAATAAAGCAATTTCAATAAGGAAAACATTAATTCCCTGTACATCTCTTCCGTTGCATGCAAGACAAAACTGACTGTGTAAGTGTCAGAAGGCAAAAATAAATGAAGGCAAATGAGAATCAGTACAGGCTTAATCATGAAAAAAGCTGAAGGAAAAATACTTTGATGGATGTTAAGATATGCTCCTGAAAAGACTGCTGAAGAGAGAGTTCTGTTCACAAATTGCAAGGAAGATCAACTAGAAAAGGTGCAGAGGAAACTTGGTAACTTCCTAACTCAAGAGGGGAAACTGGAAGGGTTGGTCCATTCAGACACCTTATGTGAAGGTTGACAAGTTATAAAATTGTTTCAAGTAAATATCTTTTGTTATAAGCATTATGGAAGAAGAAAATATTTCAAGGAGAAAACAATTCAGACATTCAAACAAATGAATTCAAAATGGCTACTCACTAAAAATTAGAAATAGGTTCTTTACTACTACAAGACAAAAACTTAGTTCATTTTAATATAGACCATAATGAACTTACGAAAGCTTATAGCATGTTTATGCCATGATGTCCCTTCTAGTTCGATTCCTAGAATCTTATAAACATTTTTTAAAATACTGTATTACCAAAGAAGTCACTAGAATCAGCACCATTCGATTCTTTGCTTGTCTTGCTATTCTACAAATGTTAAATTAAGTGTAAAATAAATGCTTAAAAAGCGTAAAATAAATGCAAAGTTGAACCCCAATTACCATTAAAATAAACCTTTCATAAACATATATACAAACGTGTATCTTCTCCCATATACGTACATTATCTCTGTTCCTACCTTCCTACACCCC